>CAHIKZ030004634.1:1545000-1670000 GCA_903632075.3 Acanthosepion pharaonis | reverse complement strand
TTTCTTTTGTGTTTATTCATATTGTCCTTTTACAGTTATACTCTATCTGAAATTTTTACACATCTTAATGTATATTTTTCTCAATTCACCCCAAGCAAGGAGATACTGCCACTAAGATGCAAGGTGGCTACTGGGAGTGAAAGCGAGTGAGAAGATTATAGAAGAAACTGGAAACCAAATCATAAGCAGAAAACATAGGATAAACCTTCTACTACTGTTCCAAAAAATTAGGAAGGCTTGTGAACTGGACGAAAATCCAACCTGTCGACTCCTATTGAATATATATATATATATATATATATATATATATATATATATATATATATATATATATATATATATATATATATATATTAAAGACATTTTATGTTTAACATTCTACTTATAGATACAAGTATTTAAGTAAATGCTCTGTTTATAATATAAACCGAACGCTCCTTTGTGGCCGAGTCGGTTAAGGCACGTCAGCGTAAATGACGGTTCCGTATAGGATGCAGGTTCGAATCGTGTCAAAGGACGAATATTTTCTATGAAATTTTCTCGGACTTTCAGGCCGGTAAATGTTATTTAATACTGTTTATTATAAACAGAGCATTTATTTAAATACTTGTATCTATAAAAAGAATGTTAAACATAAAAATGTCTTTCATAAATTGTCGGACTTTGTCCAATTCTTAATATATATATATATATATATATAAAAAAAAAATTTCAAATTACTTTATATTTTAGTGGGTACACAAGTGTAAGTAGACCTTTTTTTTAGAATAAACGCTGTCTACTGTTCTGTGTTTTGGGAGAGCCTTTAATAAACAAAATGAGCCCTTCAGCAGTGCTTGAACCTGTGTCTTTCTCATATAGGGAAAAACGGACATTTAGACTGCTCAGTCATGAATGACTTCACCCCAAAAGCAAGGAAAGGACATCCTCATTAAGATATTTCGATGTCCATATCTGCTAACTTTATTTTTGTATCTGAAATGTAAGCAAAGTCATTTCTCAGGAATTAATAGATTTTTAATGCGACATTATTTCTCATTACTGTAAATATTTTAGAGGATACACTTATTTGAGAAGACATCTCTTTTTTTCTCAACAATGTAATCTTTCCAAGAATCTTTAATAAAGATATATATACATGTGTGTGTATGTGTGTGTTTGCAACACTGTTTCTAGAGCAGGGGTCGGCAACTCATTTGACCCCGCGGGCCGGATCATGTTATAATGACGGGTTGCGGGCCGGACGAAGGTCATTAATGAAAAATTAAGGAAAATTACATATGCAGACCCCTGTCAACCTAAATATTTAAAACCATAATGAAAATAAACATTGAGAAATCAGAAAAACAAAAGAAAATCTAAAATTAAAAAACACCTAACAAAAATTACTTTTCCTCAAGGAACGTCAAAATACTTCAAAGTGAAAAAAATCAACCAAAGTGAAATGGATGAAATTATGACGTGTAGGTTTGAAACTGTTATTGAAAACTGTTCCACAAACGAACCACACACACACATCAAACAAAAACGAAGCACATATACCCATACATACGAGTACAAATAGTTGCAAACATATACACTTACGTACGTACACATGCGGTATCATCCACACATTCATGAGGCATGTATGTATAACGCGCGTATGTTTAACTGTCTTTAGATTTTTGCTAGCTCGCATGTCAGTCCCTCCCTGGCCTCTTTCACTTTATCGTTCCTTTCGCTTCTGTTATCTTTTAATGTAGCCAAGGGTCATAACAAATATGTATCCAGTAAACGTAGGCAACACAACTTGGTAAAATAAGTCTCATGAAAGATAGTCTAATTCGAAAGCCTCGTCTCTCATGTTAAAAATAGAGTCATTGGTAACCAGGCTCGCGGGCCGGTCAAAATGCCTTCGCGGGCCGGATCCGGCCCGAGGGCCTTAGGTTGCCGACCCTTGTTCTAGAGTGTGCACATATTACATTGATCCTACATAAAAATGCTGAAAGGTGACAGTTCAATCCAAGACAGAAAATGAACAGATATGCTGATCATAGAAAAATGTGTTGATCTGTGCATAAAAAAATCCCTTTATTTGACAAGTACTTTGCTAGTATAAACATAATCATGTGTCTATTTAAATATTATCAAAACAATGCACCCTTTATTAAATGCTTTATTGCTGGTGATATACAAATTTACCAACTGCGTAAAGTCAGAATGAGCACAAATGTAGAACTGGCTTTGACTGAAGGACAAAAAATAGAATGTTAATTGAGTTTCCACAAGTTTAAGGCTTCTTGGTTTGCAAAGAAGCCAAGCCACTTGCAGTGATGGTGCCATATGACTGTGTATAACTGCCAAATGTTGCTTTTGGAGCACCTCCGGAGCAGTTGTTGATGCTGTTATTGAATTGTCGTCGACCAAACACTGGTTTGGGTCTTGAATCCTTTGCAGAGACTGGGCGTTGGTTCCGAACCTGCAATAATGAAATTAAAACAATATACACATTTGTATACTGAGAGTAGGCATCATGGATGAAAAAAGTGTGATTATAAAGCCAATAGTTCTATGGGACATGAGAATCTTAATACAAAAAAGTTGTCAATGCACCTAAAACTGAAAATAAAAATTGTAGAATTATTTCAGTGTTGTTGGATGTCAGTGAAGCTGAGTTTATTTTTTTTTTCAGTTTTATTCAGCAACTAGCTTAAAACCTGTACCCTGTGCAAAATTTTAAGCAAGCTCCTGCGGAAGGCTAAATGAGCCCAAAACTAAAAGGACCTCTGGTCCAGCTTAGAAAACAGCCATGATAATTTTGAAGAAATAACTTTGAATTGCTCAATTCCTCCAATAGAACTTCAAAACTTCACTTAATCTTTGATTCGGCTATAAGTCCAATTCTGGCCAAAATCATCGAATCACAAAAACTATGTGGAACTTCAAAAACCTGAAAAATAAACCATCATGAAACCTCTCACTTTAACTGATTCCTTGACATTTTGAAGAAATAAAATTGATTTCCTCAATTCACAAAGTCTGGGGAATATTTTAAACTGAATTTAAAACAAAAAAAGTTTTTGTGCTACTTTAAACTCAGTATAAATTAAAAACTCTTAAAATCATTAAAGTTTTTTTTCAGTTACATTAATATTTAACTGTTCCCTCTAATCTGGACACAAATCCCAATGTTGGATGTTCAAGCACCAAATAAAGGGAAGATTATCAATCCCAGGATCATCCTGATTCCAAAAAGGTATGTCCATGTAGAGCAAGTGTGGCCTGAGTTAGAGGGGAGTCAGCCACATGAACAGACAGACTGAATTTGCTGTTTATTTATTTAAATAGAACAGAGGACTTGATAGTGAGCTATATAAGTTTTCAGTAAGAAACTACACATGAAAGAGAGAGTGGCAAAGTATACTCTATCTGTTGCTTTGAGAATTATAATATATGCTTGAGATGGTTAAAGTTTCTTTGTTTTAGCATCTAAATGCAGGCATAAAAAATTAGCAAATAACTGACTGAAGCACTTAATCTCTGTTTGAGATGTCATATATGAATAAACAAAAGTGAAAAAAGATGAGGGAATTTGTCTATTCTAGGAATTAATGCTTAGTTGAAGTTAATAAGAAAGACCTTTTAAAATGATACAGTTGTTTGATCAAATCTGATACATAAGGATGATCAAACTATGTTTTTTTAAACAATACAAATGGGATACAAGGTCAAAACTCTTTTTTGCATTCTTAATAGAAAATGGCAGATTGTGTGTCTTAAGAAAGTGTAATATTTGCGTATATATATCATCACAGATTACAAGATGACTGACAAAGTGAAAATAATCACTCTTAGAAATATAACCAATTTGCTTTCACTCTTTCATACCATCCTTAACAAATCCTTGAAATGAACTAAACATATTAAAAAAATCTAGTGCAGAGCTCACTGGAAAAAAGAATGGTGTAATTTATTAAATCAAAATTAGCAGCAGAAACTTATAACCTTATTTCTCACCATTTATCATCATCTTGAGCAAGCTTATTTAACGTCTGCCCATCTGTTGGTGACCACATAATTATATTATCCCTTCATCTCTGTCTTGCTTTTCCTCTACTTCTTCTTCAAGGCACCATACCCTCAAAATGCAACTTAGCGAGCCTCACACTAGATCTTTTAATATATTTTGTACGTTTCAATGATTTGCTAAGGATGGTATAAAAGCATATCTGATGCTTCCACTTCTTTGCATAATAACTTAAATTAGAATTTGTTTCAAGCCTCTCAGTTTACAGGAACATATCCACGGTCCAGTTCCCTATAGTCATTTTTTATTTCTTTGGTGAATAAATTCTAGTATGTGACTCATGCCAGGAAATCTCAGAGGAATGAATTGAATTTAATGTCCATCAGGAATCTTTGATCTAAGAAGAATCAATCTGTTGTGATACCAATATTTACTGGGTTCATCCTAAGAGAAAGTAGAGTAAGCTTTGTACTCAGGCTCATCTCAAAATGTCAAAAAGCCTAGGTGGATTGAGTTTTGACCTAGGTTTGATTGATTCATTTTCTATGACTCATCAACCCTTTGAAGGTTATTTAAAGCCAGAAAATATTTTTAGATTGTATGAATTTTTGGAGCATTAATAATGATTTAGTGATACAAGTCTTACTAATTAACAGATAGCTGGGGAGAGAACAGGTGGATTCCTACCTTTCCCAAGAGTATTTGCATTTAAATGAATATAACAAACCCAATGGGAACTGAAACTCCATTTGACCCACGAGGTGTCCTCATAGTTACCAAGTGCAGAGTCGGGCCTCAAAGGATGTTGGTGGGTGCACTGACATAAACAGGAAGTGAAGCCAACTGAATCGAATTTGGGATTAACATGCACAAGACAACAGGATATCTAGAAGATATATAAACAACAACCTTCAAGTGGAAAAAGCAGTATTCCTTGCATCCTCGCAAGAAGAAAATTTAATGTACAAAGAAAGATGTGAAACCACAAACCCTTGATTGGCTGACATTTATTTGATGGAATCTAGAACTGTATAAACATGGAAAATTTTGTTATGTACTATTAGCAGATGTTATTAACATAAAATTACAGGTATAATGTATTTATTAGGTTATAATCAACAAAAAACATGACAATATCCATGACAGCAATTCATATATTTTAGCAAAAGAGAAAAGCTGCCTGCTTCACACAAGATGACAAAATACAGGATGGTCCGAAAATCTTGTCACCCTTACATAATATAATTCTCTATTTCAGATGGCTGACACACGATCCTACATGAAAATGATGGTGTTCATACAGACCTCCTCGATGCGTGACAGTGTCAATGAAAGTAAATAAAGTGATATATATGCTTTGTATTACTCGTTCTTCTATTGATCTCATCACTTTTTGGTAGGGGGTGACAAGGCACTTCAGACCACCCTGTGTAGATACCATCCAGTCAGCCATGATGGTACTAATCTTGTGCTGAATAAATGAAAGCATTACTACAATATGGAAACATGTATAAAATAAATAAAGTTATCACAATTACTGAAAATAAAAAAAAACATATATAAAACTAAACTTTAACCTCTGATATTTAAAAAAAATCTGTGGGACTACCTCATTTATCTGCCAGATGACGTTGCCAAAAGCCAATATAAAAGAAAAGGACACAAAGTTTCATCTTCCTTTCCTCTTTTTGCCACAGACACATGATAACTTATAGATAAAATGTGTTTATTTATTCTTTTGAGGGTCTTTTGGCAACTAGCAAACATCATGTTACATTGAACAGAACAAAGAGAATACACAGCATACAATGGATGCTTGGATTACTTTACATACAGACACACTTAATTCTATCAAAACAAGAAAGAATTCTTCCCAAATGTAAGTCACTAAATATCTTTAATTGGATTTTGCACACATGTACTTATGAAAAAGGATAACTTAATATATACAAGTTCATTCACTCCTCTTATATTTTATTACTAAGACAAATGTTTTTTTTACAATAAGGTTAACTCTATACAAGGTAGAGGGTTACGTTAAGAGGCAGTTTGTGAAGATAGGTGGGGAAAGTAACAGTTAACTCCAGACTTGAACAGGTTAAGATTGTAGTGATTAGGGAAACATCATCTTGGGAGTTGGCTCCACAGAGCAGTGGTTCATGGGAAGAAGCTGTTTGAAATATGGGGGGAATATGGTTGATTAGCTACAAGGTGAGTAGCATGGTGGGTCATAGCCATGAAGATTACAACTGGTGGAACCAAGGAATATAGTTTGTCTGAGCACTTTCCATGGAAGTAGCGATATAGCTGCGAGAGGCTTACCATATCCCACCTGTGAGGGTGGAAAATAATATGTCACCCACAAGGACTTAGAGACGCTTTTAGACTCTGTTGGGACTAGAAAGTGAGAACTGAGCAGCTCCCATTCAAATATGTCAGCAGTAATCCATTTTAGTCTTAATCTGACTCTTGTAAAGCTAAAGGATAGCATTCAGAGTCAGGTACTTATTAGAGAGGGACAGGGAATCAACTATTTTTCCTGCGTCTTTTGCAGTGAATTGTATGTATGAGTTCCACTTGAGGTCAGATATAAGTTTAAGGCCCAATAGGTTTCTGAAGGCATAGAGAGACTACAAGAGGACATCCATTCATCATGACTAGTGGTAGTTCAGGGTCTGATCAATGATGGTGAAATGTACCTACTTTGGTTTTTGAGGCATTGAATGTAACCAGTGAGTTTTTCTCCACTGAGGACTTAGTGCTAGATCGGATGAGAGATTAGCTGCCAATCTATAATCATCAAGAGTTTAAAAGGTACATCTCTATATTGTCATATCAGCATAGATATTCACAAATGATTTAAGTATATTCTAAGGCAGATCATTTATGTAAAGCAAAAAAGATGGTTGGTAAAGAAGTGAACCCTGGAGGATTGGCCGTTAATAACTACCTTCAGTGACCTACCCATTAAGAAGGATTTTATAATTGAGAAGACCTAATTTCCACTTAGTTTATTCTATGACTAATAATTGGAAAAAACAGTAATTCTACTAATCATTTTGGAAAGGTGAATGCAGCACAAAATCTGTTTTGTCTTCATAATGGTATTTCTGATTCAAAATGCGATTTCAAGTGAAAGGATAATGTATGTATAACAAGATAAAACTTTTTATGGTTTTCAAGTTAAAAAAAAAATTGTCTGTTTTTAAAATAATGAAGAAGTTAACCTTATGTTAAGAATAAAGGTACAGAGTTTACAAGCTTGTGATGAATTTTGGTTAGCTAGAAAATTAACATAGATTATTAAAAAAGCACATAGACATTCAGAATATTTAGAACAAAAACATACAATTTCCAAGTGTGTTTGGTGAGATGCCAAAAAGTAAATAATAATAATAACGTTGAAGGATGAGATTAATAATCACTTTTACAACTCCACAAACAATAATTTATAGGGTATGTGAGTCAGGATAAATAATGATACAAGGTGTAATGAAATGGAAAACATTGGCAAAATTTTGATAGAACAATTCAACATCATTGTAGATGGCATAATGCAAAACCAGTTCACAGATTCAAAGCAAATATTGATAAAACATGTTTATGAATTATCAGCGACAAAATGGGGTTAGTATTAAATAAAGGTTTTGAAAGGCTTATATATAAATTGTTATATTTATACATAACTTCTATTTCTCACAATATCACCTTTTTTCTTTTTGTTTCATACCAAGTAAGGCAACAATGCCACTAGAACGCAGAGAAGAGGGCTTACAGGGAGTGAAAGTGAAAGAAAATGTGAAGACTGAGAATAGGGATGGAGGAAAGGACAAAAAAGGAACAGGATTCAAGAAAACAGAAGATGTCAATTGACATTGCATTTAGATTTTTGAAGATTGTAGTTATCAGGGAAACAAGAAATCAGAAGGAAGTTCTACAGGTAAGAAGTGCAAGAAAAAAAACTGTCACAGTAGAAGTGGCAGTTACATCTAGTTAGTTCAACCATAAAACAGTGAGATGACCTAGTTGCCAATCTCGTAGCAGGCTTAAATTCATCTAGCTGGGACACCAGGGAAAAAAAAGCTCATCAGGCCAATTACCATGAAAATATTTGTGGAACATATAGAGAGGGAAGTCATATCATATTTGTGAGAAAGTGATTGGAGACAAGATGCCTGGTCAAGATCAATTACATTACAGATCCTTCTTTGGATTTTATCAAGAATCTCAAGACGCATAGCAGGAGCTACAGACAGGATTTGACAACCGTATTGAATAAGCAGATGAATGATAGATTTATAAATGTGCAAGATGGATTCTGACAAGAAAAATTTTTTGGCATGACACAGTGAATCAACCTTCCTTGCAGCAGACATAGCATTTGACATAATATAGATGCTACACTTTATGCCAGTAGAAAATGTGACGTGAAGAAGGTGTAGAGTGTTGCTCTTCTGGTGTTCAGCATTAGCCATCCTGATGGCAGACAGAAAAGGTTCTCTGTGGTGATTAAATGAAAGCAATTTTGCTTTTTTGCCATTAAAATTTATGAACCATTTCTTGGCCCAGTTAACCACTCATTAGAGGTCATTTTCAAGAGTAGTTGCCAGTTTTATTTTAATAAAAGACATTACTTTTAAAAGATAAGCATTTGATTTAATAGAGGCTTTGAAAATATCATAAGAGTACAACTTACTTTGTTAGACATTTTTAGTATGTTACATTGTTATTTTTCATGTGAAAGATTAAATACCTCTTGCGGAATGGGATAAATAAGCATTTTTACGACTCCTGTATTGTCTGTTCCACAAACAATATTTTATAGACTTATATGAGTCAGGGTAAATAATGATAAAAGGTGTAATGAAATAGACAACATTCACAACATTTTGATAAAATAATTTTAAATCACAGTGGACAACAAGAAGAAAGAACAAGTCCAGGATTCAAAAAAATTAATTATAAGATAAATTGATTAAATATATTGACAGAATTATTAGTGTTTTCTCAGTATATTTTTTCTACTTTTTTAATCATTTCATCCTAAGCAAGGCAATAATGCCTCTGAGATGCCAAGGGTTACTGTGAGTGAAAGAAGATGAGAAAATGTTTGTGATGAGAAGACAATAAAAGAACAGGTTTCAGGAAGACAGAAGTTGGTGAACGAGATTGCATTTAAACTTTTGAAGATTGTAGGTGACAGGAATGCAAGAAGCAAAAAGAAACTTCCACAAAGAAGAAGTGCAAGAAAAGAAATTATTAGAATAGAACTTATAGTAATATCAAGCTATTTCAACAGTAAAACCATGAGTCCTAGTTGCCAGTCTAGTACTATCTTTAAATTCATGCAGTTGATATACCAAAGAGGAAAGCTCATTAGAACAATTGTCATAAAAATATTTACAGAAAAACCAGAGGGAAGCCACATTACCATGAAGGAAATGTCACTGAAGTCAAAATGCCAGGTCAGGACCAATAACATTGCAGAAACTTTTTTAGATTTCATCAAGAATCTCAAGATATATAACAGGATCAGCAGACCAGTTACACATCAAAGAAAGGAACTTCACCATTTGAAGTTCCTAAAGGTTTATACACAATCCTCAGTAGAAATTTTCAAAGTGAAAAATTATTTTTATGATGTAAGTATATTTTAGAATGTTGTAAGAGGTAAAAAAAAGTATGTTGTTGCTCTTTTTGATTGTTGTAAAAGAGTGAGACTTGCAAAAATCATATCACCTGTAATTTTAAGCCAGGGATAGTAACCCTGCACAAGTCCCAGTGCTAACTACCTCTGAACATTCTGACTGAGGTGGTAAGCCTGTTTGGTTCGAGTTCCCATGTGGAAGAAAACTTATTGTTGTAAAGTGATGGTTCTGTATTACAGAAGCCCTAGAGCCAGCACCAATCCTACAATAGAATATTTTTTAGAGCTTACCCCAAAGGGAAGTCAAAATAGGCAAGAGATGTTGAAAATTCTGAGAATAGATTTTAGGAAACACTTGTGGACAGGGAAACAGGCAAGGTGGACTAATGGTTAGCAGCTTGGATTGAGGAATTGGAGAGCTAAGTTCAAATTCCAGTTGAGTTTATTACATTCACTTACATGCTAATACCCTTGAGAAAGGTATGAATCCATTTCTTCTCCTGACAACTATGGTTAAAATAGCAGGACAGACTGGGTCTTCTAGCCTTGTGTGGCAACCAGTTTAGGAGAAGGAAACTCTGAATTCAAACTGGATAGCACTATCCTAAAAGAGTGTCTACATGTGGCTAGGGAGGAATTGTGAATCTAAATTTCCATTGAAACTACTACTAAGGATTTTTTCCACGAATATGACCTCTGCTACAGTTGGTCAGCATTTGTTTGGATGCACTGGATTCATTTGACACATACTTTTGCACAAATACTCTTGGGAGATATATGAATCCACATTTCTTCCCTCAGCTATGGATTAAATAGCAGGGCAAAATAGGTTCTCTAGTCAGCATCCAGTCAAGGAGGAGGACAACTTTAGATTCAATAACCCCCCCCCCCACCAGGCTACATAACCAGTAGCCATGGTAGAGGTTTCTACTATACATCTATTGAAAAGATTACAGAGTCCAGTTATGGAGTTATGGACTCTATGATGTCAAATGAAGTTGAATTAATAATTTCTTAGATTATACAATTATACAATACTTGCTTTCAACCCCTAAAATTCTTCCCCACCAGTCTAGTGACTTGTAATATTTTTTCCCCTTAGAAGTGTGCTGTCAATCTCTGGGGGGTCATATTGACTGCTTTGAGAAGCCCTGACTTAGGCTTCAAAATAAACACAATATTTAATCCACTGTTCAATTCAACAGAGCTACAAGATTAAAAAGAAAAACAGACACTAACCAGAGGAGATGATGTGATGGTCAGTCCAGTTTTGCTGTCCCGAGTAATTATGGGATTGCCTGTCTGGAACATTCCATTCATACTTCGTGTTCTACCTCGACCACCAACTGGCGCAGAGATGTTGCGATTCCTTAAGGTATCAGTATCAGACAGCTGACATTCCAGAAAAAAAAATAACCCAAAAGAAATGATTAAAGACTGGAAAAGTGAAAAAGCCTGGAAAAATAATCATTCAAGGATAAAGATGATAGAAAGGAAAATGACTGTGTGCTTAGCTTTGCAAGTTTTGCCAAAAAGTCATTAGAGGGTGCAGTTAAGCATCTATAAAAATGGAACACTTCCTGTCTTCATCTTCTTTTCTCTATTTCTTCATCTTCTTTTCTCCCAGAATGCTTTAGTAACAACACCACTGGGACCTTTTTCTCAGGCATGGGGATATCTTTCCCATTAGTAACAGAACTTTTACACATACATGCATACACACACATGACACAAACATGTATATCACAAACACAATTCCTAACTTTTAATATCTTCTTTCTTTTGCATGCATACTGTGTTTTCTCTCTCTTGTCACTCAGTTATATAAAAACAAAAAAAAAAAAAGTAAAATATCACCTTATTGAAATTCATTTCATTTCCTTACACCTGTCATTAACATGTGTAAAATATTGTTGCCACTGCTTTTAGTCAAACTAGAAGCATGATGCAAAAATTTGTAATTTCAACATGCCTCTAGCACTATAGTTTTTTTGTCAGGAATTGTTAGTTGTTCAAAATAATTTTGGTAGACTTTTTCCAATGACAAATAAAGCTTGCAATTATGATCATAGTATTAGTGGTGTCTGAATTTGCTACTTTTATGTGTTGTGTCCATTTAGGACATAGACGATTATGTCTCTCCACAACTTCCTATCTCATATAGCTCTAAGAAATTTTTTTTCCTAAGGTTCCAAATCTGTTCCACCATCCATTCATCTCTTTTGCCCACAATATGCCATGTGAGGGTTAAACTTTCCAAGTGCCCCAGTCCTCATTATGAGTGCAGGTTTTTTTCAAGATTCTGAGTAGTTTCAGTTGTCATTTTGTTTTCCTTGTTATTAATATTTTAGTAGTAAGTAAAAATCAAAGTAAGTAAAATAAAATTTTTACTGGCACATAAAAATCAAAATGAAAGTGGATACTAGTCAAAAATTAATAATAATGGTTGACATTGCTCTCTCTAATAAGAAATTAAGTTAAAAGTAACTACAAATTAAAAATTATTAATAATGGTTCCTCTAATAAGAAATTAAGTTGGAAGTAAATACTAGATAAAATTAATAATAATGGTTGACAATGCTTCCTCTAATAAGAAATTGAGTTGAAAGTAAATAACCGTTAAAAATGAATGATAATTGTTCACAATGGTTCCTCTAATAAGAAATTCAGTCAAAATCAAATACAGCATGGATTCTTGCCACCTGTTCCTCTAAAACTCATGGTTGTCCTGGACTTGTTCCTTTACACAAACACCCACTTTCTTGAAACTGTTTAAACCATCGTCGAATGTTCTTAGGAGAGGGTGGATTAATGTCAGATTCGCTTTGAAAAGCACACTGCTGCATTACAACCATATTTGTTTTTGCAAACTCAAGAACGCAGAATGCCTTTTGCTGGGGACTCGTCATTCCAGGGATAAACAAACACCTGAACATTGCCAGAGATATGACACAGCTACAGCACCCCTGTGGAAGCCATTCAAAACTTAGAAAACTCCTCTTTCAAATAGTCACTGACTCGTTCCATGATGATGCTTGAGAACTGAAGCAATGCATCATGAAATTGATTCATTCTTTTTGTATAACCCTGTATTACAGATCCTTATTTATATTTTGTCAAGAACCACAAGATGAGTAGCAGGAGCACCTAACTAGATATTTCTTCAGTATTTACATTAGTCGGACTATTGTCCTCATCTTTGTCGCCATATTTGTCACAACGTTTCGGCCGTTGTACGCTCCGGCCTTCTTCAGGTGGTTGGAATTTCCAATAGACAATAGTCCGACTAATGTAAATACTGTACATAATACCTCATCTCAGAAATATAGACAAACTCTAGATATTTCTTGAATATTTGGGAAAAAAAATAATTTAATAAATAGATGGAGGATCTACTCTAATATGTGTATTCACTAAAAAAAACATTTAAGTAATAAAATCTCAGGTCTACATAGTGAAAAAGTAAAACATATTTTTGAAGATAAAGAATATAATGACTTACCTCCTCACCAGTTGAAGGTTTGGCCATTGAACTGGCAGCCCATCCCTGTTAAGAATAATAATTATAATCATAAAACCATATTTTTCAGATGCCATATGTGTTCAGAGGTAAAGATAGCAAAACATGTTTAATACATTATTTCATGAATTATCTGGACTTGTACATTGACATAACACCTAAAATCTTGTTGAGTATTGTGTAGGAATTCCTCTAGCCTTTTAAAGTACAGCAATTCAACATAGCATCAATTCCACAAATGATTTGAAGACTTCTAGAGAAATGGGGAACCATACTGTTCTGATAATATCTTCACAACTTCCTGATATTTGTCAGTGTAGGATCTTGCATGCAAACAGACCTCCTTACTATGTTCGATTTGGCTCATGTCAGACAATAGTGATGGTCACTCTATACATTGAAAGTCTCCAGAATGTTTTTCAAACCAATTCTGGGCAATTTGAGGCTGGTGACTTTGTGCCTTATCCTGATGGAATAACCCATTCCTTTAGTACTATGTGAAGTCCATGAATGGGCCTATATGGTCTCAAAGAAGTGCAATGTAGTAATTACTGGTCAGTTGATGGATTTAGGTAGATTAGCAGACCAAACCAATGCCACATAGACATGTCCAACACCATCCTAGAAACAGCACCATGGTTCCTTGTTGAAAATTGGGTCCGTGACTTCATAGCGTCTGCACCACGGACAATCCATATTATCAGCTAAGAACAAATGGGAGCATGAATCATTGAACTAAGCTACGCATTACTAATCCTCCAGGGTACAATTAGCAATGTTAATAACCCAGATGAGATGTCATTTCTAGATTAAGTGATTTTTTTATGGTTTCTCAACCTTTTGCAGGTTATTTAAAGCCAGAAAATACTTTTAGATTGTAAGAATATTTAGAGGGATAATAATGATTTATTGATACAAGTTCTATTAATTAACCCTTAGCTGGTATGGTAGAAGAGCTTGATTCATACCTTTCCCAAGGATATTTGCATGTAAGTGAATGTAAGGAACCTGATCGGATTTGGAACTCAGCTCCCAAGACATTATTTATTACACCAGCCACATATCCAAGCTTACAGCACATGGTATTCCAAAGTGGTCACTCATCTAGGTACTGATTAGTTTTGATGTTGCTTAACTTCAGTGATTGTACAAGAACTGGTGTTTGTATTGTGTCTAGTGTCATAGTGTAAACAGGAGGACCCTAGTGCCCCCATATCCAATGGAGACAAAAAATGACCAAACTATCCACCTGTGATTTGAATCAGTGTCATTTGTTGGCACACACAATTCCTGCCAGATACCTCTGGTCACACCTGTGATCGGCCAATGCACTGTCTACTGTGGGTGGACATAAGTTGTTCCCAGGGATGTTTCCACAATTTCAGAAAATGGAATGTCTCATCCATCAGGCACTCACTAATCATTATCCTTTCAAACTCCAATCATTTTACCTTGTCATTTGTCCACATTGATTTGCCAGAGGTCAGATCCCAACCAATGATGTTAAGGTACGTATGTGTGACCAACATACTGCTCTCCCATGACTTTTGGCAGATGTTTGTTTTTAGCATTGTTGACATGGCAACAATTTCAAATGATAAACATCAACATATGGTATCTCAGTTTCCAAGACAAATTCAAAATGATCAGTGTGTTTTGCCTAGGAGAACAGCAACAAGAGATTTTGTTTCTTTCACTTAAAAAATATTTGTTTATGTCTATCTGAGCTATTTAAACTGATACTTCCTCTGATACTTTAAATAAATTTTGCCACATCTGAAGAAGCCTTCATAAAGGAGAACATTTAACATTTCATGCTAATAAACAATTTAAATAACAATCATAGTTTCCCATATTATATATATATATATATATATATATATATATATATATATATATATATATATATAATAATAAAAAGGCTTAAACACTAATATTCCATGGTCATAATTTATTCCATTGGAATCGTAAATACGATCCAATTCATCAGACCTACAAATTCAAAAAGAAAACAGAAAAAACAACTTCAGAAATAAAAAATAGAATTTAGAGAGAGTGTAAGTATGAGAGTGTGGGACGAATGTTAGAGCTATAGAGAGGGGTGACAGACGAGAGAAGGTGGAAGATTAAAACTTAATAGAGAGAAGTTTTAGAGAGGTGAGTTAAAGACGGTTTAAGTGAGAGAAATATGAATGTTGTCGGATGTCTAATACATTAAAGATGTAACCGGAAAGGATACATTTTGTGGTGACATACACTCACAATAGACGATCTAATCTTAAAGAACAGAAGAAGAGGGAGGGAGAGGAAAAGAAAAGAAAAAGAGGTGGGGGAGAGAGATGGGGTGGGGGAAACTAAAACTGAAGGGCATTTACTGAAAGGGCCGCTGTATAATTAAGAAAATTTGACAAAATTAATATCGACTACAGGTTACAAATCAAATATAAACATACATACACAATAACATATACACGTACATATATATATATTAAAACATGTTTCATTGAAAAGTTTTGGGAGGTAACTAAGTTATGAGGTTGTGAAGAATTCTTTTAGAAGAAAAAAAGAAATAAATATAGAAACTATTAGTACAAACCTCAATATTTTAGAATATCTACTGTAAACATTTTAAAAGCTTTGTGCATTCAGATTAAAAATACATCCATACTTCTTCATGAAAATAATAAACATAAACTATAAATTCTTGAATCTATTTATATTAAAAAATTGAAACCAAACCTTAACAAAATTAATTACGAATACTGCATACTTCCCTTGGAGCATTAATTATGCTTACTGCATGGTACCAAACTGTGTTACTCACTTCACAAGTAAAAATTCTAACTATCAGATGCACACAGCAATTTTGTCTTTGAAAATAATAATCACTATATTTTTTGTCTTAAAGAACAACACACTGATGATGACATTGTGCTAATGTTGAAAGTACCCAGGATAAAAGCAATATGTATGAAAATGGTAATTCTCTCTCTCATTTTAATAACAACACCAAAAGTCTTGTTCATGAATATGAAAAGATCCTGTTTAAAATAAGTAGTCAAACCTTGTCTAAATTATTCAACGAAACATGTCTCAATGAAAACATGCTTCCAAAATATACACATATATATATATATATATATATATATATATATATATATAATGGCCAGGTACTCTTTTACAATCCCACCCCATCTGCTAGAGCAGCTCACCAGTTCCTGTAGTGGATGCCCATCTGTAGCAAATTTGTGTTATTTGCTCAACATCTACCAAGCCCACCTGCAGTTCATATTGCAACTATGCTGAGTGGACCTTAGTTACAATTCTGGAAGAGAGTACATGGCATAATCAGTAGTTTGAACAAGGCCAATACATCCAAACACTTGGTCATGAGGACTTGTTACTTTCTACTAGAATAACCATCAGTGGCTTCCAAACAGCTTAGTCTACCCAATAATATGACTTGGATCAACCTGTGGTATGGTTTTCAGGCACATCTCAATAGTGCCGCATTTCTGGAGCTGCCTCCTCAGATTAACAAAATCAAGTGATCACTTCCCTGACAAATCAACAAAGTTGAGATTTGAACCCCAGACAGGAAAGAAACATTCAGCTAAATTTTATGTAGTTTCTTTTGTTTTCAAACTAAACTGACCAAGGAAATTCCCTCCCCAAATCTTTCCCTTTGTTCATGGTGAGGAATAGGTCATTACCCTACTATTCTAGCCCAATGTATGTTGATAGGGGCTTACAGCACCTGGTATTCCCAAGTGATCACCAGGCTCAACATTGCTTAAGTTTGGTGATCAGACAAGATCTTGTGTTTTAATATGATATGGCTGTAAGTGCTTTTTTTCATACAAGGGAAGAAATAATTGGTCCAAGATTTTTCAGAAATTGTCCATGGTTTTTATAGGCAGTTCTGGCACTTTTGAGAAATCTCTAGTCATCTTCAGGAACAAGACATCGCTGTGTTATTTCTCTGGAAATTTCATCAAATACTAATAAAAAATTAGTAATAGTAGACAATGCTACATATAATAAAAATTAAAATTCGAGATAATATTATAATTTAACATCTGTTGGGAAAAGTGAAGAATGTTTTTCTGGGTTACATAGTTCCACATTGACAATATTGAAATTTGGTTAAACATGGATAAACGTTTTTACAATAAGATGGCATGTCAAATGGATACTTTGTTTTAATGCCACTGTTTTTAAATACCTTCACTCTTCAGCAATGTTTATTGTTTTAAAAATTAATGATTAAAATTGTAACCTAAACATATGAATGTGAATTTATTCATATTCTTTGTTCCTGAGAATTGAAAATAAAATAATAAACACTATTTATTTATTAGATTGTTTATTAAATTTATTTCATTATTTATTGTTTATTTCAATGGTTGGCAAAACATTGGCTAATTGCCAATTGGTCTGAACTTTATAAAATGATAAATAATAGGAATTTCCTTATAGTTGGTCCACATTTTTTAATAATTTAGTAAATGTTTATAAATTTATGAATACAAAATTGTTTTCACATTTATTTCTTTATAAATTGGTAAATGATAAATATTGCATTGCATTAATTTTAATTGTATTAGTTTTTAGAATGTTGTAAATAAAAAAATTATTCTTGTAAATAAGCAATCTAAAAATTAACTAGTGTTTGTTGTAAATACTCAAGAACAAAAAATATATATTTAATTCACTTTCATTGTGTGTTTAGGTTTTATTCCAATTCTAATCATCACTTTTTAAAACAATAAACTACCAAATGGCATGTCAAATGGATACTTTGCAGGTAAAGAGTGAAGGTATTTAAAAAAAACAATGTCATTGGGAAAACCATCCTTTTGACATTCTGTCTCATTGCAGGTATGTTTGTCCATGTTTGCTGAAATTTGGAAGATAAATATGCACATTTAATTTCATGGAGACAATGAGTAAAGCAATTTGTAGGTCATACACAACATATGTTTAAAACTAAAAGAAACATTTCAATGAAACCTACATGTGCACAGACATAGCTTGTGAGGCAGAAGATTTTTATGAAGTTATTAGTGATGGACAAAATAACCTGCAGAAAGTACGAGATATAAAGCACTTACCTGGCTGCTTGGTTTTAGGGCTGAAGAAGTGGTAATATTCTCTAATGGCTTATATCTTGACATGGGCCGCAACCGATTTGGGTGTGGTGCTGGGGTCTCAGAATTGTGTGTGGAAGCTGGGGCGGAAAAAAGAAGCAGAAGTAGCAATGTCAATGAAAGAAATATGTCGACCTAATATACAAAAGGGATGTGTGTTAGGTGTAATGGATATCAGCTTGGAATGAGAAAACAGAAAGCCAAGTTCGAATTCCAGTCAAGTTTGTTGCATTCACTTACACACAAATAGCCTCGGGAAAGGTATGAATCTATCTCCTATCCCCCAGCTATGGGTTGAATAGCAGAACACACTGTCTCATGTAGCCTTGGTTGGCAACCAGTCTACTGCAGAAAGAAATGACAACCTATTGTGGGAAAAACTTGATGAATTGAAAGAGACATGATCGCCTAAGCATTTATCATGTATGGCACTTAACTGACTGACTGAATATACAAAAGTGCAGCTGCTATTAATTACATCTGTGTTATGTTATCAAATAATAATAATTCTGCAAAGAGCTGCTCAGTCAATGAAGACCAAATGTTTCCTAATAAGGAAACAATTAATATTACCATTATTTTGTTCCAAAATATCCATACAAAATCATTTGCAATTTTCTTTTTGATAAAGTGTCAGAGTCTTTGGGGAAAATTTTCTTTTTGAACAAGTGTCAGAGTTATTTGGGACAACTTTCACACAAACTTCTGTCATTTTCAGATCTTTATGTAAGATTTACATAACAATTTCTTAATTAATGAATATCATTTCTGAAATCATCATGACACTGATTCATTGATGAAATCCTGAAGGACGAAACATGTCACAAGTAAACTTTTTTCTCTTTGTCATACATTTTCCCCAATAATATTTATATTTTCTCATTGATCAATGTATATCATGTGATCCAACTTTTACTAAGGACCATTTCTTTTTGAATTTCTGGTATTAAGAGTTGTTATTATTTGCATTATTTATATTTGGAGTAATACCTTCATCTTTGATATTATTATCACAATGTTTTTGACATTGTGGTCTCCACTGAGATATCCATAGATCATGAACAGCAGAACAAGAATCTAACTCCATTTAATATTCTTGACATCCATAGGAATCCATCTTCAACCATTACATAATTACTTGTGCCACTCAAACACATGTACTCATGAGATGTAAATCTTCTCTATAAACTTCTGTTTGTATGGAAAAACTAATTTTATAGCTGTTTTGTTCAATTTCATAAAAAAATTCAGCTTGATGTAAAGTGTTGTTTTGGAACTGACCATTTTTATGACATGTCAGAAAAACATGTCAGCTTCAAACAATGCATAACAGTGAACAGAAGATGTGATCAGATTGAAACTTTGTGATATTGTTTTTGTTTTTCCCATTGGACAATATTTATCATGTGGCCCGACTTATTAAAAAATATTTCTACCTGAATTTCTGGAATAAGTAGTTAACATTATTGATATTATTTATATTTGGACTAATGTCTTCATCTTTGTTGTTATTATCTCAACGGTTATTTCATTCTAACCTCCAACAAGATATTCTTAGATCATGCACAGCAAATTGAGAACCATTGATTAAATAAAGGGTTCAGTTAGAAATACTCTGAAGACTACCTGGATTTACAGACACCTGAAGAAGTACAGAAGTTGTCAATGAATAAAACATGCTAATAACAACAAAGATAAGGATATTAGTGTAACAAAAAAGAGAGCAAGAGTAGGCTTAAGGAAGTTTTATTCTGCTTAAAATTATTGATATCAATGTTGTGATTATTTATAGTCCTCTACAAATGAAAGAGTTCTCCAAAGGGAGGTAATCATGAAACAAGGGAGATTACTCCCAATTACTTTAACACAATTAGTTCCACTTAAAAAAATATGTAATTTTTATCAGCCTCATCTTGTTATCTAATTTCTACATCTTGTATACAAGGTCTCATTGTACATTAAAGCCATTTTCTTGTCTTTTTGAGTAAGTTAGCCAATAAAGGGGAAAGAGAATGGCAACTTTTTTTTTGTCTACCATTTTGGTGCCACCAAGAAGACTGTAATCAGGATGAAAAAGAATGCAGGACGAACTGAGGATGAACATCTTTCCAAATCACAAGACACTATTATCTGAGAATTCCTGTCCTAAATGAGAATTGAGTTAGTAATTCCAGAAGACTTGTATATGTACACCTCATTCTGAAAGAGTATGAAACAAGGCATAGTTTCAAATGACTACTACTAGAACATTAGACAGGTAAAGTTTCATTCATGTAGCTATCTATGTTTAGAAGCATCAGATCAGACCAATATCTGGGCTGTAGGTGACCAATGCTCCCATTCCAGCCTTGAGAGAGTTCAAAGGCATCTACATGGCTCTGTAGTTGATGAATTAGTTCAATTTCTTGAGGCCTTCTATATCAAAATCAACCAAGTAACACTCAATAAAATTTATTATGAGTGTAGCAGCAACGTATTGAAGTGCATATAAAAAACATTTTTTTAATGCCATTTTGCATTTCTACCAATTTTTGGTCATCTCCCTTATATCGAAATGCTTCTTTAGCAAAAAATTGCATAACTACAATGGATAAATAAAAATTTTAAAATAACTATAACAGAGCATATTTGTGCATGTTTTTTAAAAAATCACAATTAAATGCAGATTTTATCACAGTTACAGTCTTTGTAATTTATCCCTGAGGATGATCTTGGAAAAGTTTAAAAGTACTCAGGTTAGAAAAAACTGCAGCACCTGACTTGATGAATTTCATCTTAACATCAAGAAACTGATTAAAGAACTGGAAAGGATCATTATAAAAATAGACACAATATGTTCATATTATTCAATGAAACATATATATATATATATATATATATATATATATATATAGATATATAAATAAATAGATAGACAGACAGATATGAATGTTTGTTTGAAGATGACTGAAAGTACATTTGTTTTAGTTTTTTCTATTTATTTTTTCTTTGGTTCAAATCATTTTTCTGGTTTTTCACATTTCTGAGTGGAGGCTAACTTATTATACAACATTCATTCTAAACAGAATTTCTTATCAGTGAAGCAAGGCAATAAAAGCACTAAGATGCAAGGGGTTACTGAGTATTAGAGAATATGAGAAAATATACAATAAAGAACAATAATTACGAAGACACAAGATAATGATTGACATTGAATATGAATTTTTGAAGATCAAAGTTAACTTGGAAACAAGAAGCTAGAAGGGAGTTCCACAAGAGAGAAATGCGAGGAAAGAAACTATTAGCATAGAATTTACGGTTACATCTAGCCATTTCAACAGTAAAATGAGACCTAACCACCAATCTAGTACTGCACTTAAATTTATAAAGTCTAGACACTAGAGGACAGCTCATCAGAAATATTATAATTGATAGTGTTCAAAAAGTGTCTGCATGACTTTGTGGATGATGAATTTTTTCAACAGTGCAGCCGCTTTCCCATAGACAAAATGTGGCAAGCCTTTTTCTACTTGTTATTGTTATTTCCATGGAAAGTGTCCTAATGAACTACATTCCTTAGTTCCACTAGTTATAATCTTCATGGCTAATACTCACCATGCCACACACATTGTCCTTGTATTCAATTTGTGAGATCTAAGTTCTTCAGTTTCTTTCCACTTTGCAGAACCGATTCTCAAGAGGCTGCTTCCCTGACCACTAAAATCTTAACCTGTTCAAGTCTAGGGTTAACTGTTATCTTCCCCACATATGCTTATAAACCATGCCTTTTACCTTGAGTAGCTTTTGGGTCTTGTATAGGGTGAACATTATTGTAAAAAAAAAAAAAGTATACACAAGTGTGTTAGCAGACCAATGAAAAGTATGTCTTTTAACCCCTCCTTGTATCTGCTTGTTTCTTTCTTTTCTTCCTCTCCCTCTTCACTCTCTCTTCTTCCATATGCAGACAAACGCTCACACATATCTAATGTGTAGGGAGAGCTTCACACATGCAGAAGTAATGAAAAACTATTGATCAGTTCTAAAGACAACAGAAAGCAGGCGTCTCAGGGTGGCATGCTCTCTCGGTCTCTCCCCATCCTCACCGCTTCCTCACCGCTTCCTCACCTTCAATCCCCAAACTTCTCTCCACCACCTGCATTGTTAGAAAGCCATTAATCTGAGCGATTAGTGGCTGAAGACAAAATAACTGGCATGTTAAATAAGGAGGAGGAGGAAGAAAAGAGGGATGGCATTGTTGTGGGGAGAGGGGAAGGGTCATTGACCACTATGGATGGCCACAGCTGGTGCCAGAACAGGCAAAGAGTAATTGGGAGATTTCTCATCCAGAATGGGCGGACATAACAGAGTGGGTGGAGTTGATAGGGGTAGGGGTTAAGAATTGAGATGGAAAAATGAAATGTTTTGAAATGAGCTTGGGTTAGGGCCAGGTGAAAGAGGAAACTAATTTTGAATAGGAATTGTTTGTAAAAGAATTGCAACTTTTTGCACAATTCAGATCTTGGTATTTCGAATATGGCTAGTTTTATATTTACACCTGCTTGTTTCTTTTATACTCACACACATTTATATATGTGTTTTGATGCTATATATATATATATATATATATATATATATATATATATATATATATGTTTGTATGTAAATTTTACATGTCATCCAGTTCACCACACTCCTCCTTGGTCTTTTGAACAGAAGTAGAGGTTTATCCCTCGTTTTCTGTTCTTTCTAAATTCTTTCTTCAACTCTATACTTCTAATGTCTCCACCTAGACTCTGAAATTTATTGGGTTTCTGGTTCTTTTTAAAGTCTTTTCCTTCTCTTTACTTCCCTTGCATCTTAGTCGCATTATCACCTTGCTTGGGGTGAATTGATTAATATATATATATATATATATATATATATATACTGATTTGTATCTGTGTAAATTGCACTAAATGTTGACAAATGACAAATCAATTTACAATATAGTTTGGTGCATGTGTGACCAATGTAAGCATTTAATGTTGTTTGTTGATGGTTAGTGTTGAAGATACAATTGCTCAAAGGACATGAGAATTCAAAAATAACATTATTTTTACCAAGAATGGATTTTTTTTATAAAATTAGACATTTTGAAATTTTTTGTCATAAATCTAAAGTATTTGTTAGGATTGTTAACTGTTGTGTACCATTTTATTAGACTTTTTCATCTTGTTTATAATTTGGATGTGTCTGGCTACAATAAAATAATTTAATGATGTTATTATTTTTGTTTATATCAATATTAGTGCTTATGTCATTTTTTAAAAATTTCTTTAAAGCTAATTGTTATATAGGAATAAAGTGTTGCTGTAGACATTCTAGTTTGAACATAGATTGCCAGTGAGCAAACATGGGCAATTCCATTATTGAATTAAGTGGATCATGAGACCATAGAGGGAATGCATGTATAGGAAGTTGTTTGATTTCTAGATTGATCACTAATTCTATTCTATTCTCTGTTACTATACGAATCGTTATTCTCTATTCGCTATACTATTTCTCTATTTGGATCACTATACGGATTACTCTTTGAGTGAGTATCAGCGAATATATCATCAAATACTATTAGTGCAAGTGCTATTGGAAGGTGTCTGATACCAGCATTGTTCAATGGTGTACTATAGTTGTATCTGCAATTACAAAGTCTCTACTATGACAAGCATTATGAAAGTGATGAGTATTTGTTGGTATCACAAAAGTGTCAAACAAGTGTTCATTGACATCACAAAACCAACTTTATTTCAACAACAACAACATAGATTGGAAAAATATTGTTGATAAGTGTTTGTTTTATCTTGCTTAATTCTCAATAAAATAATGTGTCCAAAGAGGAAATCATTTTTGCACAGCTAATCATCCATTTTATAACTGTGAGAACATTTGCTTTTTTGATTAAGATGATATGCTGTATACCTGCCTCTCTTCTGGAGAGGTCTTGGCCACTGTGCCAAACAAGCAAAATGTTTTATGCTCTTCCTTGTTGGAAGTGGGTGTTGATTGATGGTCTTGAGGCAATCATAATAAAGCTGTCTTCCTCTCTTCTCTTGGCCAGGTGACTGCCAGTTGCTTTTTAGTTTCAGTAAAATGAGAATTTCAACAAAAGGAATTTTAAACTTACCTATTTTATTAAACACGTCAACGTGTACATTTTTGACTAGACAGTGGGGCCACTCTATCACCCCCACTGGGGAGCATGTTACTCAAGACATGGAATAACCATGTCTACTGTGTATGACGTGTAAAATCTTAACTCCCGAAAATAACTTTCTATCTCTCTAACATTCCAATGCTAGTTTCAACCAATCAAAAATGACTGCCTTTGTTTTCCTGTATCTGACCTTAAAGTTCAAAATGAGGCAGTCAGAGAAAAATACAATTCTTTAAAAAATAATAGTCTGCTAGACTATTATTTAACATTCCTTATCTAACCTTAAAAAAAATCCATTTATGAATTTTATTTCAACTACCTTATATTTAACAGATACAAGTTTTTATGTTTGGTATATAGCATATTCTATCTTATTTATTTTTGGATATATATATATATATATATATATATATATATATATATATATAGTATGAATACATTCATATTAATTGATAGGTCCAGATAGACAAGCACAAAAAGTGAATATAGAAGAATGCTCAATACCAGGTGTATGTAGATATTGATTTAGATATAGAAATGATCTGGTGATTGCTTAAGACATGAAACTGCCAATCACAATGCAGTGTTGATTTCCATGTCTGCACTGTTTATATCTATCAATCTATGGACTTTTGAACAGATATGGCTTTCAAGAAGATCTTAAAGAGAAAAATGTGCATTCCTTAAAAAAGGTAATTGAAACTTGCTAGACTATAAATCTCTCTGTGGTCGGGCAATCTAAAGCATGCTGGATCAGACAAGAGTTTCCCATACAGGTTTGAACTTCACTAGAGGGCACACTTCCTTTATTATGATTCTTTAATGCACAAACCGGTAAATCTAATTCAAACCGTTTAAAAAAAAAAATAGGGCATCAACTCAGACACATACATCCACAAAAATATAATATTTGAAGTAGTAGGAAATTCAATATATATATATATATATATATATATATATACATAATATCACTTAAATGTTACTTTTAATGGATATCCAAATTTGAGTAGATGCTTGGTTTATTTTTTTAAACAGTATTTTATTTTCATTTACCAGAGCCTAAATATTTGAGAAATCTTATTAAAGAAAATGCGCACTCCTTTAAGTACAACCTTCTCATTCATATTTCTGAAAGTTCATGACTGACCAAATGAAAATATACATATACACATATGGGGAAAAATTTATGACAAAAAAAAAGTTTTTCATCCTTTTGTTATGTTGGTGTGATTACACATGTATATGAACAAGGGATGCTGGGAATTTTAAGTTAAATTCTTTTTTAATTGAGCCGATTTCATTTATTTATTTTTTCTTCACACTAATTTTGTTAGTAGATATGCACATGTATATATATCTATATCTATATATATATATATATATATATATATATATACATACACACACACACAAATACGCACACACACCTATATATATATATATATATATATATTAATATTTCAACCCAAACAAGGCAAGACACTAAGACACACGGTGTTACTGAGAGTGAAAGAAAATGAGAGGACTGTAGGAGAAGGAACCAGAAACCCAAACCAAAACAGGAAACAAAGAATAAACCTCTACTCCTGTTCAAAAGATGGGGAAGGAGTGTGAATATATGTATTGAAGAAATCAATTAATGTTCAGTGAAATTAGCTCACTGACCAACTCCAGAGTTTCATTCGAGCTGTTCATCTGTGTCAGATGGTTTGATGAATCTATTGAATTATTTACCAGATCTTACATCTGTATGCCACAGAAACAAACACCAATTATAGATTTCAAATTTGATATAATACTATGCTAGTGTCTCTTAAGAAAGTGACAACATTTAAATAAGTGCCTTTCTGTTGTCTTATATATATATTAAAGAATTAATGAATTTATTTCAATCTGGTATTTGTATTGCTGCAAACATTATTATCGTGGATACTTTGTATTTGAAATAAATGCCCCATTTAAAAAAAATGTATGAATTCACTTTCATGATATGTTTTGGTCTTATTACAATTCTAATCCTTTCTTTTTACAGCAATAAACATTGCTGAGGAGTGGATGCAGTTAAAATAATAGCAGTATCAATGGAAAAGCTGTCTTTTTGACACTCCGTTCTTTTATGGACATGAAGGTCTAAGTTTGCCAGAATTTCAAATATTTTTACCATTGGGAAGATCTTACCTCATCCAAATTCCCCAAAGATATTAACAAAGAGGAGAAATTAAAATTCATGACATTGTATTTTGTTTTTATTTCTAATGTACCTTTTAGTTTCAAAGAGATAAGCTGGGACAATTATTCTTTTTGGTAACCCCCCTGCAACATCTTTATTGGGTAGGTGCCATCACTGCTTTCATCCCAATTTCAAGTCATAGCTTTTATTTTGGAAATATTTATCTTGACTCCTATCTCTTGGAATGCTTGGTTGAGGGTGTTGATTTTCTGTTCATCTTTCTTATCCCACCTATGAATACCTATGTCATCAACATTTAAATTGATTCTAAATTCTATAGATTGATTATTATAGTTATTGACTAAGCTTACCTTTGTCTGGTACAAGGTTACAAGTGTAGGCACTTTGTGAGAATCACAAACATTTCACTAAGAATGGTTTGCAAGACTTGACTGCTGGATTTTTTACCCTGTGGTAACTCATTTATTGCAAGGATATGTTTGCTGCAAATTCATTGCTTATGATTTTATATGTTTGTCAGTGGTTAGAAATTAAGGCAAATGATACACACAAATAGAAACTGTATTACGTACAAAGTAAATGTAGAGTGAATGGTCATGGTTAAATGTAAAATAAATGACAGAACTTTCCAACAAGCAGAATTGACAAAGTTTGCAATAAAAAAAAAAGAAAAGAATAAGGCAAAAAATAATATAAAGTAGGCAAACAATATATGCAAAGAAAATTAACAGTAATAAGGCAAAGCAATAGTAATAAGGCAAAGCAATAGTAATATGGCAAAAAAGTTCACAGCCTAAGAATTGGGGTTGACACACAAGAACAAGTTTGGATTAGTCAATGTAGCATTCTGACTTCAAGACAAGAAAGGCTGGGACTGAGCAGCTATGATCCAGGATGATGATGATATTTCATTATTCTAAAAAATAACCTTGCCATCAGTAAAGATAGAAAATAAGGATATTTCATTATCCCTGAAATAAAGATTAAAAATTTCATCATTTTAAAACAGCCTTGCCACCAGTGGTGAAAGATGAGAAAGATATTTCATCATTCTAACATCTGAATATAAAAATGACCCTTCACCACAAGTGAGGTCAGTCAGTAGAGTAGAATCATTAAAGTAGAGGAGATTAGAGTAGCAGTAGCAGTAGTAAAAGGCTCAACACATATGTATCCTCATCCCTCTATGAAAATTGAAAACTGACGATCTCAAACATCCTCGCCAATGAAATTGTCAGAACAGGTAAAACAAGCACAAACTTTTAAAGAAACAAAAGTGTCAGTAACACTGAGAACATTTTTAACACACACCATACTGTAACTCATATCATAAAAAAGAAAAATATAAATTCTTGTTATTAATGTCAATTGAGTATTATTGTTTATGTTATTTTTGTATGTTTTTATTCATTCTGTTTTCAGTAAAAAAATTAAAAAGGATTCCCTATCAACTATTACTACAAATACATATAACAACAGGGTATCTTACGTGACACATACCCAACATCCTACCCTGTTACAGAGTCATATGAAACCAAGAAGTGGCCTGTTTTATTGGCTAGGAAGAAATCCCAGCATGCATTTGTGTGCTTCTGGCTATGAATTGGGGAGGAGAAAGTGTTTTACAGTCATTCCTTATAAGGATTGAAACAAACAGTAAATGACCCTAAAACATTATAACATTATAACTGACAAATTAAAGAAAAAAAGAATGTAGTTTTATTTTCTAAAATATATTCTCAACTAAAATTATCCTTAAATACTTTATTTTGTGGGAAATAACTTTGAAAATTATATCAAATGACATCTAATAATTGTGGTGGTGGTGGTGGCAGTGGTGCATTATTTTTTTTAGTTTTTCACTTAAAAATAATTCTTTTAGATAAAAGTTACAGAGATAAAATAAAATATTAAAAACATATTTTATTTTAGTAAATCAGTCATTTCAAATAATTCAAATTATCTATTGTTAATCCAATGTTAAAAGACTTTTCTTGTTTTTTTTTTAAGATCATATAATTATTTTTCTTTGTGAATTCCTGCAGTTGATTAAAGTTTTGTACAGCGGTTGGGGAATTAAATCAACCATTTTCTCTATATGTTTTACAGGAAATGTTTTTTGCATTCCTCTTTAGAGTAATTACAGGAAATGATACCATGTGCTCTCACTTGCAGACAGAGAGAGAGAAAGAGAGAGAGAGATTCTGGTAGAACAGAGAGAGGATAAAAAGGGAAAAAAATATCATTGGGGAAGTTTTTTTTTAACTATGACTACAATTTGTCATCATCTATGCTTTGAATAACTAGGAAGGATCTCAATATAAAAAGGCTTATGGCTACATGTTGAGCTTGGTCATTACTTAAATGGGTGACCATTTGGGAATACTAGGTGCTGTAAGCTTGGATGTGCAGGTGGTGTAATGGATAATGGCTGGGAATTGTTAATCAGAAAGCTGAGTTCTAATTCCTGTTGTTTTTGTGATATTTACTCATGTGCTAATACCCTACAGAAAATTATGAATCCATCTCTTCTCCCTTCATCTATGGGTTAATTAGTAAGACTTCTATCACTAAACCACTATTATCTACAAAAAATATTTTCTGGCTTCAGAGGTTTGATAAGTCATTGAAAGTGAATCAACCAACCAATATAAAAATTGAATTGTGAAGAGAATCAGGAGCTTTGAAAAATGGAGAAACTTGTAGAAAAAAAATGATTTTTCAACTGAGTTTGTTTGGGAAAGCATTGAAATCTTCAGGAAGAATCATCACCATTGTATGGTTAATGGAACAAATAACTATAAGTAGAACTTAATAATAATAATTATAATTATAATAATAAAAACAGATTCTCCACATGGTGTAAAAGTACCAAGTTGACATCCATGGCTCTTCACTACTTCCTGTCCTTTGTAGCCCTTAGTAAAATTTGTCTTTTTGCTATCTCTCCTAAATTGTATTCTGCCAACCATTTACACAAGTTCATTAGGTAGGTTATGAGTTACTCTTCTCTGTTCCTCTTTCCCGATGTCCAGTGGGATATAACCATATCTCATGGGCAGGAGGGTCTCTTTGGCCTTGACCAGTGGTCTACCTAGAGGTAAATATCTTGATAAAAGCACTGGTGGTAGTGCAACCTTAAGTTCACTAACCTTCATATCATGAATGAATTGTCTAATCAAAATATTGAAAATAATGGCATGACTGGTATGAGAACCAATAGTGAAGATACCTCACTCAGCAGATGTCCCATTCCACAGCAGGATGGACATGGTCATCATCCTCCTACTGCTAGAGTGAGGGAAATCAAATTGTAGATCTCCAGAAAACTGGCATCATTTACTCTGCAAGGATTCTCCAAAAGCTCTTGAGTTATGACGAGTCTTGTTAACATCATGCCTCAAGGACAGAATTTCAATTGACTATATCAGTGCATGTCATCATTATAATAGTAATAATAATAATAATAGAGTTTTATCCATATAAAATGTGCGTGATCTTTGAAGGATTTTTTTTGCTTAAATGATCTGTGGAAAATGTCATGATGCCATTTTTGGTCTTAGGTCTCTGATTGGAAACCCAGAAAGAAATGTGTATAGAACAGAAATCAAAGGAAATAATAATAATTGCAACTGAATGTAAAACTTGGCATGATAGAGTGGGCCAATATCTGCACTGAAAAATATGCCATTTTTATGGGAATAAAACTGTAAGAAACTAGTAATAACATCACCCAGCAACGCAAAAGGAAAGATGCTAGTTAGACTGTTCACATTCCCCTCACCATGCTCATCTAGAGCAATAGATTAAAACCAAAATAAAATTTGTCTGCTTACAAATAGACACATGGTTCTAGATCATTAATGATGATTTTTGAGCCACAAGCGTTTGACTGAAAGAAGCTGCATCCTCAGAATGAACCTAATGTTGGGTCTAAGCTGCAATGCTACATGGAATTCACTCCTGAGGGGATGCTTCCTGATCATTACAATATTATTCTTTTAAATTGAGGGTCAACCATTATCTATCCTACATATCCTCATAATATGCAAACCTTGCTCCTTCCCTACAGCTCTTACAACATTCAGTAGCCTCCTTAGTTAATACTAGTTATTATTGGAGTACTAGGAACAGTCCTAAAGAAAGAAGGATAAAGGTGGGAAGAACTGGAAATCAGGGGAAGAGTCAGAATAATAAGATTGTTGAAATCAGCCATGGACCATAAGAAGAGTGCTGAAGCATTGAGTTGACTTGCTGTTAGTTAATCTCCAGTGTACACTACCATTCATTTCTGGTGTAAACACTTTATGAGTGAATAATAATAATAATAATAATAATAATAATAATTGTCCTCATTATCATTGAGGTGTTGGGATCTATACCATTGGACCAAAAGCCTTACATTAAGAAAATTGGAACAAAGCTAGTATCCCATTGCTTCAGAAATTTGCATTCCTAGGTTCTGCAAATATTCTGTGAAAGGTGCTATCTATTTGACAAATGAGTGCATGTCCTCAAGTGATGAGGTTTCTGTTATTTGGTTCAGTTCTTTCTTTAGGATTCTGTAGCATCAATCTAAACGTTTCAAAGAAGTGTGCTCTTTGCTAAGGCTGATAGCTTTTGTTATAATAAGCATTTGGTTGGGAAAGGAGAAGAATAATAAGGAATAGGTTTTTGAAAAACGTGTATTTGTTTAAAATATAAGATGTCTTACAGAGTTGTCAGAAAATAGGCAAAATGCCAATTTTGGTTGCTGATTATCAAGATGGGGATTAGGTGTAAGGGTAGTGCCAGGAATTGATTGATTTCTTTGGTTGGTTTGATCAAGGTCCCCAGATATAGTCATTGGTTGGGTCTGACACATGTCTTGGTCAATTGAGTTTCCAGTATTGGGTTGTAGTAGTGTGCGTTGGTTGCTGAGGTGACAAGGGATTGGTGTACTAGTAGGCCTGTGTAGTACAAAACAGGGTTGCATGCTTGCAGAGTCAGAGTTGCTTGCTTGCCTTATGGTTGCAGAGTCGGAATCACTTGTTTGTGGAGTCGAAGTTGTGATGCTGAAGTGACTGTAATGGCAATGAGGAAGGCTTCTAGCTTGGTGGTGACAATGTTGAGATGATATTCTGGATTCTGTGCATGAAGAGTCAGGTGATTAGTCAAGTTATGGAGTGGTTACAGTCACTGCATGTCAGCAGATGGCCTGACAACCCGTAAATGATAGTGGTTGTTATGGGCAGCCAGCTTTTAAGGAGATCTGGCAGTCCCCATGGGCATCTTCTTTTCCTGTGGGAATTTTCATGATTGGCCAGTGTTGCTTTCATTGTGGGGGCTTGCTTCATGAACCGGATGTGATGCTTAGAGCTTATGCACAAAAAACAACTTTTTTTATTTTGTTATCTGCCTTCATGGCATTCACATCCTTCCAGCATATGGAATGAATGAAAAAGAGATCTAATTGCAACGGAGTATAACAATTTCATTCATTCAAAGCCATTTTTAATTATTGACCAATTTCTTTTATATTTGATACTCTTGTATACAGCCTACAGTTTAGATATTTGATGCATGAGCATGACATCCATTTGAAAGTCGCAATCTGACAAGGCTATTTAAGAATATGACTCAAGTTTTTAGATTAATGTTTTAGTTTTGTAGCATCTTATGCTTTCGGATAAAACTATCTCCAGGTCAGTTTTAATTAATGATTGTGAAAGAAAAAGAAAAGGGCAAAACAAAACTAAGCAAACAATACATAATGCTAGTCAAAACAAGGTAAAGTAACGGTAATAAAACAAAATGTTGACAAAGTAAGAATGGTGTTCATGCACGAAAGATATGCTGTCAAGTGATCGCTGCATTCTGACTTCAAGACAAGAAAGAATGAAAATATGGCTGATGAGAGTGAGAAGTGGTCCATTTTTATTGGTTACTAGCAGCATGGCCTGGCGTTGCCCATGCTTGATTCAAAAATCATACGACTCATACAGCAATCGCTATCACTTGACTTAAAATATTTTTGCCCTTCCTTGCCTTTAAAGGAGTTCCCTTTGCCATGCTGATGTTGCTACATGCCTTACTTCTTGCCTATCTCACACTGCGAATTTTTTCTAAGCTCTATACTAAACATTAAATCTGTTACGAAAAAGAACTAAAAAAAACATGAACACAAAATGATCAGCTTTAAAAAGGACTCATAACTGGAAAAACCGAATGAAAAAAAGAATGTTAACAACAAATACTTTTTCACACCCAACCCAGTTCTCTGAATCAGAATCAATGTTGAGTTTAAGCAAGCGAATGAGCAAATTGGAGTAAAGTGCCATGCAGATTTAAATTTTTCCCACTTGTGACAAATGCAACTATTGATTTTTTTTGCATGCTACCATGCTAGTTAACATTCATGTCAGTCAGCTGTTGGCTCTCATGCTGCCTATTCGTGGCAGCCAGTTATAGGCTCTCACTCTGGCCAGTAGAAAATGGCCGCAAACTACATGAAAACTGCTGTAGAAGCATTAAAAAATCGATTATTTCCACTATCAATGGGAGTTGGGAAATGCAAAGTCAGCCTTGGCCTTTCCACTAACTTGGAGCATGTGCATGTAAATTTTGGTGCAAACCCGTCGAAAATTGCGGCCGTGCATTCGTTACACACACACACACACGCACATCCTGCCTTTTATAGATAGAGATGAAGAAATCCATTATGTATTTGTAGGTTTTGTCTATAAATTTGAGGAGCGGCATGGATTTAGCAGTCATTCCACAAGATTAGAGTGAATAACAATAACACCTTAGTTGACTTGAGAAACCTATTTTCATGAAAAACTGTTTTAACAGAAAGACTTTATAAAGTCAATGTTATGCATAACTTAATAAATGGGAATTAATGATAAAAACAACAAGGATGGTGATATTCATTCAAATAACTCATAGAATAATGAGAACGATTAATCTAAGAATTTCAGATAATATTTAAGTCAATGATATGCTGGTCAGCATTAGTATAGGCAAATAAATAGAAAGTAATGATAAAAACCACAAGGATGGTGATATTCATTCAAATAACTCATAGAATAATGAGAGCGATTAATCTAAGAATTTCAGATAATATTTAAGTCAATGATATGCTGGTCAGCATTAGTATAGGCAAATAAATAGAAAGTAATGATAAAAACAACAAGGATGGTGATATTCATTCAAATAACTCATAGAATAATGAGAACGATTAATCTAAGAATTTCAGATAATATTTAAGTCAATGATATGCTGGTCAGCATTAGTATAGGCAAATAAATAGAAAGTAATGATAAAAACAACAAGGATGGTGATATTCATTCAAATAACTCATAGAATAATGAGAACGATTAATCTAAGAATTTCAGATAATATTTAAGTCAATGATATGCTGGTCAGCATTAGTATAGGCAGATAAATAGAAAGTAATGATAAAAACAACAAGGATGGAGATATTAATCTGAATAATTTATGGATTAATTTCTTAGAATTTCAGCCAATGAAGAATTCTCAAAATGAAGAGAGAACCTGAAAAAGAATGTAACCTTACCTTTCTGCAGGAAGGACGATTTGTGGGAGGTAAGTAGGCAGTCAGTGTGCCCCATAGTTCCATGATGTGCAGTTATTCCTGAACTGAAAGGAGAAGTCTGGTTTTGTTGCCTGTTCTCCTTATGGAATGGTTCATTGGGTGGAATGACATCCGGAAGTTGTTCTTTGTGTGATCGTGGTACGTCACCTTTACCCATGTCCCGACGCCTTCGGGATCTTTCGAGAATAATCTGGAATATAGGAAATTTAACCACAGTGAGGTGGAATTTCAAACCATCAGTATAATGTTCATCTTATAGCAGCATGGGGCTTAGGAGTTAAAATGAACAGTTAATTTACCCATGCCAAGAACATTAATGGAAGATGTTAATAACAAGGAAACACACAGGTAATTTTAACAAAACAAGATATGGAATTTATTTATGAATTTACATGCTTGAAGTTGTATCAGTCGCTCATTTCAGCAAAATAAATCAGAAATGGTGAATAGAAACAAAACATTTCACATGACTTCATGACTCTCCACAATTTCCTGTCATTTGTAGCTCTTAGTAAATTTTGTTTTTTTTGCTATCTCTCCCAATCTCTGTTCTGCAAACCATTGACACAAGTTCATTATGCACAGTTTTCTTCTGCCCTTCCTGCCATCAATATGTCCTGTGAGTGTCAAATTTTCTAAGACCACTTTTCTCATTATGTACTCTAGAAATTTCAACTCTAAGAGTCCTTTTTGTTGCCATTTTCTCTAAAACTTTTTTATTGCCCAAATCTTAAATCCATGTTATTCTCAGCATCCTTCTGTAGAACCACATTTTTGTTGCTTCAAGTCTCTTCTTCATATGTGAGAAGATTGTTCAGTATGCAGTCTTAATTTGTGCTAAATAAAATAAGAACTAGATAATATCCCTAGATATGAGCAGTGGAACAAGAACAGTCTACTGCCATAGATTAAATAAAGTGTCCAGTTCGGAATTTTCTGTAAGTTACACAGATCATTATACACTCGAGGTATGGCAGTGGGTGCAATGGCCAAAATCTCTATATATAAAAGGAAGGGTGTGTGTGCGTATGTGTGTGTGTGTGTGTGTAACGAATGCATGGCTGCAATTTTCAACAGACTTGCACCAAAATTTACATGCACATGCTCAAAGTTAGCGGGAGGGCCAAGACTGACTTTGCATTTCCCAACTCCCATCGATAGTGGAAATAATCAATTTTTTAATGCTTCTACAGCAGTTTTCATGTAGCTTGCAGCCATTTTCTACTGGTCAGAGTGAGAGCCTATAGCTGGCTGCCACGAATAGGCAGGAAGATTCTATTGGCCAGTGTGAGAGCCAACAACTGACTGACACGAATGTTAACTAGCATGCTAGCATGCAAAAAAAAATCAACAGTTGCATTTGTCACAAGTTGGAAAAATTTAAATTTGCATGGCACTTTACTCCAATTTGCTCATTCGCTTGCTTAAACTCAACGTCGATTCTGATTCCACAGAACTGGGTTGGGTGTGAAAAAGTATTTGTTGCTAACATTCTTTTTTCATTTGGTTTTTCCAGTTATGAGTCCTTTTTTAAAGCTGATCATTTTGTGTTCATTTTGTTTAGTTCTTTTTTCGTAACAGATTTAATGTTTAGTATAGAGCTTAGAAAAAATTTGCAGTGTGAGATAGGCAAGAAGTAAGGCATGTAGCAACATCAGCACGGCAAAGGGCACTTCCTTAAAGGCAAGGAAGGGCAAAAATATTTTAAGCCAAGTGATAGCGATTGCTGTATGAGTTGTATGATTTTTGAATCAAGCACGGACAATGCCGGGCCATGCTGCTAGTGTTGTTATAAAAGCAACAAGGTTGAGGACAGTAGTCTGAATATAAATAGTGTAAATAAATTATAACATATATTTGTAAGTTCAATTCTAATAGTTGATTTTTTTTTTGCACTTCTCACCTGTGGAACTCCTTTCTAGTTTGTTACTTCGCTACCACCTACAATTTTCAAAGATTTAAATGCAATGTCGATTGCCATGTAATCTGTTCTTTTATTGTCCTTTTACCTCGCTGAAGTCTTCTCATTCTTTTTCACTTCCAGTAACCACTTGGGTCTTAGTGGCATTATCACCTTGCTTGGAGTGAATTGATTAAAAAAAAAAAAGAAAGAAAACTATTTTGTAAAAAGTTCATATGCAATTTATTTGCCTTTTAAACAAGTTGTTTACCTCATAAAGCTTCTTTCGGTATTCATCCACAGTAAGTTGGGTTTCATCACTCAAGCAAGGTACAACATCACAGCCAAGGACTATTTCATCATCAGGATTATAAAATCTGTTCAAAAAATAAAAAGGTTTCAACTCATTATAACATTTTCTATTCATTTCCAGAAAAATTTTAAATTATCAAAGGGAACCAAGCTTCTCTCTTGTCTATCAGTGTTTAGTTTCTGTTGTAATACGTCTGATCAGTATTCAACATGCGCCTGTCTTTTAGTTTACTATACTCTTTATTTCTCTTAACATATGAAAATAGGTACAATCCTATTTACCAATCATTTACACTTTCCTGAAGCAAAGAGGTTTAATGTCTTTGGTTCTTCTCAAATTTCTTCTGGAATCATTTTCCTCCCCTCTCCCTTGAGGTTTATGTCCTGTTCTTTTTTTAATAGAAGTCTTGGTCTCATTTCATCTTCTTCCATGTCTGAGTCACTCCCGCTATCATCCATAGGCTCGTCTTCTATTGCCTTGTCCTGAACATGAACAACTCATCCTTTCTTCTCTATATGGGCTGCAAAACACTGGATCCAAGTCTCAACAAATTCTGGTTCATTCAAGCGATTTAAACATCCTATTGGCGATGCCATATTGCTGTATTGTGTTGTTCTACGACACATTATCAGTAGTCAACTTCTGCATGTCTCTTTCTTTACTATACACTTTATATCTCTTCTACTTAACATATGCAAATAGATACAATCCTATTTACTAATCCACTACAGTTTCATTTTTGAGGAAAGACGTGCCCTAAAAAAAGAGAAACACATTATAAATATAATTTGTAATAAAAAAATTAGTAGAGCTGTACTTGTGTGAATTTCTAGAACAAGAAATTCTAATTAGTTGCATAACTTACACTTGGACTATTGTCCTCATCTTTGTTGTTATTATCACATCATTTCAGCCATTGTGCTTTTCAGTCTTCATCAGCTGCTTGTCAATCTAGCTAACTTTCATGGAATTCCAAACTGAACCATTCATTTAATCTATAGGGATACATTATTCTTATTCCACTGTCCATGCCTAGGGATATCACGTCTATAGTTCTTATTTAGTACTGTTCAATTATTGCTTGTCCTGCTTCCACTGAGTCTAAATCTGCACTACCAAGTTCAGGAATTTGAACTCACAATAACTATGTCACCGAGTTCATGAACCAACATGGGACAATAGCCGAGAGGATTAAAGCATCAGTTCATGAAGAATACCCTGATCTATAAGCACCTGATAAAGATCGAGGATGAGTGGGGGTGGGGGTGCAACAGCTTAAATGTAATAACAACAACAAAGATGAGTTCAATAGTCTGAGTGTAAATAGCATAAAGAGTGGATCTGTATTTTAGATTTAATGGTTGGAGTCCTCACCTTATGGTCGTTCTAGGAGAAAATATTTAAATGAGATTTTGATTTTTAGACAATTTTGTAAAGAAAGGGATTTAAACCAACCCCTTTTTTCTATTTGCACAAACTCATTAGGTAAGTTGTCTTTCCTCATTGTGTGTCCTAGAAATTTCAACTGACTCTTTCTGATTGTAACTATACTTAATTATATTTTGGTTCAGTTTGGTGTGTTAAGTAGTTGTATATTTCCTATTTGCACTAGTAATCAGACTTCAATTCCAATAATGTCTGGACTTTGAATGAATGTTGATTTTAAGAGACCAGTGTTGCACAATTCTTTTTGTTCTCATTTATTCTATCTGTTAATATTTAATGAATATGAAAAAAAGGATAATTTTAACTCTTGAAACTTGATGCTTACTGAATGACATAAGGATGCTGGAGAGCTTCATCAACTGTGATTCGTTTCTCAGGGTTAAAATGAAGAAGCCTTGAGACAAGGTCAACTGCTTCATGGGGAGCATCAGACAGGAGGGTTGACAGACTTTTCTTGGGCCTAACAATATAAAAAGTACAAAGTACAAATAAATAGAAAAGTAATACAAAAAAAAGGAACTAGGAATGTGTGTTTGTGTCTTTGATTGAGTGATCCCTTTGTTTTTTATGGCTTATCAACCTTTTGTAGGTTATCTAAAATCAAAACATATTTTGGATTATAGGAGATTGCTTACAGTACCTGGTATTCCCAAGCAGTCTCCAATATAAGTACTGACAAGGCTTGACACAGTTTAACTTTGGTGGTCAAAGGAGAACTGGTGTTTTCAGTGTGATGTGACTTTAAAACGTATGTGTGGATTTCTTGAAATGTAGAAGGGAAAAATTGGGCAACAGAGGAAAAATATGGAATGGTAATGATAATATTAGCTACTTCCTTATAAGGAAACATTCAGGATTCATTGACTCAGCAGCCAGTGAGGCTCAAGTTGCACTTTTCTTCATATCTGGCCACTAGGTGTGTATCAAAGAGTAGAATCTGTTTACTTCATCTCTAATGGTAATATTGACTGTTTACTTAAGGAAACATTTGGCATTCATTAACAGAGCAGCTGATGCTACTTGTGTCACGCTTTTATTCACACCCAAGCCAACATTTTGAGATCAAAGTGTAACATCAGTTCTACTCATCTCTAATGGTAATGGTAATGGTAATATTAACTGTTTCCTTATATGGAAACATTCAGTATTTATTGCCCAAAAGGTCAGTGTTACTTTTGATTGAAATTTATAAGATCTTTCTATTAAAAAAATTTCTTCAGGAAAATAGGTTTCTCAAGTCTACTGTTATTGCTCTTTCCAGTATTGATGCAGTTTCCATGTTAACTTTTTGTTTTTAGTATTGTGAAATATCTACATTATGTGATTAGTTTCTTTTTAAGTTACATGTACTACCATTTTAATTGTTACTTCTGTTGGAAGTCATTATGTGAAAGAGAAAAATATATGAAAAGGTGAGGAAACCAAATGGAAAAAGAGAAGAAAAGAAGAATTAAATTTGGTGAGAGAGACATAGATAAATTTATAGTTGAACATACCAATAAAATTTTGACAGTTAGAAGGAAAGGAAACAATAAGGACAGGCTTTTTCAATTCATTTCACCCCAAGCAATAATGCCTACTAAGACCCGTTTGTTACTAAATGATGAGAAGGATTTCACTTAGAAGCACTAGTCAACCTTACTTGATTGGCATAACATGTCCTACACTTTTGTTAACGGGGTGAGAAGTGATGGATCTGAAGCTCTGCAAAAATTATATTTTAATGTTAATAAAAAAAATATACTAAGATAAAGTGGATTAGGTTTATGCTCTTAATCTCTACTTTTTTTCTTTGAATTTCTTAAGCTGAAAACAGCATCAAACTACCACAAACCAAAACCAAAACGAATAATCTTTGCTCCCAGTGGAATGACAAGATTTGATATAGGCCTCTACTTCTGGGCATAAGTTACATTATGACTTGGCTTTTAATAAAGAATGCCACAGCTGAAGGCTTGTGTAGATCCACCAACATTTTTAGGAAGAACTGATAATAGATAAATGGTGCACAATGTCAAAAACTTCAAAGACCCCCCCCCAGCTAGGTTTGAGTTTTTCTTCTTCTAGACCAGCTGCCAGCCAAGACAAGAGAGCTCAGTTTACCCTGTTATTTAACCATTAACTGGGGAATAAATGGATTCATGCCTTTTCCAAAGACATTTGTGTGAAGTAAACACAATAGACTAAGCTGGAAAATGAAGTTGGCTTGCTAATTCCACTTTTTCACCAATAACAGTTAAACTGTCTGCTCATCCCAATTAGCTAAGGAACACAATGTTAAACTGATCAGTGACTGAATATTTCATTGGTGAGATGTAAGTTTCACTCAAGCAGTTTCTACCCTTATCTTCAACATATATCCACATAAACTGTGCCTCTTACTCTGTAACCATCGACCTTGAATGGCTCCGGGGCCTTGTACAGGGTGAACATCACTGTAAAGAAAAAAAGGACAGGGATTAATCACCTATGATACAAGGTGGGTCCTTCCTGACAAAGGATATCTCATAATGATTTGAGGCAAGGTTTTGCAAGGCCGGATGCTCTTCCTGATGTACATCTCAGACCCCATCTCTAGGAAGGTTGCCATTCAAGGCTTGAACCCCCACCCTAGCCTCATATATATATATATATATATATATATATATATATATTTGTTCTGTATATAAATTTATACACTGAGCTCTCATCATGGAGTTAACATTTAATATTTTTATATTAAAAAAATACCTCATTGGAATAAACCCTATGACCTATTGATTTGGTGTTATTCATATATATATATATATATATATATATATATATATATATATATATTGGCTTCAATAAGAAAGTCATCCACCCTTTAACATGTTTGTTTATTGTGCTGTGAGATGACATGCCACCACTCTTCACCAGCAGAAAAGACAGTGGGGGACCTGGTCTAGACATTGACCACCCATCCATGTAGCAGGTTATACTGGGTTGCATGTTACCAGCAGCAGGCCTAAGCCTGACCTGACCATATAAGTGTGGGAAAAATAGGTATAAATCAGTCTTGCAAATTCAAAGTCAAAAGAAAGTAGGTGACTTTGCGACATACAACTGCCAACTTCACCCATAAAGAACAGAGAATAGAGGTGTTGTCCAATGTGGCGTTCTTTTATTGGGTTAAGAAAGTCTGTGATTGGTTGAGACCAGTAAGCAAATCCCAAAATTACCATATTTCAAAACCTTACTAAAGAAGATCTGACTTTGATTTTGATTCTCTTTTTTAACAAACAGCACTGGGAACATAAATTCATTTTGAGGTAAAACTTGGTTCTCATTCATTACCACAAAAGCATAAATAAATTGGTCAATACATGAATAGATAAATTGTCAGAAGATTCCAAAGTTAGTCATAACAGTGACATAAAATTTGGAGCAAAATAAACTTGTGCAGGGATGCTAAAGGCACTTATGTCTCTTTGGTGGAGATAAGTCACATAGGTCACATGACATCTGCTTAGTTATGTCGTTCCATGCAGTGATGAAAGTAGCAGTGAAATTCAGTTTGTTTTACAGCAGTGAAAACAAAAGGGTGCTTTCTTTAGCCCTGCGATGGCCAGGACAGAGGCTAAATTTACCTCCCCAGCTGCTTACAAGTCCATGGTGCTGTTTTCTTTTCGGAATATATCTTTCCCAGATAGAGAATGAAACTTCAGCTTGCAGTCCTCAATATGGGGAAAACCCAAGATTTGTTGTTTCCCATTCATGGAATATGTCTTTGCCTGGGTCATAGGTGAATCCAGCATGTTTGAATCTGGAGTCCTAAACATGGCTTCTCCAGACACAGGAATATCTCCGTATTATATGCAAGATCTTTCTTTTTTGTTTTGCCTTACACTCTACTTTGCCATGTGATATATTTTTTCTCTATGTGGGAGACTTGTATATATGTATATATAGTTTTGTGTATGTCTTAGTAATATAAAAATCTCTCTGAGAACAAAGCATGTTTGTCATTTCATTTCCTTTCAGTCATTCTGTTCTGTTTGTTAATTATGATGTTATTATGTCATGGATATAACAATGCCCATAATGGGGAAAATGTAAATAGGAAAATAAATCTTTCTTCCATAACAACCTCCTGTTACACTTGGATGGGGTAATAAAAAAAAAGTTAAAGTATTCATGGTGTCTTAGTTTGAAAAAAAAAATACTGCAGTAAAAGAGACATTAGCACAATGTGGATGTTCCAGTGAGAAGTTTCTGCAATCTTTCCTATAAATACATTTTCATGGTAATTGTTCTGACAAGATTTCCTCTTTGTTACCAAGACTTTATGAATTTAAGAGAACTGTGGGAAAATGAAAGAAAATAATAATAAAGAATAAAAAAAAACCCTAAATTTTCCCATGATGCAAGTAATAAAGAAACTGGAAAGGGTTTTTGGTCACATGTGTGATTTTATGACCCCCACTTCCAGAAAGAACAGAATCTTTCTCTTTCCAATTTTTACCAACCTTGTTCCGCTGTGTGTTAGCAGCCCTACTTATGAAGTAGAGGTTCAGTTTTCCCAACTCAGTGCAAAGCTAACTTGAGCTTGACCAGCTGTACCCATTTGTATCCTTACTTCTCATAACTTATTTTAGAACCAAAAAGAAAAATGACAAGAGACATTTAACTGTTTCATTACAGTCAACAAAAAAGGTATAAACATCCGTAGCAGAAACTCAAGCTTTTTTGTATGTTGCCTCTATCTTCTTTGTTTATATATTGAACATGAAACTTCATCTAAAAATACACACAAAACCCATAACCTTCTTAACATCCTAGTACTATTAGATTGGCAGCAAGGTTTCATCATCTTAAAAATGATTTAACCGTAAGTTCTACACTAACAGTTTCTTCTCTCATACTTCTTGCTTGTGAAACTCTCTTCTTGCTTCTTGCTTTCCAGTTAACTTTAATCTTAAAAAAATTAAATGCAACATCAATCATTATCTTCTGTCTTTTTGTTCTTTTATCATTCCTTCTCTCTTTAGTTTTTTTTTTATTTTCTCATAATATTCTCATACACTCAGTAACTCCTTGCATCTTAGTGGCTTGGTATGAAATGATAAAAAAAAAAAAACTAGTTTAATGATTCTTGCTTTTTAGTAAATATTTACTAACATTATAGTGATTTATTAAGCATAGCTTAGATGTGGGACAAGTTCGAATGTAAGGTGCACCCAGTGAGGATCAAACTCACTATTCAGTTATAATTGATCTAATGGGACAACTTTGCTAACCATTACACCATATCAAAGCACCCCTTTACTAACACTATATTAGGACAAATACTGGCACTTACTGTAGTTCAACTTCATAACATTTGAAATTGTCCATGAGATTAACTTACTGACCATTGTTTTGCAACAAGCCCTAAAGGTATTTAATCATTCTATTTTACCCTGTTACAGTGCTAAGATAGTGAGATATCCTTGCAACAATCTGCAAGATTAGCTTTCAATTGCTTCACGGAAAGCTACCAGATGCTCAATAATTTGACATGTGCCCAAGCAGAAAGTTATTGACAGTTGTCTCCCTTTGTTTTGGTCACATTTTTATTGGTTTATTCCTAGTTTTCCCTTTTTATTGATGTAAAAGGACAGAAATGAAGCAAGTGGAAGTGTAACTGTACGTAAAGCTGCCCAGCTGTGAATGACAGCCATCAGTAGAGTATTGGACTGGTTGGCTCAGGGAGAATAGGAGAATGTGAATAATGAAGAGAGAGAAAGGTAGGTTTCAAAAGAGAATAAATAGAGGAAGATTAAGGAGAAGAAAAAAAGAGGAAAATGAATAGAAGATTTAGAGAGGAAAGAGAAAGAGAGAGGAAGGAGTGAGAGAGAGAGAGAGAGATGTTGAGTCAAAATGGTGTTCTAGAAAAGGAACAAAGGAATGTATTATGAAATCAGGCTTGGCTCAAGTTCAATTTATGATATTACTCTTGTTAATTTCTGTTCAGCTTTCCCACAACATATCCTTACCTGTTCGATCTTGCATAAAACACCTTTTTAATTGCCACAGAAAGACAAGAGATTACTGGGTGTGAAAGAGTTAAAAACAGAAACATTGGTAAGGAGTGAAAACAGAGGAAGAATAATCAGGAGGACAGTAGACAGTGTCTGACATTGCAGTTAAATTTTTGCAGATTAAAGTTGGTTGGAATGCATGGAGCTGGAAGAGTGTTCTACAAACCAGAAGTGTGAAAAAAGATGCATAAAATTTATGGTTACATCTAACCAGCTCAACTGTAAATTGGTGAGATCTTGTCACCATGTTAGTACTTCATCTATATTTGAAGAGTCTAGGCACCATAGTGAAGAGCTCATCCAAACAATTACCATGAAAATATTTATAGAAAAGGCAAAGGGAGGCAAACCTATGCTATTGGGAACATGACTGAAGTTGGTCCTTCTTTGGATTTTATCAAGGAGCTCTAGATAGATATCAGAAGCACTGGACCATATATGGCAGTCATATTCTAAGCATAGATGAATAGTAGACATGGATATGTAAGATAGACTCTGGAGAGAAAAAAACACCTAGCACAACACAATAACACAACCTTCCTGGCAGTTAATCTAGCAATAGATTCAATATAATCTTTCCACTTCATGTTAGATGAGAATGTTAGCCCAATAAAGTGCAGCAAGTCACTCTCCAGCAGGTCAGCATCAGCCATAATGATAGAAGGAAGAGACATGCTTAGGGAGAGGGGAAGAAAGAAAATGAAAGCTAGGAAGGAGAAAATATGAAGACTGCTGGAAAATAATCAGTGGAAAATAAAAAGAAAGAAATATAACTATCATTATTATTAATATTATTGAAAATATTAAAAAAAATAAGATCTGGCTTGGGTGTTGAAGAAGCTGTGAAACATGGCTTTTAAAGTCATTCTTATAGTAATAGGTGCACTTGGGACATGACCTAGAAAATTGAAAGTGCGCTTTGGAAAAATTAGAATTGAGACAAAGATTGGAGATATCCAGAAAACTGCAATCCTTAATTCCATAAGGATTCTGTGAAGATTCTCGAAAAAAGTTCTTGAGTTTTGAGAAGTCTTGCTGACACCATGCCTCAAGAAAAAAATTTCTATTGACTATGTGTAGGAAAATAAGGCATGAATGTGTTGAGGTTGAGGGAAATACTTAACAAGTAACAGATTGTTCCCTTAACAATTAAGGTGAGACAGGTAGAGAAGAGAAAGAGATGGGTAGAGATTAAAAAAAAACTGAATAATGATGAGTGAAGACTCCTCTTCAAAGACCACAACATGGTGAATAGGCTGTAACTTTCAGAGTAAAATGCACCAAGAAAACATCCTTACAAGACACTGAATCTCCAAAAATAGCAAAGCAAGTCTTGCCAAAAGCAGACAACTAGCTGCAGGTTTTTCACTTTCTTTAATTAACATGAGATGGTTGACAAAGTCCTGGATCTGCACAAGTTGCAGAGAGGCCCATATTTTGATATGCCAAGTTGTTTTGCTACTAATGGGGAAACCCAAATGTGACTAACTAGCTTCAACAGATATGTTTGCACATAACTCTGGGCCACTTTTGCATCTGTACTGACATGAATTTGCCACACTATGCCAATGTGCAACATCAAAATAATAATAATAATAATAATAATAATAATAATAATAATAATAATAATGGGATTCCTCGTTCATTGTAGCATGAAGACCCAATCTTATTGTTAAAGATAATGAGAACAGCAAGTGTCAAATTGTTGACTTTGCTGTTCTGCATGATACAAGAGTGAACTCCAAAGAAGCAGAAAAGATAGAAAAATACCAGGTCATGTTTGGGAGTTAAAAGCTATGGAACATAACTGTAGAACTAATTCCTGTAGTAATGAGTGTACTTGGAGCACCACTAAGACCCTTGGAAAAAATATGAAACCATCTTCCTCTAGTTATAGGTTAAATAGCAGAGTAGACAGGATTCTATTGCTTTGGGTGTCAGTCTGTCTAGGAAATGGGCTGATTGATTGATGGTTTTGTTTTTTATGACTTATCAACCCTTTGCAGGTTATTTAAAGCCAGAAAATATTTTCAGCTTGTAAGAATTTTGTTTGGACATAATGATTGATTGATACACGTCTTACTAATTAATGGTGGAGAAGAGGTTGGTTCATATCTTTCCTAAGGGTATCTGTGTGCAAGTGAATATAACAAACCAAACTGGAATTTGAAATCGGCTCTCCGATTAACAATTCTGAGATATTGTCCATTATATTACCCACACATCCAAACTTACAACACCTGACAATCCTAAGCATTCACTCATCAAGGTACTGACCAGGCTGAACATTGCTTAACTTCAATGATCCTACAGGAACTAGTGTTTCAATATGATGATGCTCTAAGCCTAGGAGAAGGGAAACTGAATTCAAATCTGAAAAAGTATGCAACATTCCTCTATTATCAGTTTTATATATACTAACAGGCCCCATGTAAATTACACGGATATATTAATAATAATTTTTTAATGCTGAACTCTGTACTTTTCAACCCATGACCATTGCCAGATAGTTGTAAGATAAATAACAAAGCCTCTCTTAAAAATACTGAAATGTTCTCAACAGGTCATTATGTCACAAAACATTATTTAAACCCTCACGACAAACAACTGCATTTATCTAAGATGAATCCCAGCCTCCAATACCTCTCTGTGTCATGTGCACTTTTTATTGCTCTATATCCCTCTCTCTTTCTGTTTTACTATCTCTCTCTCTCTCTCTCTCTCTCTCTCTCTCTCTGTTTCCCTTTCAGGCACTCAACACATTATGAGTTCCCTCAGTCTGTAATAAATTCCCAATGAAAAGATTTTTAAAAAAAATCTGAAAGGAGGTATCCGCAGGTGGTATCAGTCAATTGCTGATACCTCCTGAAGAGTGGACAGAGTGATTAATAAAAGATCTGTCTATGAAATTCTGGAGTCAGGTGATGAATATAACATTAATCAGTGACAAATTTCATATTTCTATTAATCCTAAATTCCTAAATTATATGTGAATAAATTTACTTTTTAGTATTTCAAGATATTTTGTGTAATCTTGGTAAATATAGATGTTAAAATGAGATGTCAATGCTATTTTCATTTTTGTGTAATTTATACAACAATTTATCCATCACACCTTGTATATAAAAACTTAAAGAAAAGATATACAAAAAAAAAATATTGCATTTTTATTAAATAAGTATTTGCTACTTTAATCCTTAAATTGTTTTTAAAATAGTGGAAGTATTTTTTATGTTAAATAATGAAACTTAATTTTTACAAAAAATTTAATGAAAATTTATTGTACTAGGTACCTTAGTAAAACTGACTATACTTTGTACCACCTTGCCTTTCTCCCCAAAATTTGGTTTTGATCGGTCAATGTATGGCTATTTTAGAGGGTGTGATGGAGGTATCACAGAATTTTATATAAAGATAAATAAAAAAAAAAACTAAAGTGAGTTAATTTTGTAAGAAACAAAACCAATAAAGAAAGAAATGAAAAACTTTTCTCACTTGATAGAGGCTTTCTCTAAAATAGACGCACCATAAGCAGACTGGATACTTTCAATATCTAAAGCAGAAAAAAAAAAAAAAACAAATTTACATTAAACAAACAAGTTTGACTCACAATGAAGCAATTTATTAAAATGCACTTTTCAGTCCATAAATTAATAAAATGTCTGATGTAACTTAATAGAAAAATAAACCAAAAATGAAAAAATAGTAATGGAAGAAAAATGGTGAGGTAAGGTCAGTTTAGTTGATATTATAAAATGTCAACCCTTGAGTTATTTAATGTCGATTTTGGTATGAGGCACTCAGTGAGGATGGAACTCACAACTCAATGGTCATGGTTAAGCTGAATAAGTTAGTTTGGTTGATATTACGTCAACCCTTAGGTTATTTAATGTTGAATTTTGTATGGATCAACCACTGAGAATCAAACTTACTACCTAGTAGTAATAGTCAACCTCACCAGCCCTGCTAAACATTATTCCAAGCTGATGTGCCTAAAATGGTAAAACTGATCAAAACTGTTAAAATTTTTGAGATTTTTGTTATTAAATGAATTCCCAATTTAAATCATGCTAATTCTGATTTGAATTGGAATTATATATGGTCTGTGTTTGAGCTCTGATAAAAGCCAGGATTATTTAAGGTTGCTTTCAAGGTAGGGATGGTACACAATGTAATGGTTATTGGCAGAGGAAAGTGGGATGAACATAAAGAGTTCAAATTCCAGTCAGGATAGTTGCATCCACTTTTGCACTTAGGAAAGATATGAATCCATCTCTTTTCTCCCAAGATTAAGTGCTCACTTACTTAGTAACCCTACAACTACACGTGATCATGGGGCTGATGATGATTGACTGATTCATTCATTTTCTATGGCTTATCAACTCTTACTGATTATGGTTATGATAATGGGATAATTCATAATTATGTTACTAATATCTTAATTACTAATTACATATCAGCATATTTCATCATACAACTAGTTTACACATTATTATTATTTACATGCAGACTATTATCCCCATCTTTGTTGTTATCATGTTTTGGCCATTGGAGCCACCTGTTAGTAGACAGGCTATTGGTGGAGATGAAAAGAACCAGAGTTGGAAAGCCATGTCATAAAGTAGAGATGGGTAGTGGGGATGGAGTCAGTGATGGAGGAAAGCAATGGTTAAAAAAAACAAAAGAGATGTGAGTTGTTGCTGGCCAAAAGGAAAAATATGGTCCATTTGTTTGTTGTGAGAGGAGACAGAAATTGCAAAATTGCACCAAGTATCACCTGACACTCCTCCCCCATCCATAATGGGCCAAATGAATCCCTGAATTACTAACGAATGAAATGGAAAATAGTTTCTTATTTTTTATTTCTCACTATTATTAGCAAAATTTAAGTAATTTTTATAATTGCATTTTTTTTTCCCATAATTCCTGAATAATAAACTGAACTGACATTCTGTTCATCATTGAATAATTATTATTTCTATTCTACCAGAAAAATCTGTGACATGGTGATGGGCAAATTACTAATTATTTTTTTTTTTAATTTCACTCTGAGCAAGGCGATAATGTCACTAAGATGCAAGGGGCTACTGGGAGTGAAAGAGGATGAAAAGACTTTAGAAGAAAAGCCAATCTTGAACAGAGATAAACCTCTACTCCTGTTCAAAAGACAGGTGAGAAGGGTGAACTGGTCAATAGGCAAAGCTATCTACTCCTGTTGAAGGAAAAAAATAAATAATAAATAACAAATAAAATTTCAGATTTTGATTTCTCATTTTGGCAATATTTTCACCTTTCATCCCCTTGTGAATGTGTACAGGGCCTTTCCCAATTTTTACTCAAAAAGAAGAAACATAATGTGAGTGATTTGTCCAGTCAGTGAAGTAGCATGTTAGTACAAACTTTCTCTTTGTTCTTTGACAGCAATATTTAAGTAATTTCATAACTGCATTTCCCTTTATAAAATCAGAAATATCTTTCTGCTGCTCTGGTATTTTCTTATTTATGTCTTATAATTCCTGAATATTAAACTAAACTAACATTCTGTTCAGCATTGAATAATTATGATTTCTATTACACCAAAAGAATCTGTAAACATGGAGATGAGCAAATTGTAAATTGATTTTCTTTTTTAATTTCATCCTAAGCAAGACATTAATGCCACAGGGACAAAAGGGGTTACTGGGAGTGACAGAGAATAAAAAGACTTTAGCAAAGAGAAAGAACAATAAAAGAACAGGATTCAGGAAGAGAGAAAATGGCAGTTGATGTTGCATTTAAATTTTTGAAGAATGTAGGTATCAGAGAAATAAGACACCAGAAGAGAGTTCTGGAGGTGAGAAGTGTGAGAAAAGAAACCAGGATAGAACAGGGTTATACCTCACTAATTCAACATTTTAAATATAAGACCTAGTTGCCAATCTAGTAGTCTGCTTAAATTCATGTAGTCGAGGTATCAAGAAGAAGAGCTCATTAGATCAACTGGCATGAGAAAAAATTTATAGAAAAGAAAGAGGAAAGCCATATCTTGGCAGTGGAAAAGTATCTGAAGTTAAGATGTCAGGTCAGGACTGATAACATTACAGACACTTTTTTAGATTTTTTTCAAGAATCCTGAGAAAATTCTTACAATCTTTGGGGCTTTAATAGCCTGCAAAGGGTTGATAAGCTGTAGAAAACAAATCAATCAACCAATCAACAAAATGTGTTACATAAAATCTTTTTCATTTTGTCATTCAATTCCCCAGCAGTGTTTTGATATATAGAAATTTATATATCATATTCTCCCACACATCTTGCTGCAAGTGATTTGCATCCTTTTATGCTTGCTATGTTTACTAATGTTTGTGTTTTCTTCTAACAAAATAATACAACCTTCCATTATGTATGGGCGAAATAAGACCTGTTCCTAGGAACTCCCTACTAACTTTCCGGGACTTTACTGACCTTTGAATTTGCCATATTTAAACCCTAATAGGTATGCTAAGAGCCATGGTTTTTCTTAAGATTGATAGTGGAGTGGTTTTCTGTTGCCTTCTCCATGGTGATTTATTGAGACACCACCTCTAGTTAACTGGCCGTTGACTCATCTAGACTTCTTCTGTCCTTTGATAGGTCTTGTTTTTATTCTTACAGACTTGCTAACAGCACTCCTCACTCACAAGGAATTGAAGTGGGGGTGCCAGTTTAGTTGCCAGCCATCTGACAATAGCATACATATATGTATATATAGAATTAATATATGGAAAAGTTTGTCACTTAGCTGATTGATGTTACCTTCAGCATCCTGCCTCCATAGTTTCGTAGACAGCTCCATCCATCTAAATGTCAGAAGGTATCAGCAATTGACTGCTTATACTTCTTGATTTTTCTTTTTTATATGCACTTATTATTTGTGCAAGTTTTTTCATAGTGTGCATGTGTGTGTGTGTGCATGTGTGCTTGCGTCCATATGTGGGTCTGCACAGACATGTATTCATGCACCTGTACATATATATATATATATATACTAGCTTGAAAGCCGCCCTATTGGGGGGCATTTAAGCTTACTCCTGCAGAGGGCTCTGGGCCTTCATTAAAATAGGTAGAGAGGAGTAGATGTGATGAGCAGCATTAAACTACAGAAGAACTCAAAATTAATCGCTACATTTAAGTATTGCATTAATGTCTAAGCTCACCTTTTAAAAGTTCAATGATAGTTCTCCGTCCTCCACTTAATTTAAAGACAGTTTGATGTACATAGGTCCTTACTTTCTGTACAAACAATTATTTTTATTTCATGGGTCACTCTCACTGGATTTCGCAATTAATTTTGATTATTCCCAAATTTATTTCCAAGTTATAAAAATTGTTATCGTACAAAAAGATTTCTCACAAAAATTGTTTAAAAATATCACTGAAAACAATTGCAGCAATGAATAATTGTGAATCCAAAATTTCAGGATTGTAGGTCCAGATCCAGCCCAGAATGTTTTTAACTTGATCACGGAGTCGGCCTAATTCCAAAATAGTATGATATGTTGGGCTACAGCCTGTAGGAGTGACATAGTGACATTCAGATTTATTATATAGATATAATGTATATTTGGGCATCAACCATTCTTTCAGACATGTTTTGTTGAATATGATAGACAAAAAAAATTTGATTAATTTTTTATTGATATTTTTCTAGTATTCTTAAATTTTTCCATTTGGTGGGGGTAAGAGAATGCATAAATTGTCTGTAGTGCCTATTGTCCCAAGCACTTTTGGTCACTTTCACCATTTACAATTGTTATTAATTTATTTTCACATTTGTTATTTAAGATGTATGGTATGATGCATATTGTACAATAGTAGCATTTATTCTAAACTTCACAAAAGGAATTTAGCTGAAATTCAAGTTGGTGTCCTTTTGTTTTAAAAAACCTTTAAAATATGTTGATGTTTTGTTGTATTGTGTTTTTTTAGTACTGGTGTTGTGTATTTTTTGTAAGAATAATTTTACTTGCTTATCAATGATGTAGCTGTGAGAATTCTTATTAACTAATGTTTGAGTTGACTAAGAATACTTTGAATAATCCTTTAGAGTCACATGAGGCACCATGCAGTCTGATAGAGCTCTCAACCTTTTCCTACCTGGTAAGCTTGAATGAATGGATGGTAGAGCAAGGTTTCAGAGAGATAGTAAAAGACAAAGGACAAGAAATTATGGAGAGTCATGATCATCAAGGTCCTGAAGGCCACATGGCACATAGAAGAAGAGAAGAATAAGTATGTATGGGACATGTTGCACACCCTATAAAACTCACTGCGGTTATATCCTACCAGGCGTTTCTGGAATGAGCATGGATAGGTACACTGAACCAAGGATTGCAGTACCTCATAGGTTTCAAGCCACATCAGGCATAGGCAGGAAGTACTCATTATCTCTCACTAAATATTTTCACAATTTCAGTTTATATTTGTAAAAGCCATTAGTTAAATGAAATGAAATCAACTTACCATCATTTGTTGGTGGGTTTATTATGCTCATAATGTGTTCAATTTGGTTGAGTGTTGATGAACCAGGAAATAAAGGTTTGCCTAGCAACATTTCTCCAAGTATGCAACCCAAACTCCACATATCCACACCTTTTGTATACCTGAGGATTTGGCAAAATATATAGGAAAAATAAGTTGAATTTTGTATATAATCATGGCTGGATTAGACATTAAGCAAGATAAGCATATGCTTAGGACATCAAGGGAAGGGGGTCCCACTGAAATTTTAATGATATTGTTGTATATGTCTAAAGAAATAAGTCAAACATGATTAACATTTGAATCAATGGGTTGCCATTATGAATGAGGAGACAACTGACCCACAGTGAATCTTTATTGCCATTCTGATTTGTTAATAAGGGAATGAGCTAAGGGAGCTAATGAGGTTTTTATTTACTCAATATATCACATCAGCTCTCTTGAATTTGAATGTGTAATTTCTTGGGCATTTTTGCCAATTCCACTTAACCATGGCCAATTACTTTTTTACAATTGATGGGGGATTTTCTTCCTAATTTTTTGCTTGAAATAGTGTAGAATGTTAACATCTTTATTATGTCATTATTTTCTCTTCAAATAAATGAACTATTCCTTTTAGTTGTTGCTGCTGTTAAAACTCCTCAGGTGACAATGTTTTTGTCATTTCTTACAGTTCATTGTTTGGAATTCTTTAGCATCAGCCCACATGGTTCAAAGAAGGTTGGTTTTCTCTAAAACCTACATGTTTCATTTCCTTGAAGTCATTTATAAGCATTTATCTGAGAAATCAGATGTATACAACTGGTAGTTTAAATATTTTTGAATGATTGATTGATCTGTTTAATGGCATATCTATTCCTTATGGGTCATTTAAAGCTAAAATATAACTGAAATACTTTGAACACAATATTCTGATTTCAACTAAATATATTTTGAATGTAACTGTATGCCTTCAACAAGAGATAAAATGAATTGTTGGTCATTTTGCTATAAAATGTATTGTTGGTAATTCTGCTATAAGATGTATTGCTGGTCATTTTGTTTTAAAATTGTATTGTAGGTAATTTTACTATAAATATCTTTGGTAATTTTACTATGAATATGTATTGTTGGTATTTTCTCATATAAATATGTATTGCTGGTATTTTTACAATAAAAATATATTGTTTTTATTTGAAGGTTCACTATTTGCCCAAACCTGAGACCCTAACAGATGCTACCACACTGAGTCAGGTTGGATCTGAGAACAACAGCAATTAAGAGTGGCTCCATGCTCCTCAAAACCTCCAATCTTCTGATTGCTGCCAGATGTAGTTTATTATCATACCCAGGAATGATTTTTGTATGAGTTTAGTACCATGCATGGGATCCATATGAAAGTCTTAATCTGATGAAGCTATTTAAGAATATGACACAAATTTTTAGGTTCATCTTTTAATTAAGGTTATTTTTTTGCCTTTTATTAAATGAACATTTTTGAAGTAGTTCTAACAAATTTTACACTGCATATTAATATTGTTTAGTCAGGATATTGACTTTTCATTTGGAATAATGTAATGGATATTGACTTACTATTTGTTTAGTATATATATTTAATTATGTTTTTTTTTATTCAGGAAAGATAGTCATTTACTTTTTATTCAAAAGTTATTATATTCACTCACCTGTGAGAAGCCAAAAGAATCTCTGGAGCTCTGTACCATCGTGTGGCAACATATTCCGTGAGATTTGGGTTTCCCATTTCATCCCTCCCAATTTGGGAAAGAGAACGGGCCAAACCAAAGTCACACACTTTCACCAAACAATCAGTGTTTAGCAGAATATTGGAAGGCTATGAAACAGAGGATTTGTATTAACAGTTTGAATTTTCTTTTTACTTTTCAATAAATGAAATAATTATGAAAAATTATAAAATTCAAATTTATATCTGTTGTAATCTAGAAAAAGTTACTGAATAAGAATAACCAAAACAAAGGTTGGAAATACAACAGTAATCTTTATAACATTAACAACATACAAGATTTACAGTATAACAATATCAGAACAAAGATTTTGAAGACAAAAAAATTATATGGAAAAAATATTTATATGGATAGGAGGGGAAGATAATGGTTAAATCTAGACTTAAACAGTTTAAGATTGTAGTGATTAGGGAAGCATCCTCTTGGGAGTCTGTTCCTCATAGCAGTGGTTCACAGGAAGAAGCAGTTTAAATGGATCTTTACTTCTCGCTGATGGAATACAGAGGGAATGTGGGTAGTTTGCTACAAAATAAGTGGCATGGCAGGTCCCTGTGATGAAGGGTAGACCTGGTGGGACCAAGGAATGTGGTTTGGTTGAGCATTTTCCATACAAGTAGTGATAGAACAGTAAGAGACTCACCACATCCTGCCTGTGAGAGAGAGGTTGGTGGGCAAAAAATAACTCTTTTCCAAGAGTAAGATAGACTCTGGTGAGAAAAAATGACTAGCATGACACAGTGAACCAACTTTCCTAGCAGCAAACCTAACAATTGATTCAGTATAATCTTTCCAGTTCATGTGAGCAGAAAACATTAAAACAAGAAGGCACAAGTTACTTTCCTAGAGGTTAGCATCAGCCATACTGATGGAAATTAAAAGATGTTCTCTAAGATGATTAAAAAATAGCAGTTTTGCTTTGGAGGCATTAAAATTAATTAGCCATTTCTTGTCCCAGTTAACAACAGATTGTAGATGATTTTTTTAGATCATCTGCCAGTTTTACCTTCTTAACCAATCAGGATTACATACCATTAAGGAAGAGTTAAAAAGTTGTGCCATTAGCATAGATAATTCTTTGTAATTTTGCATATGTATGAAAATTTCAAAATTTTCTAAACAAACCTTGATGAGACTTGTGGATGATACATTATTTCCCACTCTGCAACCACTTTCACACATATGAAATGTTGTTAGCTTCTTTCTACCCTATCAATATTTACATGGTAGATGTTCAGGTCAGCTATATTCCTTCCACCAGTTCAGACCTTCACAGCCAGGACTTGCCATGTCATTTACACTGACTGGAATCATTCTCTGTGTATTCCATTGGTAAGGAAGAAATCTCATCCAGTTTTCCCTGTTTTCTATGCAACAATTCTCCACTTTCATCTTTAGCAAATCAAAAGTGAGATGAGTTGAGAGGACATTCTACTTTCTGTATACTTTCTTGTCGTGCTGAAACAAATGGCTCTTATATCTACTGATGGTTATGACAGAGTTCAATAGTAGGCTTTTTAAATAAAATATCACCAAACTTGGAACTTTGTACCCACAAAAATATGGAGAGTTTTTCCATTGACACTGCCATTATTTTAATTACCTTCAATCCTTGGCAAAGTTTATTGTTTTAAAAAGCAATGATTTAAAATTCTAAACCTAAACATATGAAAATGAATTTATACATTTTCTTTGTTCTTGAGAATTGACAACAAAAATAATAAACACTATTTATTAGATTGTTTATTTACATTATTTATTTATTATAATGTTTATTGGAATGGTTGCCAAAACATCGGCTAACTTCCAATCGATTCAAACATTATAAAATATTAATTAACGATTTTTTTATATTTTCACATTTTTTAATAATTTAGTAAAGAATCATACTTATTATAAAACCCAGGTTGTGTGTGTGTGTGTGTTCGTTTATATATTGGATCGGATTTCCTACATTTTTCAACCGATTTCAACAAAACTTCACAAGACTACGTAAAATTACCTTGTGGTGGTTCTGACAGCGCCAAAAATTGGAAAAACACAATTGTTTTTACACAAAATCAATTTGAAAACATCACTTTTGCGGAATGAAAGGAGGACATCTCACATCGAGTTATACTTATTATAAAAACCTAGGTTGTTTGTGTGTGTGTGTTCGTTTATATATGGGAACAGATTTCCTACATTTTTCAACCGATTTCAACAAAACTCCACTTTTTTTTTTGGCAGGTAGTATTTCTTATTGTCTTTCACACTTTTTTCTTTATTTTTACATTCAGAATGTTTTAAAAATTCCATTTACAAGACAATTGTTTATAATAAAATTATATTTAATAGGTAGACTCATAATGATTGAAAATAATGTTTTTGTTTGAGTTTGGGTTTGACCAATTCGTAAAAAAACAAAAAAACAAAACAAAACAAAAAAACTAATTAAGACATGCGTGTCCATCAACCTTAAACACTAGTCTTTGTCAATTTTATTTTTCAGTCTTTATGATGGTCAATACTTGAGCTATCTCTTACTGTTACATCCCCAGGCAACACCGGGCTCTACTGCTAGTCAATAATAAAATCTATATAAATAAAAAATTTTGGAAATCAGCATTTTTGAGGCTTCTCTCACAACTAGGGGCTAAAACTGCAATCTTCGGTGTTTGATTTAACACATATATCTTGCATGAAAAGGATTGCAATTGTTTTTTTTTCTTTTCTGACGCATCTAACTACATAAATTTATGAATACAAAATTGTTTTCATATTTATTTCCTTATAAATTCGTAAATGATAAATATTGCATTAGTTTTTAGAATCATGCAAATATAAAATTATTTTTATAAATAAAAAATCTATCATTGCATAAATTCACTTTCATCATATGTTTAGGTTATACAGGGTGCGATGGATAAATTGCCGTTTAAATTATGCAAAAAATGAAAATCACACAGACATCTCATTTTAACAGATACATTTACCAAAATTACACAGAAATATCTTGAAATACTAAAGAGTAAATTTATTCAATAAAATCAACCACAGCTTCTAGACAACTTTGGAATCCCCTGCAAATCTTCTGGATGGTCTCCTTGCTTAAGTGAATGCTTCCATAATCATTGCCTTCAGTGCAGGAGTTTTGTTGTTCTGTCAATCAACTGTGCCCACCACACAATAATCAAGGGGAATGCAGTCTGGGGAGTTATGTTGCCAGATATAAGGGGTGATGTGTTCGCAGAAATCGTCTGACAGCCATGACTGAGTTCTTCTGCTTGTGTGGCATGGTTCAGAGTCCTGTTTTCAGACATAGGGTCTTTCAGTAGCCACCCTCTTGGCTCAGGGCAGCACTACCTCTTCAAAGCACTTGATGCAAGTTTCCGTGTTGAGTTTGAGGCCCTGTGAGAAGATGAAGGGAGGCATAATGTTGCCATCACTAGTGATCACCCCAAACACATTTGGAATCATCCAACTTCTTCTGAATCCTCTGCACTGTCCTCAGATTGACACCCTAATATTTGGAAATGTTTGTATTGGAGCTTCTGGTGCAAATGCCAAGCAGTACAGAATGCTGTTTCCAAATTTCTGGTGACGTGAATTGCAACATGGTGCTCTTTTTTCTCACAGGCAGTGCCCAACTGACCCTACAATATTGTCAATCAACAAAATAAAAAACAAACGATGCACATGTGCAAAATCAAAAATATAAAATGGTGACAATCGAACCCTGTATTAGAATTTTAGTCATTGCTTTTTTAAACAATAAACATTGCCAAGGAATGAAGATTGTTAAAATAATAATGGTATCAATGAAAAAAAAACATCCTTTTGACTCATTGTTTTTTTTTTCTGGCATGAGGGTCTAAGTTTGCCAAAATATCGAACAATATTTAACAAACAGAGAAGTGTAGACAGAAATATGTACGCAATTACCTTTTGGTCCCGGTGGATGACATTCCCAGAATGTAAGTACTTAGTGGCTTTTAAGAGTTGGTACATGATGTAACGCTTGTGAACATCTTTCAGAATGTTTCCTCGCTTTATAACATTGTGAAGGTCAGTCTCTGGCAAGGGAATAACAATAAAAATAAAGTCAAAAGTAAAAAGTTTTTCTACAGAAATTTTCAAAAGAATAATTTCAAAGACATTAAATATGGCTTTCTTCAAAATAATTTCTTCATTGTTTGTACATGTTTCGGCAGTGTGATCTCCATTCTTCCTCAGGTGCTGGCTGCATTCCAGAATGTTGTTTACTTTAAAATAATTTATTTTCTGTTTGTAGATGTTTTGGTTGTGTACACTTGTAATGGTCCCCCCCTTACTATTGACAAGAAAAAAATGGAAGTGACAAAACAACAAAAGGAGATAAGACAAGACTGAGATAAGCGAAAAGTTTTTATTTCCCAAGTTTCAATTGTTTGCTTGTTCTGAGGTAATGTATATCAGTTGCAGGCAACTGAGAGTTTGTCTGGAGTAGAACACAAGATAGTAGTCGAGGTTGACACATGGAGAAAATCAATTTGCAGTTGAGTGAGATAGACTCAAGGAAGAAAATCAACACAAATTAGTGCATTGTAGTACTTGTATGTTAGTCTCTGCCACTGCTGGTTTCTGCCCTGGAGAAATTGCCTAGAATATCTTACATGCAGCTTTTGGTCACATTTTCTTCAAGTGAGCATTAACCTCCCCCCCCAAAAAAAAACAAAGATTAAGACAATATTCTGTAGAACTCTACACAAACAATGACTGAAACACCTAGACAGAATTCAGACAATATTTCAAATGTCCAAGAAAAGATCATCCAAAAATATTGACTCTGACTCAAAATAATCCAACAATGTTGAATATTTCAAGAACTGGTGGCATGTTTTTGATGTAATTTGGCAAAGAAATTAGAAGAGACCTTACATTCATGCACAGGCACTCTCCTCTAAGACTGCCCAACAAACAGTTAAATGCCATTGTGTAAGCATGTATAGTGTGCATCAGTGATGTGCAGAGGTTTGGTGATGTTTAGTGATGCCCGCGGTCAACTCCTTCATTTTATGCCCCTAAGACTCAAGTAGATGGAGGAGCTATAGGACCTAGTACTGAGAAATGTGAGAAAGGAAGACATTTTAAATATGTAAAAATGGATGAAACATGAAATAAACACTTTATTCAAATTAAATACAAACTTAATTTTTATTTCACTCTTCAACTGGCTGTCCTTCCAATATGGATGCTCAGATCTGTTGCACCCTGTGCACCCACTTCTGCAGTTACTGTATCTAATATATATAAGTGTAATGGGTGAATATACATTAAATTTTGTTTGAAAGTTGAGACATTCATTTATGGGAAATCTTTGAATGATTAAAAGAGGTTACATTTTTGGCAACTTCAGTCATCTTCTCTTTGTTGCTTTTTTTTATAAATATTCTCATGACAGTTGTTCTAATGAGCTCTCCGCTTTAGTACTTTGTCTGCTTGAACTTAAGCATACTACTAAATTGGCAACTAGGTCACATCGTTTTATTATTGAATTAGCTACATGAAACCATGTGTTTTAATCTAATAGTTTCTTTTCTCGCACTTCTTACCTGTGGAACACTCTTACTATTTGGTGCTTCCCTGCCACCTACAATCTTCAAATAGTTGTAGTTAACTTCAATAACAATCTTCTGTTTTTCTGAATCCTGTTCTTTTATTGTCCTTTCTCCTCACTTTTAATTTCTCTTTCACCCCGAGTAACCACTTGCGTCTTTGTGGCATTACCGTTTTGCTTGGTGGTGAAATGACTAAAAAAAAATGTTTAATATTTTTTTTTTTTCACAAGATCAAGGGAAATAACTATTTTACACGTGTCTAGCAACAGTTATTTCCCTTTAAAAATGATAGCCGTTATTTAGAAATTTAATATACAGTGACTAGGAAATTAAACTTTGTAATGATTAAATGTTACTCATTTTGTAGACAGATATCACTAAACAATGCTAAAAGAATATGTGAATATGAATAAAAATCCCAGAAAAACACTCTTCCTATATTGATGGTGTAGTGTAGGTTGATTAATTGTTTGTTTTATGGCATATCAACTCCTTATGGGTCATTTAATGCTGAAATTTAATTTTCTTGGGACTTTTGAAGTAATAAAAATATGATATGTTATTCTGCTTTCACAGGTGAATACATGGTAGATGATACTCAGCTTTTGTGCATAAACATGCTTGTGTGAACATGATTACTAGAGGCAGTGATACTGTGCTTTATGTTGCAGTTTTATTGAAATTATATTTTGGAATACAGTTTGATTTCTTTAACAAATTGTAGGATATTTTGTGGATTAATGTCATTAAAGAATTCTTTTATGTTAGTTGGTTGGTTCCTTGACTGATTTCATTTAATGGTATATCAACACCTCTATGGGGTATTTAATACCAAAATCTAAATATTTTGAACACAATTTCATGGCTTCAACTAAATATTTTGAATGCAATTGGATACCTTCAACTACAGATAAAATGCATTGTTGCTATAAAATTCATTTTTGGTAATTCTATTGTATTGTTGGTCATTTTACTATAAATAGGTATTTTTATACCTTCATAGGTTTTTGTTTGGGGTATCACTATTCGCCCATAGCTGGGACTCTGACAGGTCCTACAACCCCAGGCCAGAATGGACCTGAGAACAGCAGCAATTCAGAGGTGGTTTCATGCTCCTCAAAAACTTCAATCTCCCAATCAGAGGCCTGGCTGCCGGACGTAGTTTATTGTCATACCCAGGACTATGCTACACTTGAAGTTAATAGGGAGAAATACAGCTAAGTTACCACCTCTTTCTTACCCACAGTAGAGGGTCCATACTCCAGATGTATGAGTTTACTCCATAGTAAGTTTATGAAACAGGCCTGTTACTGCAACAGCCTAATCTTTTGTTTTCACTTCCTTTCTTCTACTTTTGCTTATAACTTGTTCATTGGCACAAAAGAATAAGCCAAAGGTCAATAATCTTTTATCATTAGTTGTCAAAATGAGAATCCAATGACAGGTATGAGGGATACTATTGATAACAATCATGAATTCTCTAATCCACTCAGGTGGTAGGGACACCATATTTCTATGGTCATAGCAACAGTGGGTGTGTCAAGGCTAAGATTGCTTGACACAAACCACCCCACTTTTAGATGGTTCTAAATTCAAGTGGGTTGAATGCAGAGTTTTCCTTCTCCTAAACTGGTTGTCCTACCAAGGATAAAGTGCCAAATCTGACATATAATTTTCAGGGTTATTGAATTCAAAAGTGTCATTATCCTAAACTGGTTGTCCTATAAAGAACAAAGTGCCAAGTCTACCCTATTATTTACAGGTGGATTGAATGCAGAGTTGTACTTCTCCTAAACTGGTTGTCCTATCAAGGACAACGTTCCCAGTCTGCCCTATTATTTACAAGTGAATTGAATGCATAGTTTTCCTTCTCCTAAACTGGTTGTCCTACCAGGGATAAAGTGCCCATTCTGCCTTATTATTTATAGGCAGTTTGCATGCAGAGTTTTCCTTCTCCTAGACTGCTTTCAAACCAAAGCAAGTGAGCCCAATCTGACTTGCTACTTAAAGAAATGGAGGAAGTTGGATTTGTGACATTTTCAAGGGCATTAATGCAAAGTGACTGCAACAGGCTCAGTCAGAATTTGAACTCGGTATACAGATTCCATTTTCTGAGTCAATAACCATTATGCTATCTGCACATCCTAAGAGAACCATATTCATCTCCTAATTTATATGCTTATATCACTTGTTTTGCATATGTAGAAAAGGGAATTTGCATAATCTTACCCATGAACTCAAATATGAGATAGATGTCTCGGTCATTTTCGGCTCTGATTACTTTGTGAAGTTTTATGATGTTGGGGTGTCCAGCAAAGTCTTGGAGGAACATGATCTCTCGAAATGTCCTCTGAAACAGACAAAATAAATAAACTATTAGAAAACAAGAGAGATAAGAATAATAAGCACTTAAAACAATAATCTAGTCAAATTCCATCTTTTATTTATGTGTTTTCATTTTTTAACCAATGCTTTAGTTCTCTTCTCTTTTTTGTGCAAGACAAAGTTTTAGAGGAAATGGAAACAAAAACAACACTTACACTTAATATCAGGAAGAGACAGTTGAAATTTCTAGGACACATAATGAGGAAAGAGGGCTTGGAAAATTTGATACTTACAGGACAGTTTGAAGGTGAGAAGGACAAAGGGAAACAATGCATAACCTACCTAGTGAACTTGTGTAAATGAATGACAGAACGGGGTTTAGGAGATATAACAAAAACACAAAATTTATTAAGATCTACAAAGGACAAGAAATTGTAGAAAGCTATGATCCCTAATGTTCTGTAGGGACATGGCACATAGAAAAAAAGTGTAACTTAATAAACCGTTTTTCTTCGGTGTCCACTTGACAAAGAGATATTTTGTAGTTAATGGTATTTGAGTTTTTTTTCGATGGAGTGGGGGAGAGAGAAAACAAGTTTTTCTACATGGATTTCAAAATGCTTTCTTCATCTTTGTTATTTTTTGACATAATGTTTCAGTTCTCTCTCTAGCCTTCTTCAGTTGTATGCTGTATCTTTTGTAGATTATTTAAAACCAGAAAATATTTTTAGATCGTAAGAATAATTTTTTCAAAGATGATAGTGATTTACTGACACAAGTCCAACTAATTAACCCATAGTTGGGAGGAGAAGAGGTAGATTCACGCCCTTCCCAAGGATATTTGTCCGTAAATAAATATAACTAACCCAACTCTTCAATTTCCAATTCTAAGTCATTATCCATTACACCACCTACATATCCAAGCTTACAACACCTGGTATATCCAAGTGGTCACTCATCTAGGTACTGTATGTGTGAGTGTGTGTGTCTTATCCCCACTGCATGATGTTATGTACAGTACATTAATTAAAATGATTCTGAGTGATCAGTTCTTCAAACTCTTTGTCCCAAACTAAATGCCATTCATACACAATTCTCATTATTTTATGTGAATGCTATTTTATTTAGTTTGCTAATTCTTTAACAGATAGTTGTGTGTTTGGATAAACAGAAGTAATTTGCTTATCAGCTAAAACAGTTCACTTAAGAGAGTAGTGAACTGAAGATTTAACTCCCAGATATCAGCATTAGCATCAAATAGAGCCTTGTGTAAATGAATATTTAGTGGATAATTACAAGATTTCTGAGTATTACAAAATGCATGCTGATTCTGAAATGCAAAATTGAAAAAAAAAGTAAGCATCAGACTGTAGGATGCTGGGAAAATATCTGAAAATTATTTTGGAAAAAAATGTTCTTTGATGTGAGGAAATATGATGGCTTAAATGACAATAACTGTTACTGAATGAAATTCCTAAAGTTTTTAAGAGATTGGGCATTACTGGTTAAATGTGCCTGAGTTAAATTGGCTGGTAAAGAAATAAGCAATTTCTATGTAAGATAAAAAAATGCAGAAGGGGAGTAAATGAAAGAGGGAAAATGAAAGGAAGAGAGAGGAGAAAGATAAGTGAAGAAAGAAATGGAAAGAAAGAAAATGGATGGAGAGAAGAGAAGGACATAAGAGAAGAAAAATAGAAATGAAGAAAAAGAAAGAAGAAAAGAAAAACAATAGTGAGAAGAGTGGGGATGAAGAAGAAAAAGAAAGGTGAACAAATAAGAAGTGGAAAGAAAGAAAAAGATTAGAGAGGCCTGATAGTATTAAGAGAAGAAAAAGAAAGGTGAAGAAGATGAAAAAAGTGGAAAGAAAGAAAGAGATTAGAGAGTAGAATAAGAGAAGAAAATGAAAGGTGAAAAAGAAAGAAAAAAGAGGAGAAATAAAAAGGAAGAGAATAAATAATGAAAAAAGTAGAACCAACAAGAAAAGTAAGTAAAAACAATTTACTTGTGCATCTGTTTGGTTACGGAAAGCATCAAAAATCTTTTTAACAGCCACAATTTCTCCTGTTTTTTTGTCAACTGCCTTCCATACAATACCATAGGCCTGTAACAAACAAATCAACAAATGGAAAGTGTGAAAAAAAAAGCAAGGACAAATAAATAAACAAGAAAAAACAAAGAATCATTTAGAGGCATAAACAATAAAATTCAAAACCCTCATTCCAAATCTTAATACATTGATGAGAACATTTAAACCCAAATTAATTTATCTCCAGTGACAATCTAAGATGAAGCATTGTCATTATTTTAACAATTTTTCCGACTAAACAATTTTGATGTGTTCTTCAGCATTTTTCATTATGAAGAGGATTGTACCTACATATTTAATGAATATTTTATTATCTATAACCTTATTATTATAATAATATTATTATGCTGGTATCACACAATGATATAATAAATGGAAATTTTATTCTTGAGGCATAATGTCAACAAGATTCTTCACAACTCAAGAACTTTTCAGAGAATTCTTGTAGAGTAAATAAAGTCTTCTGGAAGTTTACAATTTTGGTCTCGATTCTAATTCTCACCAAGCACTTTTTCAGTTTTCAAGTTAGTGTTCCAAGCACACCCACTACTACAGGAATTAGTACTACAGTTATGTTCCATAGTTTCTTCAGCTCTCTAGTTAGATTCTGGTATTTTTCTATCTTTTCAGTTTCTTTGGAGACAACACTTGTATCATATAGAATAGCAAAGCCAATAATTTGACAATTATTATTGTACTTATCTTCAATGATGTGATCTGTCGAGACTGAGAAATCCCATTAAATAAATAAGAAAAATAATAACACAGTGGAACTTCGGTTCACAAATTTAATTCATTCCTGAAGGCTGTTCGTAACCTGAAATGTTCATAAACTGAAACAATTTTTCTAATAGGAATCAATGTAGAGAAAAAATCACAGTACAATAAAATTGGAAAAGAAAAGCACGGCACAACATATGAATGTATACAAGACAGCGGTCAAATCAGAAATTATTCCATTTGAGTTAGCTTGGTTCAGCAATGTTGTTTGAGAACCAAAATTTTGTTTGATAACTAAGACATTTTCATCTCAAATTTTCTGTTTGAAAACCGACATGTGAGACGTTCAAGAACCAAGGTTGCACTGTAATAATAATAATCATGTGTGACATTTTTGAAGTTTTCACTTCAATATCCTTGTATTATGATAATTTTTTTTAAGATCTTCAAAGATACATTACAGTCTGCAAGAACTGCTTTGCAAAAAAAGATGCATAGTCTGTTTTGTTGGTCATTGATCACAATGTCTGGGAAATTAGCTTTGATTTTCTGTATTAGTTATTATTATTATTATTATTATTAAATAATATATTATTATATTCATCTATTATATTATTATAATCTTTTATTATTATCTATAACATTATATTTACATATTATTATTAATATCTATAATCTTATAGTATTATTATTATAACCTTACATTATATCATTACATTATTATCTTATATCTATATTATTGTTATTATTACCAAAGTGTGGTAAAAGATATTGATTTATTTTCCATATGATCTTCATTGCAACTTCTGTAAATGATTCACACACTTTTTTTTTTTTATTTTAACTCGACAAGGATAAGGTTGTGGGAATAAAATAAATTGAGTCTGAATATAAATTATTTCTCTGAAAAACTAAATCAAACTTGTCATTCAACAGGCATCAGAAGTATATGAAATTGGGAAATCCATCATTATATAGAATGCCTTTTATAGGCAATGTATAAATTCAAATCATCAGTATGTATTTTCTAGTTATTCTGTAGATCAGAGTTGGTCAAATTAGAGCCCTGATGATTTTATGTGGCCCACAAGAACACAACAAACAATTTTGGTATTTTTTGGTTACATGTTGTAAAAAGTAATCTATTCAAAACAGGAATAAAGACAACAAATCCAAACTATAACACTTAATAGCAAACCCCCAATTATCAGGAAACAAACTTCCTTTGACCTATCAAAGCTATGTAAAACAAGAGGCATCTGGATCTCTATGTTCCATACATTTCTGATGTCAATGCTCAATCAGTGTAAACAGATGCAGGGATCTAGGCGCCTGTATGTACACAGGATGTCATTTCTGGGTGTGGCTATAAACGTCTCACAAGATTTTATTGAGAATTTCTCATTTTTGTAAAATATTTTTCTCAGATGTAAAAATCTTGTTAATAGTAGCAAATGTATTAACTGTTAAACTAATTTCTCACATTAGTGTATTTTTCCCCAAAAATTTGGCTAATAAGCAAATAAATGTACAAATAATGTGTACATATATGGTTATTATTGATAATGTTGCTGTTAAAATCAGGGTTTTATTGTAATATGCTCACTTTACTAAGAATAAAAAAAAAATGATGTGGCCCTCCAAGAAAACAGTTTATTCACCCCTGCTGTAGATTATCAAATTTGTTTTGTGTAACATTTGAAATTACCAAAGAGCATTCACAAAAGAATTTTTTTTCCTTTTTTGTGCACTACAAGGCCCAAGAGCCATTCAAGGCAGAGGATTACTGATTGAGTCTTGTGGTATGGATATAAGAGGAGGAAGTAGGAAGTGAATATCATGAGGATATGGCGGATAGATAATGAGTGACCCTAATCTTGAAGAGATATTTGAATGTAGTTTCTGTAGTCTTTGCAATGGAATGCCTTTCAGTTTAAAATTGTCAAGATACTTGAAAATATGGTAGTCAGTGGGCAAGAGATCAGAGGAATATGGTGAATGTGTCAAAGTGTCATATTCCAAGTCAATGAGCTTCTGCAGTGTCATCCTGGAAACATTTGGTCTTAGCATTGTTATGAAATGGAATTGGACTTTGTCAATTAATCAGTGCCAGTTGCATTTTGCTTAACTGAATGGGCATCTCATCCAGTCGGCGGTAGTAAACTTCAGAAGAGAATGCTCTGGTTAGAAGCAGTAATGGATAGTGTTGATGGTGGACCACCAGACAATCACCATAATCTTCTGTTGATGCAATTTTGATTTTGAAAAGTGTTTGGGTCCTTTGTCATGATCAAGTCATTGAGAAAGTCATTTATGATTGTCATAAAGGATCCATTTCTCATCACAATTCACAATTCAATCAAGAAATGGATTATTTGAATTTCGCAGATGCAACATCAAACACACTTCAAAGCACCAAGCTCTTTGACTTTCACTGAGTTATTTGGGAACCCATTTATTGAGTTTCTTCACCTTGCCAATTTTCTTGAGATAGTCTGATATTGTTGAAATGCTGACGCCCATTGTCGGAAATATTTTTCTTTGATGTGGGTTTTGTTCAGCTAGTGTTTTCAGATATTGATTGTCAATTGAAGATGAACGTCTTCTACCACATTGATCTTCAAGACTCATATCCCTTCTGTGGAGATTCAGAAACCAGCATCATACTGTCTGGTCACAAGTGGATCCTTCACCATATTCTCTGTTAATGTTGGCAGCAGTTTTAGAAGCATTATGACTAAACTTGAACTCATGCAAAAAAAAGTAAACACATCGCTTTTTTTTTTATCATGTTCAAAATGAAAGGGTATATAATGTTTTAAGTTAAATTCTGAAAGAGATTGACATAACATTAATAAAGAGGACACTTTAATCATTAGGAATTCATCATACATTTTTGTGCAACTATTATAATAATATATTAAAATGTAATTAAATGGTTTATTCTAAAATTGGACATTATTTTCTGAACAGAATTATATTAGTAGAAAGGAAAACCTCATTAAAAAGAAAGATTTCTTGTATGGCAGTGAATTCTGGAAATTCTCTTCATAGATGAAGAAAAGATTTTAAGTGACAGAAGTGTAATTCTGCAGACAACTATGAAGAATACCATGAACAGAACAGTAACGAGGTTTTAAGGAAAATAAGAACTTCAAGGAATCAGAAAGTGAGTAAGTTGAAACTCTTGGAACACATTATGAGAAAAGGAAGCAGGGAGAATTTAACACTCACAGGACATACTGAAGGCAAGAGAAGCAGGGAATAAAGCAAGTAATCTACTTGACAAGAATAAAGAGGGATAATAAAGTTGCACAGTTTACTTAGAGCTGCAAAAGCTGGAAGCTGTAGAGAACCATGATCACCCATTTCCTGAAAGGGTAGGATTTATAAAAGAAGAAAAATAAAGTATTATAGTGATGCAGAAGGCAATTAAATTCCTTATGACAGGAAAAATTTACTTGGTTGGTTGTGTTTATTTGGTGGCATATCAACCTCTATGGGTTATTACATTCTGAAATCTAAATATTTTGTATGTAATATTGTTTTGTTTTTTTCTTTAGATAATAATTATTCAGTTATACAAGTCCTACTAATTAACCCATAGTTGGAGGGAGAAGAGGTGGATTCATACCTTTCCCAAGAGTATTTGTGGGTAAGTGAATATAACAAACCCAACTAGAACTGGAACTTGGCTCTCTGAATAACAATTCCAAGCCACTATCCATTACACCATCTGCATTTCCAGCAGTCACCCATCTAGGTACTGGCCAAGCTCAATGTTGCTTAACATTGGTGATCATACAGGAATTAGTATTTCAACATGATATGGCTGTAAGCCTGTAATGTTGATTGCAAATCCAATGGAATAGAAAATATATAAGACAATTTGGAATATTTTTCTGACACCAATTTAGTGGAAGAACATATTAAAGTAAAATTTTCTGAATTGTAATTCTTATGAATTTTATTTATAATCTGACATTATTTCTTATTACTCTAAGGTAACATGTGGCTGAGTGGTGTAAAGCACATCTAGCTTAAAGGTGGTTTCACAAGGTAAGGGGAATGCAGGTTCAAATCCTGTTAAAAGGTACAACAGTATTAAGATGCTCAAATGCCCAAGCTGCTAAACATCATTTTCAATTACACTGTTCTTAAAAAAAAAAAAAAAAAAAAACAAACAAATAAACAAAAAAAACACAGGAATGTATACTCAAAGACACATAGCCACTAAATACAATGTTTACAGTAATAATATATACATTTATATATCTCTCTTCTGAGATGCCTTTCATCTCTCACTCTATAAAGCATGGCAATTTTCTTTCTACATGATGTGGGCATAAGCAATAATGGCATCTCAAATTTCCAAGAATTGGTTCTATAAAGGCAGGTAATCTTTAGGAACCTATTCTGCTTATTTTTTTCTCAATCTGAGAATGGAAACAAATCACTTTATAGTATCAAAAAGAATTAAACCATTTTGATAATTTAATAGAAAACATTTATTTATTATGATATTTCCAGATTGAAATTCTGTTCTCATAATATTTCTGTTCATAAGCATAATGTGTTTTTTACTCTAGTGTCTCCAGCTGTGTTAGGGTTTCTTAGTCACCTGAATTGCTGCAGTACCAAAGATCAAATGAAAGACCTATCAAATTTATGACTAGATTTACCACATTTTTTACTTCAAGATGATTTCTTTTATCAGAATAAATTATGATCATCACTGAAAACCCTTTCAGTTTCCACAAAACTTACAGAAATGGTATACATTATGTTCTTACCTATTATATGTATCAGCTATTAATATATAAGATTATTTTCGGATAATCCTACAACCGGTTTGCATGAACTTGTAGAATGCCACCACTGGGCATAAGCCTGAAAGAGCATGGTTTATAAAAGAAGAAAAATAAAGTATTGCAGTGATGCAGAAGGCGATTAACTTCCTTTTAATAAGAAAAATTTTCTGATATCTTAAAGGGTTTTTGAGGACTATTGCTGAGAATATTCAGTTGTTTTGCTGCCTGTATAGGAAGATGCACTTTCCAGACCTCCTAAAGAGAAACTGAAGAGATATCACCAGAGCTTTATTGTTTCTCTCATGAAGATATTCCTATAACCTAAGTGCTTTTTAGAAGTGTCAAAATTTCTGGATAACAATCTGTATCTTTGACCCCTGATAAAACTAAAAAAACCCAAAGATATAAGAACAGAGGAGATTTGTTTATTTTCAGATTTTGGGGGCTCAATTTTTTGAGCCTCTCTAGTTATGGTGGGGGTCTTTTGAATTCGATGTGGCCCTCGAAGGAGTCACATTTAGATTTTCATGCATCTTTTCAATATACATACAGATTTTTGATGTTGCTCTTTTAGTTTTGAATAATTTTATCTACTTTGCTCAATGTTTGCTCAGTTTTACACTTCATTGAACACAGACATATAATAAAATTGCTCAATATTACACAAATTAGATAAAATAGTTCATCATCTAAAAACATATCTTTTTTTATGGATAGCAAACTGTAATAAAGGGGGCCCAAATTCTGTTAGCCTATGGAACTCTTAAGGCACTAAATACAAGGTACACAACTAAATTTTCATAAAATTTTCCTTTTGTGCATTTTATTAAAGGTGAGATAACCAATTCAAAAACCATCCTGGGTATTACAATAAACTACATCCATGTCCAGGGTAAGACGATCAACTACATCCAACAGCGGGGCCTCTGATCGAGAGGCTTTGGGGAGCATGGAGCCACCACTTGGTTCCTGGTGTTCCCAGGTCCACCCTGACCCGGGGTGGTGGCACCTGTTGGGTTCCCAGATATGGGCTAGTGGTTGGCCCCGAAACTGTGGTAAGAAGCATTATGAAAGTGTGAAACTGGGTTTTAGTGCAAGAAATGCTTTGTAAAAAAATTATTACCAGAAATAAATTTTTGAAGAAGAAAAAGTATTACCAGTGATACATTTTTGAAGGAAAATTATTGCCAGCAATACGTTTTTGAAAAAAAAATATTACAAGCAATACATTTTTTGAAATTATATTACCAGCTATACATTTTTGAGGGAAAAAATATTACCAGAAATAGATTTTTGACAAAACAAAAATATTACCAGGAAAAATGTTGTCGGCATTAAATGACCCATTGAAGTTGATATGCTGTAAAACAAACCAAACCAATTCAAAAAAATAAAAACATGGCTCATAAAAGCAGATATAAATTATCTAACAGCCTTGACAAAGATATAAATTGTTTAACGGCCTTAAGTTTCTATAAAAAAACAGCCTTGGTTCATCCACTGATGACAGCCCAAATTCCTTGGCCTTCTCTAGCTTGGGTCCTTACTTCTCCATATTCTTCTGGATCCATATACCTTAAATCTTGAGCCATTCTATTTTTAGAAGGTTTAATGAACAAACTTAGATTTATTAGTTAATTTTTTTATTAGCTGTCTGGCTTTCTTTTAATCATTATAAACACTTCTCTGATGAAATTCATTTAATTTTTTTATCTACACTTTCTTATTAATCATTTATTTAATTTACATTTTCTTATATAAATTTTTACATTCTCCCTTCAAGAGAAAGAGCAATAAACAAACTTAGTTTATCATATTATTTTTAATTATTTATCATGGACAGATGTTCCCTCAGGAAGCCATGTGCCTTGAGCATCTAATGGGGCTTAGACTCACCCTAAACCTCAAGTGAAATTGATACATATAATATGTTGCTAAAGATGCTGGAAAAATAGTCAGTTCCCTGTACCGCTCCAGCGAGTAATTGACTCCACTTACTACCCTGTACTTTTACGAGAGTAGGATCAGGCTGAAAATCAAGTACTACTGCAACATTCAAATGATCAGAAGTGAAGACTGAGCCTCCCAGTCCAAAAGTGTCTCCGCTTCCTTGTAGGTGACAAAATAATTTTCCACTCTGCAACCCCTTTCTCAAAGACAAGACATCGCAAATCTCTCACTGTTCTATCACTATTTCCATGGAGAGTGATCAAATGAACTACACTCCTTAGTTCCACCATTTCTAACCTTCACGGCTAAGACCTACCATGTCATGCACATTGTACCAAACCACCCTCATTCCCTTTGTATTCTTTTGGTGAGGTCTAAGTTTGTTATACTGGAACACACCTATTCTATAGTTAATAGACTCTCCCACCTATAATAAGTAGGAGTAGTAGTAGCAGTCGCTGAGTCAAGAGTGAGTTGGTCAGTCAGTTGATGTCGGATGACCGTTAGTCGGATATTAAAGTATCACCCACCACAACTAGATTGCTGCGTCATTAACTATTATATCAAGTTTGTAACGTTTTGTACGTCGAAACCATTTTAGGATTGATTTAGTACAAATACAAGCCTCCACTGTGAAACCACTACATAACAAAGTTCCACTTGAGCAGATGCTTCCCACAAACTGCTGCTTTGTGGAAATGACTCCCAAGAGGTTGCGTCCTTGATCACTACACTCTTAACCTGTTCATGTCTAGGGTTAACCATTATCTTGCACACAGATCCTCATAAGCTGTGCCTCTTATTCTGTAATCCTCTACCTAGAGTGGCCCTCAGGATTTGTATAGGGTGAACATCATTGTAAAAAAATAAATAAATAAATGTCTATATTTCTGAGATGAGGTATTATGTACACTATTTGCATTATTTGGACTATTGTCCTCATCTTTGTCACCATATTTATTACATTGTTTTGGCCGTTGTATGCTCCGACCTTCTTCTGGAATGTCGAACTGAACCCTTTATTTCACTCACTGGGGTGAACTTAACCAGGTATTGAACTCACACTCTTTGGGTCTTAAGGCAGTGGAGAACTTGGAGAGGGGAATTAACAGGAGATAACTAATAACTGACATCCATTAAACATGGTATGTGGAACTAGAACAGTCTACTTCAGTGAGTGAAATAAAGGGTTCAGTTTGACATTCCAACCACCTGAAGAAGGCCGGAGCGTACAACAGCAGAAACGTTGTGATAAATATGGCGACAAAGATGAGGACAATAGTCTGAATAACGTAAATAGTATAAATAAATAAAAATAATATTTTAATTAATTATTTTGCATTACTTTCTTATAAAATTTTTTATATACCTTCATATAATAACTGACTCCCATATTCCATTACCGATAAGTAAGTTCTGTATGAACCACTGCTCTGTGGAACAGACCTCCCAAGAGGATATTTTTCTGATCACTACAATCTTAATTTGTTCAAGACTAGAATTAACCATTATCTTCCCCTCCTATCTGTATAAACTGCTCCTTAACTGAACTCTCTACCTTGAGTGGCCCCTGGGCCTTGTGAACCTTCTGTAATGAAGGTGTGTGTGTAATGTTTTTTTTTTGTTTTTTTTACAGAAATTCAAGCACCATTGTGAAGAATTGAAGATCAAACATAATCAATGTCCATTAGTCACAATGTTATTTTTTTAAACTGCTCACTTCACAAGCCGAGCATATTTTTCGTTGGGTTCGCCCCCACCACTTCCAAACACATACGCACACGCACGAATGCACACACATACGCACACACACTTACACTCATATGCTATGCATATATACGTTTTATCGCCAGACAGACACAGGTTTTGACACCTGTTAATTTAAACTACAAAAAACTCCGTATGGACACGTTTAAATTTTTTTTTTTTTAAATATAATGTCTTTTTATTCTTACTCACCCCTTTGCCGAGTCTCTTTTTGATTTCATACTTTTTCGTGATATGAGCTTCAATTTCGGTGGTCATGGTTTGAAAACACAAATAATAAAAAAATTAATTCTCGTCCCATAAAATCTCTGTTGAAGCCGCTTCGACTTGGGACCTTATTACACCCGATGTGTCCAACTGACACCTTCTGACTGACCTACAAATAATTCCTCTTGGTCTATTCAATATACTGAAAATAAAACATATATTTAAACAAAACCTTAAACGCAACGATCAGAAATAATATTTAAAATGAATAACCAGTAACAAAGCTACAAGATTCTTTCTGTACTTAAGTCCAATAGCAACTAAACAAACGGGCGAATGAATACAAAATTAATGTGAAGAGGTCATGTTTATATTTTGCCTAGCAACGTGTTTTGAAAATCAAGTTTAAATATTAATAGACCTAATTTGCTGGTCTTTTTTGGTGACATTTTATTGCTTTATTTTATAAAATTCAAAAGTAAAAGTGAATTTTACTAACTTCGATAAATCGGTTTTCATTTTTTTAAACAATTTTACTTCTCCGTTGTTCAGATGTGGATAGCAACGGACCGGTGTCAGGCATAGTAGTTAGCTAGAATATTGTGGACCGGGTTTTACCGAGTCTTTAAAGAGCAAAGATTAAATAAATATTATTAAATAGTTTACAAGATTAATTTATTATGATTTTACGGTATATCATAAGTTAACACATGATCTCAATTCATTATTATGTTGTTATAAATTTATAATAAATGATCGATATTTTACGCTTAGCTGCGTCAGGGACAAAAAAAAACTGCCCATAAAAATATTTAAAAAAACTAAGGAAGAAATAGCTTGATATACAAACCATCATTTGTCCATCACAGTGAATTTCTTTGAAGTCGAGTATAGTATAATACATATTTACTATAAGCTTATCTAATTTGGTACAGGGCCACACGTGTGCAGTGCACCTAGCAAAAACTGGATAAATTTGTAGGGATACCGAAATAATTATCTGCTTTTACAAATAAAATGTCACGTAACAATGTACAGAAAAATAAAGCCAGCCATTTTGTGTTCACATTTTTTAATCACTCAGGGCTTAGGGGATACCGGCTATGCATGGATATTTCTGACGAAACACAATAGAGGTTCGTTAACCCTTTCACCAGGAGTCTCTTTTCCCTGGCTATAAATAGTCGCTGACCCTTCGCCTCTTCCTCTTTTTCCCTCAGGCCTTTGGGCCGACACCTGGAGGTAAATCTCTTTTTCCTCAGGCTTTCAGCCTTATTACCTCGAAGATGTGAACGCTCACAAAGATGGCGTTTCCCAAATGCTGGGAACACGCTAAGCACAATACACGCACACACACACACGCACATATATAATATTCACACACACACTTTGTCCTTTGTAACTGTTTCCATGTAACCTGTTATTAATATATATATTTGTATACATATATTATCGGTCTTATGTTTGTTTTCTTTGCATTCTTTGGACTTAATTAAAGTCCAACCTTTTCATGTAGTTGGACCGGCCAGCAAGAAAATCTGAACCCCACACGTGTTCTTCTACGTCTACTCAACAACATCACAGCCACGGTCCACTACAGAGGCATCAATTGTAGGGACAAGTTGTGGCGGCACTACGTTTAACGATACTTCCAACGTACAGGATTGAAGTAATAACAAAAACTCCAATTTCTTAACCAACAAATATATATTGAATAAAAAAACAACAACAAGCATGAAATAATTTGTTATTCACAAAGTAGATTAAAGAGAAAGAAGTTATTCCTCTTTTTTTTAACTGTAGATTGATTTGTAATTAATTATTTGAAGAGAGTTCTTTTGTCAGATAAATATTCCGAAACAATTATTAGAGCAAAGTTTGCATGTTAAGAATGAATAACACGAAGAATACAATTGCTTGGTATGTGTTGTGAATTGTAGTGGGTCAGCCAATTTTTATTGGTTATAAATAGAAATAAAAACTGACCCTCTACAATTTTTACAATATCAAATGTAACAAAGACAACAACAAGAGAAATAATCAAGTAGAAGGTAAAGAAAGCAAACAAAACAAGACCGATAATATATGTATATACAAATATATATTAATAACAAGTTACAATACATGGAAACAGTACAAAGGACGAAGTGTGGTTGAATATTCTGTATGTGCGTGCGTGTGTGAATATTCTGTGTGTGCGTGCGTGTGTGAATATTGTGCTTAGCGTGTTTCCACGCTATCCCTTGTTAGCGACTACATTTCGAAGTTGATAGCTGAAAATCCTCTAGGAATAAGAGAGTTTACCTCAAGGTGTCAGTGCACAGGCCTGGAGGAAAAAGAAGGGAAAGAGGCCGAGAGTCAGCGGCTATTTATAGCCAGGGAAGAGAGACCCCTGGTGAAAGGGTTAACGGACTGAAGGAGGAGTTAACTCCGACAGAATAAACTGGTTTGAATCAACAACGTTCTGGTTCATTGTACTTGGCAAAAGTTACAGAGACAAAATGTAAGTTTGTAGTTACGAAATTCTGTGTCTGTGTGTGTGTTGAGATTCAAAGGAACGACTGCGATGGCTAAATTGTCCTATACAAAGGTAGTAGTAATTTATAAGCCAATCGCAGGCGAATAAAATGTGGGCGTGGAAAACATAGCAAATCGCTATACTATGACATTCAAATAAGAAGCTTTTTCTTTCCTTTATCAGCATTTCGCCTTGCTTATTATTTCCGATGTGTGATAACTTACTCGGCAACATGGGAAACTTAGTTTTTAATACTTCCAAATAAAATTCTGCCTCATATTTATTTGTATATAGTTGTTATATTCGTGAGGATTGTATATTGATAAAATGAAAAAAACAATACGATAAAAGAAATACAAAAAGAAAATAAATAAATAAAATAAAAAGAAGAATCTCCCAGGATTCCCCCTGACAGGAAGAACAAATGGCGCATGTGCGAGAAAAGATCGGCTTCCTGGCGCCAAAGACAAACAAGAAGAATCGTGTTTTTTTCCCCCTGAATATTCAACAGTCAACACGTGTTTTTCCTCGGGAAGGTATTTCCCCTCAACAGACCGTTGTTATGGTAAAGTTCCCAAATCCATTTCCAATGCATCGGCTTCCTTCTTCCCTTTGTACCTTTTATTTCAGGAACAACAAGAATTCAACGCGGATTTGGAGTTTGAATAGAATAACCCAAAGAAGAATAACCCCCCCCACCCACCCCAAAAAAAACTTCAAATATTCCAAGAGTAACTATGAAAATCTAAATCTCTACTGAAATATAAATTCTTGTGCCAAACACAACTAACAAAAATCAAGCCTACTCTACATATAACTTCCGTTATAAAATCAGGGCGACTCCATGCATAACTTCCGTTATAAAATCAGGGCGACTCCATGCATAACTCCCGTTATAAAATCACGGAGACTCAACGCATAACTTCCGTTATAAAATTTCTATGCTTCTCTTATCACTAAAAAAAGTTAAAACACCGCAAATAACAAGTCTCAACCACTATATAAAATCCTCAAGAAAAAAACATTTATTACGGTATAAACAAAAAAAAAAAAAAACAAAAAAAAAAAACGTACAAATTTTTCCAACCGCAGCAGAATTTTTACTTGTGAACATCAAAATCCCTTCGGCTCTCTGCAGCTGTCTTGTAACAATCTACCTTCTCTTCTGAACGCCTTTGCGACAAAATGCTTTCCCTGTGAAGTAAGTCCAAATACTTTTGTAGGAAAATCCTATATTCTTTTCAAATTCCATTAAAATAGGCTCAAAGCTAAAATACGGAATGACGCGTTCTGATTGGTTATTAAATGTGAAAAAAAAATGTGATGGTTTGTTTTCGACTACGTCCGAATTGAATGAAAAGACAGTCCCGCCAAGTCATTGTGAGACTATCACATGACGAACTTTTCTTATTTACTGGACACTTAAATCATTCCTTTATAGTGAGGAGGGAAATTTTTTACCCGATACCAGTCCATACGTGTCATTATTCCAATATTCAGTCTTAGGTGCATACAATCAAGGAGTTGGCACAGGGAATCACTAAGCCTCTTCACGTCACTGCTCTTTATACTATACTTTGGTATAGTGAGGCCTAAATAAAGTGAATAAAAGTGCATATAACTGCCATTTCCTGCCACAGAAGTGAGCTAGAAGGAAACTGATATCTGACGACATAAACTTGGACTCTCTTCGTTCTTTTGCTGAAACATTTTTGTCTCTCCTTTTTTTTCTTTGCTGTTTCTTTTTAATTCTAGCAATCACATCACTTTCTCCTGTTTGGTATTCCAAAATCAATGAAACAACAGAAAACCCCCACAAAATAAATAAAAACTTCAACACCACTCACCCACCCTTACATGAACTTTTATTACCCACAATGCTTTGGCCCGTGTCCATAAAAATCTTTCTCTTCATATACTAAGTTTCTTTGATGGCTTTCATTTCTTCCTCTATTCATTTATTCAAACCACAGGAACCTTTTTTGCCATTAAGAAGGGCCTAAAGGGATGTGCCGGTAAAGAAACTGATATTGGCGCGGAAAGTAGAATCAGCATGCCGAGCTCAAATTCCGAATTAGTTATGTTGAATTAATTTTTGCACCGATGTTCTTTCTTCTCCACTCCACTCCTAGTTATGTTATGGATATGTGTGATGTAGGGTGGTAGAATGTTCTCAGTTTTTATTTACCGGAAATTTTGGCAATAAAAGGACTGGATCTCAAGGGTATGAAATAAATATATTATTTATTTGTTTCCTTTAGGGTGAGTCCTTTGGTGTATATAAATGTTCGTTTATAAGGCGGATATTGGTAGTAGTTTGGAGAAATTCCATTTTGGTTTGGTACTCGAGAATTTAGAAGTCAGCACTTGATAGTAGTTGTAGTCATCTTAGAAATAGGTCAGTGTCAATCTGTGTTTTACTCGTCCATAAGAAATATAATTAGCAGATGACCCCTTGTTGTCACTCTTCTCATCTAGCTCAGAGGTGTGAACTTATATCCTTTTGACCTGGCTCTGTGACTCTGACGTGAACCTCGTTTTCGGCTGACATCAACAGTATCTTTGTGTTAATTTTTTTGGTTGGGCAAAATTATTTTTTCTGGCATTCCTTTCTTTTATTTTATAACAGAAGTTATGCGTGGAGTCTCCCTGATTTTTTTTACAGAAGTTATGCATGGAATCGCCCTGGTTTTATAACGGAAGTTATGCGTGGAGTCGCCTTGATTTTATAACGGAAGTTATGCGTGGAGTCGTCCTGATTTTATAACGGAAGTTATGCGTCGACTTGCCCTAATTTTGTAACGGAAGTTATGCGTTGAGTCTCCCTGATTTTATAACGGAAGTTATGCGTGGAGTAGCCTTGATTTCATAACGGAAGTTATGCGTGGACTCGCCCTAATATTATAACGGAAGTTATGCGTTGAGTCTCCCTGATTTTATAATGGAAGTTATGCGTGGAGTCTCCCTGATTTTATAACGGGAGTTATGCATGGAGTCGCCCTGATTTTATAACGGAAGTTATGCGTGGAGTCTCCCTAATTTTATAACGGAAGTTATGTGTAGAGTAGCCTTGATTTTTGTTAGTTTACAATCACAAATTAGTAATCTTTGATCCCGCAAACTTCCAACGTTTTTAGGTCAGGTTCAGTCTTTTCTTCTTCCTTCTCTTTTTTTATTTGATGGTTGCCTTCTCGTTAGTTGAGAGAGAAGTATATAGAGAGAAGTTTAGAGAGAGAGAGAGAGACAGAGAGACAGAGAAAGAGATAAGAATTTTAAAGGAAAGATCAAATGCCTTATTTTAATTTGAATTCTTTCTTTTTTGTTTATATTTATTTTTCTATATTTTATTTTATTTTAATCGGGATTCGATACAAGTTAATAGTAGGGTAGACTCGGTTCTCTATCTTTGGGTGGTAACCAGTTTAAGAGAAGGGAAACTCTAAATTCCAAGCAGTGAAGAAAGCAACGGAAAACCACTCCACTACAATACCCAAGAGTGCAAGGAAATTCACAGAATAAAGAAAAGGAAACTGCAAAGGACCATTTTCATAGACATCCTGAGAGGATGGGGGATTTAAAAAAAAATCTAATATACAGGGATTTTTCATGCACAAAAATGTTAAAATTACGAATTTGCAAGTTTAACTGACATTCATAATTGATATGTTGTACTATTCAATATCGAGTGTGCACACATGACATGGCTTTATTGTCTGGTGCAGCACACTACGATTCTCGCATCGTATCGTGATCGAGGTGAGAACATGTTATATTCAGAAGCAGGTTGGGTAACTGGTGGAGTTCCTATGAGGTAGAAAACACAAAACTCACAATGAAACCAGTGTATATGATTGATGGCTTGTCTTGGTGCATCTATATGATGTATATTTTTTTCAATTCCTGTTCACAGTTGATATATTTTATTATTCAATAATCATGATTGCATCTTTTTTATATCAGATCTTTGTAAAAGTTTGTGCCTGATTTTTATTGTTAATGTAAAAAGACCGTAACTCGAAGATGCTGATTTCTGGTGTGTTCTAGATTGAAACCTTGCATCAGTTATGCGTGGAGCCTACCTGATTTTGGGCAGTTTTCAATCGCAAATAAGTAGGCTCAGTTCCTGCTGTGACGTAGCCACGATTTCATTAACCACATAGGCGTAAGGCTAAAAAGCACCCCAAAGTAAAATCTCAAATTCTAGTAGAAAATTAGTTAGATATAAAAGAAAAATAAATAAATAAATAAGAATAGAAATTTAATCCAATGCTTTCGACTTGCGAGCGAATATGTTCCATGATCAGCCATACCCCTCTCTTCTCTTCACAAATTCTTTTCCTCTTTACCTACTCTTCCACCCACAAGCCAAGGGCCCGTGAACTTTGAAGTGACCCGACGCGAGAATGACCTGGTTCCAAAAGTTCGCAGCTACCAGGCGGCTGACCATAAGTGAATTCCAGGCACCATCAGGATCTCCTGCTGCGATTCACGTGATCAGAACATACTAAGCGTGGATTGAACTCTTGACCACCACACAAACACTTCGTGATTTGCGCCCCATCCTCCTGCGTACCCGGTCAAGGACGAAGGGAACCCACGTGACTGTCTTTGGGGACACAAAAATCTAAAAAAGGATTTTCAGTTTCCCTCTGACCGGCGGCAGTTGAACGTCGCTGGGCAACACGTCCCTATTCCAAATGGACTGCCCACTGAGATGAAGAAGGCAGCAAAGTCTGTCGACTAGAGATGAAAGGACTGCTATGAAACTGAATCAACCCAACGAAACGCCTGTACGAAATGCTGTGGACATCAAACACTTGCGAAAGAAAAGGAATCCAGGAAAATTGCCGGCCGACCAAAATATTGTTGTTGCATAAGAACTCTCGCTTCGGCGAATCAGAACTGAAAATATCAACCCGACTGAAAGATAAGTTGATTCTCTTGGTTTGATCTGTTTTTATATATGTATGTATTCGCTCGCGCCTTCTGTTCTTTAATGATCCCCTTCCCCCTTGTTAAATGAATTTTCCTTTTTTTCTTTCTTTATCTGTCTATATATTTATAAATAAATGTTTTATTTTGAAATCTATCGTCTTGTGTCTGTTCTTCGTTGATTCCCTTGTGTCGCTTCCATTTCTGAGTGAAGATCGAGAAAAGATCCCACGTTTCCTTCTTTTTTTTTTTAACCCGTGGTTCATCTACATGCTACAAGTTCGTAACATTGCAAACTTCTGGCGTTTTTCAGCTGGGTTCAGTCTTTTCTTCTTCTTCCTCTTTTCATTTGAGGGTGGACTTTTCGTTGAGAGGAGTAAAGAAAGAAAAGTTCAGAGAGATAAAGAGAGAGAGACAGAGACAGAGAGACAGAGAGAGAAAGAGCTTAAAGGAAAGCGCAAATGCCTTATTTTAATTTGAATTCTTTTTATTTTTGTTTATATACTTTTTATTTTTATATATATTTTTAAAAAATTCTTATCAGGACTTGCTACCATCTAATACTATTACAAAAAAGAAAGAAACAATATTTGTTCTTTCTCATGATTAATGACGGGTTTAAAAACTTGGAATTAACATAGTTGTGAAGAGCAGATATCTTGTTTAAATGCTTGTCGAATGATATCGTCCTCAAATAGTTAACTCACTGAGTAATAAAACTTTTCAAATATACGATAACAAAAATGAAATAAGTACCATGAATTATTTTATGAAACTGTCATACAGAAATAAAGTGTCACTGCCGACACTTGGGTTTGAACACGAATCACCAGAGATCAAGTACAGTCGACCTCATCTTGAAATAATTAGATCATGTGAGGATATATATATATATATATATATATATATATATATATATATATATATATATATATATATATATATATATATATATATATTGATTTAAAATATGTTTTTTTTTCACACAGTTCTAACGGTGTTTAAAAAATGGAAGCTAAAAGCCCCGAATTTAATTTTGTAATTAAATTAAAGACATTAGTTCCATTTCATCCGCAAGCGAATTTTGGAGTAACTTTTAAAATTACTGGGTTTTAAATACACAGCTAAAACAAAATTCATGTTTCCAAGGTTACAGATAAATCTATTTTGCTAGACAAGGGGTGTCTGGGTGTTCAATATGTCTATATTTTAATGTATCAGTTATTGCTACGTTTTGGTAGTGGGTAGGGATGTATTTTTCAATGCAATCTAACATCCGTTAAAAGCGTGTCGTCTGGATTTTTTAAAAATAACACCCCCCAAAAAATCTTTAAATATACGAAGAAAAAAATGCCGTAAGAATTTTAGCCGTTAACAATATAATTTAAAAAAAATCCAGACGACACGCTTTTAACGGATGAAATGGAACTAATGTCTTTAATTTAATTACAAAATTAAATTCGGGGCTTTTAGCTTCCATTTTTGAAACATGGTTAGAACTGTGTAGCGAAAAAAACATATTTTAAATCAATTAATTTATAATATTAATGCTCTGTAAATTTACATTGAGCACTATTTTGTAAAAACAAAATATCTATAAGAACACCGGATTATATATCTTACTGTTCTTTCTTTTATATATATATATATATATATATATATATATATATATATATATATATATATATATATATATATATATATATATATATATATATATATATATATATATATATCCGATGCAATGAGAACGAAAATAATATATAAGTTCTAACGTTTACAGCATTAATTCAAAATAGGGCTTGATACTGATAGTAGAGCAATAATTATTTAATATTTTTTCATATAGGCAAAAACAGTTTACTCACTACAAAGATGCAACTTCGTTTCATTGCATTTGAATTGCACCTCGACTGGTGAGAACCAAAATTGGTTATTGTAGTGAGTAAACTGTTATTGTCTATATATATATATATATATATATATATATGCATATATATGGGGATTAGTGGTGTCTGACCGAGTATTGATCGAAGGTGTTACTATTATTGTATCTGTGATTTACAAAGACTCTCCTACAACTGGGCATTGCAAAAGGAACACACAAGTAAAATTACAACAACAATAATAAACAAACAGACTGTCAAACAATATCAAGGTACAAAAAAATTGACAAACTTAGAAAAAATCCAGAATGTAAGACGTTCCAGCACTACTGTCACTGTCATCATTGCAGCGTTGGGATCTCTACCACTGAAAGTCCTACATTAAAAAAAAAATTAGACTAAAACCAAGTATCCCATCGCTTCAGAAGTCTGCATTACTTGGCACTGCAAATAGTCTATGAAAGGCACTGCCAAGGTACTGAGAAAGGATTTTTTTTTTAAGTTTAAAGGATGAGACAGTAAAGGTAACTTGGGAGCTACATCAATAGCCAGTGAAACCTCAATTTAACAGACTAATAGGGAAAGTTGTCTGTTAAAGCCGTTTGTCCATTAATTTGAAGGACTTTTTTTGCAGCCTAAAAACACCCAGTATAGTACATAGTTATCGTAAATAAATCTAAATACAGTATATACATAAATGTGTTTTATTTTTAAATTACTATATACCGTTAAATAAAGTTTGTAAAGTTTTAAATTTAAATCCGGAGTCCATTGATTTCAGGACCATTAATTCAAAGTTTTACTGTACTTGGTGTTTTTTTTTAAATGAATTGATTTGTTTTTTATGGCTTCTCAACCTTTTGTTGGTTACTTAAAGCCAGAAAATACTTTTAGATTGCAATAACTTTATGGGGATAATATTTTTTTATGAATACATCTTAACAGTTGGGCAGAATTGCCTCATTAGTGATGCTATGACTTGTGTTCATGACAAGTTTCGGGTCTTTCAACATCATACCTGTTAACCCAAGCGACTCTACTGGAACAAAATCTATTCTGGCAGGCAACTCTGAAGCAAATATCCACCAGGCACACAACAAAGGACATATAAAGAACTGCTACTGCTGATCTTGAAATACCAAGTGACAAATCAGAAACACCCTATGTCACTTCCTCCTCAGCCAAGACGAGACAAAAAAAGAACAAGCTGAATGCTCATCTTTTCTTTCTTAGGTCTAACATGCAGAAAGACCCACATTCTCATCGAACACTGCTTGTCATAACAGGTAGGTAATTTCTACTTGTTGCCAGGAAAGTTTTTGTCTCCTATGAAATGATATATCACTAAAAAAACAAAAAAAAACCTTTATACACATTCGTTGGTCATGGGAATTATGTTCAGAAATGTTTCTTGATTTTCTTTTTCGTCCCCCACCTTTTTTATCCCCAAATTCTATCAGTTCTTTGAAAAATATTCAGAGAAGTATTTTCTCCTTTTCTTCATTTTATGTAGTTTTGTTTTCTGAGGACTTCATGCAGCATTACAATTTTAAAATTGTAAAAAAGCATATTTCATTTTCATTGATAATTTACATATATATTTACATATTTGCCATCATTTGGCACAAAAATACAATTAATTTGTGTAATTCGTTCATTTTTGTGTTAATAAATTATTATATAGGAATAAAGTGTCGCTGCTGACACTGGAGTTTGAACACAGATCATGAGTGAGCAAACACAGGTGATTCCATTTCTAATAAGTAGACTGCGTGATGGCAAAGGAAATCTATATATGTATGGTGTCTAATTGATCACTATTTTTACTCTATCTTCTATTACTGTACGTATTGCTATTTTTTATACTATTCACTATACTGATCACTACATGGATTACTATTCGGTGGTTATATTTTCAGTGAGTATTATCAAGCAAGTACTATTAGTACGAGTGCTATTTGAAGGAGTCTGACACCAGTATTGTTCAACGGTGTTACTATAAGTTGTACCTGCGATTACAAAGTCTCTACTAGAACAAGCATTACAAAAGTGACAATTAGTATTTGTTGACCTCACAAAAGTGGTGTTGGGTGTTCGTTGACATCACAAAATAAATTATTGTCTGTTTTTAAACTTGGCTCATGTCACCTGTCTTTGTTGTGTACTTATATAAATTTAATCTTACCTTAAACATTTGTTTGAACTATTTTTTCATATTTTTTTTTTTTTACCAAATAAAAAAAATCTTATAATGGCTTGATGTAATCATAAGTTCTATGTTAAGTTTCTTCTCCCACACATTGTGCCTATGAAACTCTTCTAGCTTCTTGATTTCCAGTCAAGTATGATCTTCCAAAATTTAAATACAATGTCAATTGTTATCTTCTGTCTTCTTAATTCCTGTTCTTTTATTTTTCTCTCTTCTTAATAATGTTTTATTTTTCTTGTATTCTTTCACATTTAGTAATCCATTACATCTTGGTAGCTCTATTGCTTTGCTAGGGGTGAAATGATTAAAAAAAAATAATCTGTAATATAAATATTCATTAAAACAGCATTGTTCAGAATTTACCAAAAGGAAATTTGAAAGGCAGTTAATCATATGGAGCCAAAGATTGTAGTTTTTAATTTTTATTTATTAGTTACACTTTTAAATTATGTTTATTTTCAGCTTGTTGAGTTGTTCAAAAAACACTTTTGCCATGCCTCTGTTGGTTTTCACATCAGAAAAGATTATCAATTACATTGGCCAGCTTCTGTAAAGCTCCTGCAAAAAAAAAAAAAATTATTTTGATTTAAAGGTTAACAAAAAACAAACTTTTTTCTTTTTAAATCATTACAACTTTGTAAAGAATGAGGTTTCATTATTTAAAAAAGTTACCAGCTTATTGAAAAAGAAAAAAAAGAACACACACTTACAGAAAGGAAAATTAAAACAGAATCTACTGTTTATAAATTGTGTCAAGAATTTTAATATCACAAAAAAAAAAAAAAAAAAAAAAAAAAAGCAAAAAAAAGTGGGATCCCTATTGCCTACTGTTGTAGAGTAGTTTTCACAGTGGAGGCTTGTATTTCAATAAGTCGTCCTAAATTAGGTTCGACATACAAAACGTTAGGAACTTGAAATAAGAGTTAATGATGCAGCAATCTAGTTGTGATGGTTGGTACTTCAATGTCCAATATCGACTGACTCACTCAACACCACTGAGCCCAACTGGCGACCGCTACTATTACTACCACTTATTATGTGTGGGAGAGTCTATTAATAATAGAATAGGTACGTCAGGTATAACACCTACACTACAGTTTCAAATCAAAGTTCTTCTTTTCTAGAAAGTATGGCTAACCTACAATTTAACACATAGCTGGGGGAGAAGAAACAGATTCATGCTTTTCTGATAGTGTGAAGTGAATGCAAAAATGTAGGCTGGAATTTGAAATTAGTGTACCAATAGCTATTATACTACCTGCACATTATCTTATTATTATAAGAATACATGGTCAATTATCTCTCTCTCTCTCTATATATATATATATATATATATATATATATTTAAATCAGCATCACGAGAATGTGAAATTCATAATGCTTAATAGTCAATGAGTATTTTGCACTTGAAGATTGCATATCCGCATGAAACACTAAGTCATGCTATCAATGAGGAATATTATGTATATTCATTAATATATACTTAATAGCTCTGTTATATAACATTGAGCACTGTTTTTATAATCCCTGACAAAAAATATATATATATACACACACACACATACACACAAAGGGGGTGCAAAATTAGGTATACAGTAATAAAAACAAAACTTGTTCACAAAACGCACATTTCCAGTCCAACACGGTGCATCAAACGACCCAACGATCTGCGTTCAATACCCAATTCAGCTGCTGCCCTGTTTTTTGATTTCTTAGGGTTCTGGGTGAATGTCTGGGAGACTTGCATTGCTTTCTCCGGCGTTGTGACTGTGATTGGTCGACCACTCTTTGGTGCATTGTGGATAGATCCTGTCTGCTCAAATTTGTCACGTATCCGGTAAATCGTGAGTCTCGTTGGTGGAGGTGTTGCAAATGTTTCCCGCCATTGTTCTCGCACGCGTTCACAATTCTCTGTCTTCCAGTATTGTTTTAAAATCCATTTGCGCTCCTTGTCTGTTAAATTACCAGCCATTCTTAAATTACCACCTCACCTGTAAAACATTTTTCAATAGTAAAATTATAATAAATGTATTATAATAAAAATTTATGAAAATAAAAATAATTTTAATGAATTAAATGAATTCTAGTATCAAATGATCTAAGAACCAATATTATAGGTAATACTGTATACCTACTTCTGCAGTACCTTGGATATATGTGCGTATATGTAAACAGTGCGATGAGTAAATTGTTGCCAGGTTATATTTTTAATTTTGTGCAATGGCATTCTTTATTTTTGATTTTGTTGACTGTACAGTATAGTAGGGTCAGTTGGGCACCATCAGAGAGAAAAAGAGCACATTAAAGCAATTCACACCACTAGAAATTTGAAAATGGCATGCTGTACTACTTAGTATTCATGTTAGAAGCTCCATTATGAACATTTCAGAGTGTTTGGGTGTCAATCTGAGGACAGTGCGGAGGATTTGGAAAGAGTTGGAGGAGTCTAATGGTGATTACAAAGGTAAGGCAGCTCAGAAAACTCACTCTGATCATTTTGATATGAAAAGAACTCCTGAATTTGTTTGTGAAGGTCATTAGATACAACACAAAGGCCTACATCAAGTACCTTAAGGAGATAGTGCTCTGGGTCAAAAGGGTGGCTGCTAGAAGACTCTATTTGGCAACATGACTCTGCACCATACCACACAAGCAGGAGAACCCAGTTATGGCTGTCAGACAATTTCTGTGACCACATCACCCTTTATTTCTGGCAAATTTTAGCAAAATTGAACCTTTATGCCAGAAAAAAAACAGTGTGTCAAAAGGATGTTTTTTTTTCTATTGACACCATTATTATTTTAACTACCTTCACTCCTTGGCAATGTTTATTGTTTAAAAAAGCAATGACTAGAATTCTAATACAGGGTGCAATTGTCGCCATTTTATATTTTTGATTTTGCACATATGCATCGTTTGTCATTTATTTTGTTGACAGATAATATTGTAGGGTCAGTTGGGTAGTGTCTGTAAGAAAAAAGAGCACCATGATGCAATTCACTCCACCAGAAATTTGGAAAAAGCATTCTGTACTGTTTGGCATTTGCCCCAGAGGCTCCAATACAAACATTTCCAAATATTTGGGTGTCAATCTGAGGAAATGAACATAACAAACACATGGCCAGTTTAGATATAAAATCTCTCTACACCAAAGTTTCAGTTGAAAAATGCCTAAATATCCTAAAAAAGCATCTAATACAATAAAAATAAAGCTTTCTCTCCCAACAGCTAAAATAATAAAAATCCGTTGTCTCATCACCAATTAATGATACTTCACATTTAATAATGATTTTACAAACAAAAATTTGGATTACCAATGCGATCACCTTTCAGTGGAATGATGGCATGTATCTTGAATCTGGTCCTTTACAAAATATTTTACCCAAACAATCAGCATACTTCCATTATATTGATGATGCTCTACTTATATAACCTTGTGATACAGATTTACCTGACCTAGTCAATAAACTAAACAAAGTTGAACACACAATAGAATTTATATATGAAATGGAAGAACACAATTCCTTAAAGGGGTGAAGGTTTCACAACCCACCATTCGAAAAAGACTTTGAGAGCAGAAATATCAAGGCCATACTACAAAATGCAAACCATTCATTAGCAGTAAAAATGGGAAGGCCAGATTGGAGGTACAGAGATGAGCAATAAAATTTTTGGAAGAATGTTTTGTGGATTGATGAAACCAATTAATCTCTACCAAAGTGATGGAATGGCCAAAATGTGAAGAAAGAAAGGATCTTATGATTCAAAGCATACAAGCTCATCTGTGAGGCAAGATAAAAGCAGTGTCTTGGCTTTGGCTTGCATGCTTGTTTCCAGAACAGACTCATTCATATTTATTGATGATGTAACTCATGATGGTAGCAGTAGAATGAATTCATAAGTCTACAGAAACATTTTGTCTGCCAATATACAGAGAAATGCTTCCAAATTAATCCAGTGGAACTTTCTGATTCAGCAGGACAATAACCCCAAACATACTGTAATCACAACTAAGAACTTCATCAGGGAAAAAAGTGGACACTTTAGGAACTGGCCAAGTCAATCACCAGACCATAAACCAATAGAGCATGCATTTCATCTCCTGAAGAAGGGACTGAATGAAGAAAGCCCCTGAAACAAACAAAAACTGCATTAAAAATCTGGAAAAAGCATCACAAATGAAGATTGCAACAGTTTGGTGACGTTGTTGTGGTATGTTAATATATATGAACATTTGTAGATGTCTGTTTATTAACGTGACCACACGATTTATATTTTACACAAAATACCACAAAATATGAAACACAAGAAGGAACAAACGGTTTTATAACAACAACATTTATATTTATTTTTGTGTAATGATATACATGTATAGAGGTTACTGTTTTGTTGGTGTTATGCCCCTTTGACTGAATTAAAGTTTTGCTAATGAGATTGAAATATTTTTATCTGATCTCACAAAAGTTGAATGATTTATGAAGCTGAGAAATGCTGAATAAATTTGTAGCTTTAGAAGAGTATTTCAAAGAGAAAAGTTCTTGTTGCTTGTTTGAAATTGTTTGTATGTTTGTAATGTAGTTTGGAAAATTTTGTACATACGTGCATGCGTGAATATATTTTTAACGTCTGGCTGTGCATGGTCGAGACGGGATCCTTTAGGGTTACATCTTCGCAGGAAAAGAGAAGAAAAGAAGAAGAATGAGCAAGCTTGTGTCTGTTAATTATAGTTAATGTAATCACATAATAGGATCATGGAAAATGGTGGAGAAACTTGACTTGGTCTCGCACTGGAAAAATATTTGTACGTGGGCGGATTTGCAATGCCCACTTGTGTGTTTATTGACCAATTAGAAGATGATATTTCCTGAAAATGTGTATGAAGCTGGGTAAGCTTTTGATCCTCTTTTTTGCACAAATTTGTACAAAATTCAACATTGAAAAGAAAGTGGTAGCGGGATGCTAAAATGTCAATGGGTCACAGACTTGATGCTGTAAATGCTACTTGGGTTTATGCGTTGAGGTTATCAAATGTAATTGTGTGTTCTAAGAGCATTTATCTATTATACATTTAATGATTCAAGAAAAAAAAACGACCAGACTCCAATTGTGCGTCAACAATAAAATATATATTGAAACAATAACATACAAAGAAATCATGCAATGGTTTGTTGTAATTAAGGGAGAAAGAGTTGCTTCCTTTCAACTGTATTCTGATTAAGATTGAATGTTCAAAAGAATTTCTCTTGAATAAGAATGTTCAGGATTCTATGTTGAATAGAGTCTGTTGTTAGAATAGAATACAGTTAATTAAGAAGTGTATTGTTTTGAGTAAGTAAGAGAGTTCTGGTTCATGAACTTGGCATAGTCACAGAGAGGAAGAATGTGTAATGTGATACAAAAATCTGTGTGTGCGTTGTGAGTAAAGTCGTGGATTTGTGTAGACAGGCGTAATCGCTGGTATTGTCCTAAGCTGTTTAACACATCTGAATATAAATACCAGGAAATAAAGACTGAAATTCTGAACTCTTCTCATATTCATCTTTTGATTTTAAACCCAAATGTCTTCAGTGAACAACAAAACAAAGGATTTGGTCTTGCCGTTCTGATACTTTTGGAGGGAACTGATTAATTAAAATTAAATAGAATTTATACAAACCAGTGGTTCCCCATTGCTTATTTTGTTTCACCTCATGACATTGCATCTTTAAAGATCATAGTCTTCATTTGGAGGACTGGCACAACACAATGTTTCTCTATATACTTGGCGTTGTGTTAGTTAAACAAAGTTGCACTTAGTATGTCTCTCATAAGTTTTCTCGAGTACGTAGAGCAGTAAATTAAATAAATACTGTTTTTTTTTTTTAAATATAAAGTAAAACTCAACATGTATCCACTAACGTTTGAAGTAATAAAAATATGTAGGATGAAATTAAAACCCCTCCTAAATTCTTTAGAAATCATTATATATATATGAGAGAGACAAAGGTAAACAAATTATAAATTAATTCAGTACCTACATCGTGCTTAATGGTGTATGATCTACACTGTAGGTGTATTAAGCCAAGTAAAAAAAGTAATTAACAAGATTTTGAATGCTAATTTTAAAAGTTTTTTTTTATCCTCCATACAATCTTCATTTGATTTATTACTGTACTAACTTAACTATAGCATTATCTCTTGCTTTCGCTATCTACCTAAACAGCAGAAAAATTAATTGTATCACCATTGAGCATCCTTACATAGGAATATAGCGCGTTCTAAAATTATGCGGAGCACAACGAATAGCATGAAAAAAACGTCAAGAACTCTTACTGGTATCATCAGAATACTTTGAGAGTAATAAAATAAAAACGTCTAAAACAAGTTGGAGTCTGGTTTTTAAATGGATTCAAATCACTTGAAAAAAAATGGTACAAAAAAAAATAACTATATTTGTTTGTTTATTTACGTTTCGGTTTAAGAAAAAAGAAAAGAAAGATGTTTTCATTAAGAGTATAGATTATAGATTAGATATTTAACTTACCCAACAATGAACTTGTCTTTCTTGTAACAATGAGTCGTTTCAGCAAAGGAGACGACGACAGATTTTCCCCATTCCAAACCTACAATTCTTTCGTAGCAACCAAAACATTTAAAAATGTCGAGTGGAAAGAAAGTTCAAGGGAGGTAATCAATGAGTGAAATTTTACTTTCTTAAGCCGTCGGTATATGTATTCGTGTACAAGTCGATATTTTTATACCGACTTTTGAGACGTGAACCTTCACACGGTTAGTACAAGTTCCATTTAGGCCAGTGGCAACTCCCTCTTATGGCCGCTGTGAACTCTCAAGAAGACACCAAGTGTTCAGGAGCATTATGGGGGTGGTTATATAATTTTAACAGGACAGTAAGATGATTTATTAACCCTTTGTACTCTGATTGGATCAATCCACAGCATTTTTTATGTTGCAGGATATGTTTGGGTCTGGAACCAACCATTTGGATAGTAAATATCTACGGTCTCCTGGAACATTTATATTATCCCGTGAACAATATTGGCGGACTCATTGGTAAAATTGAGTAACTCAAAACAATAAATATAAAACGAACAACAACACATAGATTTACAAAAGGAATTACATGTGTAGAAAATTGCAACAAAAGGAAAAAAAACATTTAAAACAAGTTATAAGAAGAATGTGATTGTGTGTGTGTGTGTGTGTGTGTGTGTGTGACAAGCGTGTGGGGTTCAGCGTACCGGGATTAAAGGAGAATTTAATACGGGATACCCTGCCCACAAAATACAACGCAAATTTCAAGAAGAAACAACACGATAAGGAACATTTGTAGAAAATAGAACATTGTATATTTATTATCTTGTGAATAGGGTAAAAAGATTAATGCTTTAGTTCGTTTAAGCAAAGATGTGATTTTTACAAAAATGTCTGTGTTCGCTGTCTTTCAACAGAGTAGCAGAGTAATGTCTGTTTCTTTTGTTTTTGTATATGTGTAAAGGAAAAAGGGGCGATCAATTTAAGTTCAAAAAGAGTGTGGATGAGGAATAAAAGATAAAAGGAAAATGTACTTATGAATTGTTTTGGAGTCAGTTGTAAATTTGTTGTTGTTGTCCTTTCCTAATCCACTTTCGGCTCTTAGTGTCGGGTTGAGTCAGCGATGGAATTTACTGTCAGTTTTCTATGATCTCTGCGCCCTTCTGACTGGCGACTGACTTGAAACTCTGTATTTATTGTTGACTTTTTTTTTTCACACTGGCTCGTTATCTTTTTTTTTTTTGGTTTAGCAAATCGCCTCCTTTCGTTGGTCAGAAAATTAATTTCACACCTTATTGCGAAATCTGTTTTTAGTCGTTTTGATCCGATTTTGCGGGTGTGCAAATCTATTTTGTGTTTTTTAGTCATTTGTTGGAATGATATACGATTTGTATCCTATAAGCGTCTGTGATAGACGCGCGCGCGTGCGTGCGTGCGTGTGTGTGTGTGTGTGTGTGTGTGACAAGCGTGTGTGATAGACACGTGTGTAAAATAAAAAAAGAGACCAAAGAAGCGAACGCGCCTTGTCGGCAGCCTTTCTATCTACATGCAACTAGATCTGAAAGCCAGAGCTAAAAAAAAAAAAAAAAAAAAAAAAAAGAGGTCGAGTGAGAATATCATTGCTTATTTATAGGCTTAAAGAACACCCCCTAGCAGGCGTTTTCGCAAAGCCAAGTGGGGTAACCCACATATATACACATTTGAACATTTGTCTTTTTTACTTTATTTAATTATATTTTAGACTATTTTAAACAATTTAACTACAGCTGTTATTCTTATGGAGTAATACCCTGTACGCTAAAACAGAGTTTCCTGACCACCCTCAACCCGAATTGTTGAAACCTCCAATCTATGATATGCTGTCCCTACTACAGCTAATTTTATTGCAAAATATTTATGTATAGTAATGGATCATGTGCAATGTGGGTGAACAATTCAACTAGAAAAACTGAAAATAAATACAATGTCATAGTAGATCATTTTTTAGCATTCAGCTACCACTTTCTTATCATTGTTGATTTTTGTGCAAATTTGTGCAAAAAGCGGATCACAAAACTTATTCAGCTTCATACATATTTTCAAAAAACCTCAACTTCTAATTGGTCAGTTAATATTTAAATCATGTTTTCAACTACGTCCGAATAACACCGACCTAGTTCTTGACTTGACTAAAAAATATTCCGCCAAATTCTTTCTATGCTTTTTGAAGACGATCACGTGATTAAGTCGATTATAAATACCGGACACAAGTCCGTTCTTCCTCTCTCTTGATTTCTCTTCGCTTATTAAAATGTAGCAGTAAAAGAAAGCGCGTCTCGACCTTTTGCGGACGGACGCTATGAAAACATATTCACACACGCACACATATACGTACGTACGAAACTTAATTACGAACACTACATAACATTACAAATAACGGAAACTTAATTTACAAATATTAACATTACATTACGAATATTCAACTACAAGCAACGGAAACTAATTAAACATTACGGAACATTCACTCCTTCAACTCTTTTGAAGCTAAAAAGTTTACTCTACATATTTTCAGCTTAACAGAATTCTCTCAACTCACTCACAGTGAACATTTTGAGCGGCAAGTTCATTCAACTTTTTATGATCTCAGATAAAAAAGTATGCCATTAGTACAAACTTTAATTCTAGTCAAAGGGACGTAACCCCTATGCATGTACATCATTACAGATATAAATATAAATATTCTTTGTTTGTTATAAAACCGTTTTGTATTTCTTGTTGTTGTTTCTCTTGCAATGTGCTTTTCACGTATTTACCATTTGTAAAGGATTTTTTGTGTGCGTAATTTCTCTGTTTCTATAGTCCTTCAGTTACTCCTATGTATATAATTTTTGGTTATCTGCTGATTTTACACTGGCTTGGTATATTATATTGTTTTGCAAGCAATTGCGATTTAAGGGACATTCGTTCTTCCCTCTGCAGTTAAAGGTGGGTTTGATTTGTGCGGGTGATTTTGTTGGTTTTTCTGTTGTGATTTTTTTATTATTTGTGTCGTGTTCTCGGTGCAACTGTAGATACTATTAACTTTGTAAATTTACTTTTAGTTATTTAAAAATCGAAAACTAAAATGTTATATTGTTTATCTGAAAGATGATTATTTTAATTTACAGTAATCAGCTAAGAGAAATATTATTATTGATTTGTATCATCAATGACGTACCATGCATTCCAAACACAAATATTAGAATTCCCTCATGCTCCATGATTTAATGTCCACCGATGGAATTTAATCGTGGAAACTGTTGGCAGAAACAGAGAGAAGGGTTCAAGTGTTTGAGGACTGATATGTCCCGGAAAGGGATATATTTGTTCGAAGTAGCAAAGTGGTTTTGGACTACTGTAACCGGGTAGGACAATCTAGCAGGTAACCGTAATGGACTGGTTCTCAACGTAGTGGTAGGCAATAGGCGTAGGCAATAGGCGTAGGCAATAGGCGTAGTCCCTGTACCTCCACATCAGGCTGTATTTATGGCTGACACCAGCCAATCATATTACTGTGAGGGGGGATCCAGGTGTATGCATATTCATTACATCAAGGACAAATGCACTCCTTAGCATCTTCTATTGGGAACATAAAGCCAATGAGTTTGTGCGGAAAAGGGTTGAAAATTTTCTGGGTCACCAGGAACCTCCTCTCGTACTTTCAAAGGGGGGAAAATGGCATGATTTGGACACGTTACAAGACACGACAGCGTGTGTAAAACCATCATAAAAGGCACCGTTGAAGATGGACGTAGGAGAGGACGCTAATGCAAACAATGGACAAGTATGATTATACCAAAATTGCTGATGGCTGCCGCTGATATATCGTCGTGGAGGAGATTCAATATGGCTTCTGCATTCGGATCCTCTCTACGATTACGAAAGTCAAGGGAATGATGATGATGATGATGATGATGACTCTTCCCTAGTCTTTTGAACAGGAATAGAGGTTTATCCCTTGTTTCCTGTTTAGGATTGTGTTTCCGGTTCCTTCTAAAGTCTACTTCAACTCTATACTGCTAACGTGTCTACCTGAACGTCTCTATCCGGACAAGTGGCACTTGACCCCGAAAGTTTTCATTCATTTATCTATCCATTTCCTTTTGGACAGCGGAGACTTGCTTTGAAGTTCTCATTTCTAGACTTTACTGACAGTTAAAAAACAAAAGGCACTTTAAATAAAATCATTTACCATCCACTTTAATATGGAGATGTCCTAATCACAGCTAAGCCACATTGTGTTGCAATCAGTGCAAGAATACAACAGTGATTATTATGCCAATTCTCTTCAAGCCACTCGAGGTAGAGGGTTACAGAGTAAGAGGCAAGGAGCACAGTTTATAAGGATATGTGAGAAAGATAACGGTTGACCCTAGATTGAACTGGTTAAGATTCAAGTGATTGGGGAGCATCCTGTTGGGAGTCGGTTCCACAAAGTAGCAGTCCATCGGAAGAAGCTGTTCAAGTTGGAACTTACATCTTACCAATATGAAAGTGGTTCACTAAAATGTACGTGGCGTAGCGGTTCTTAGCACTGTACTTAAATTCATAAAGTCTAGGTACCATAGAGAAAAGCTCATCAGAACAATTACCATGAAAAATATTTAAAAGAAATGGCACAGGGAAGCTATATTATGGCAGTGGGAAATTGACTGAATCCAAGATGCCAGGTCAGGACCAGTGACATTGCAGATTCTTTGGATTTTGTCAAGGATTTCTAAATATATAGCAGGAGCAGCAGACCAGATACGGTAGCAATATTCAAAGCAAGATTTTAAAAATATTTTAAAAACTCAAGTGGAAACCTCATGATAGGAATTAAAAAAATAGGCTGTTGAAAAGGACTTTAAAAATTATGATGCCATTTTTTGATGGCATGGGTAAACTGGCGGATTAATAGAAACCTAAAAAAAGCAATTGGGAATTAAACTAATTGAATAAAATTGATTGGATTTGTGGAGCAAAGACGGAAATAAACAGCAAGACAGTCAAATGACAAAAAAAAGAGAAAAAAAAAAAAAGGTTTCTGAGTAGGAAATAAATTAATTCTTTGAAAATAAATATTTAAACTTTTTCAACCAATAGATCACGTTCCCACCAACTAAAGAAACATACTTTGTGATCCCTTGGAAGAGTATTTAAGTAATGTCTCTAGATGGACAAAACCAGTAAGTAGAGAGACACGAATACATGCGACATTAGTTCATGACGGTGTAGCTTCAAAGCGATTCCCTTACGAAGATACATATACAGTCTTCTTCACCAGGCTATGTGACACGTACACTCTTCCTCACTAAGCTACGTTACATTCAATACGCTTCTTCTCCAAGTTACGTGACACTTACACTTTCCTCTTCACCCCTTTTTTCATAATACACACGGAGAAATCAAATTTCTTTTCATCTTAACAAATTACTACAAACAAGGAACTTTAACATAAAACTTTTAACACATACATGCTGAGAAAAAATACGAAAATTTTTTAATATATTTTTATATTTAAAAGCCTTTCTCACCTTTTTCTTTGCCGTGGGCTTGTTATATAGAAATAAAATGTCGCTTCGGACACTTGAGTTTGAACATAGATCGCTAGTGAGCAAACACAGGCGATCCCATTATTGAATTAAGTAGATCCCGTGACCATAGAGGAAACGCATATATAGAAAGTCGCGTGACGTCTAGATGGATCTGTATTCCTATTGTATTACTATTTGGATCACCATTTCTAGTCTATCCTCTATTACTCTACGGACCGCTATTCTCTATTCTCTTCTACATTATTCTCTATTCGAATCCATAAGGTGATTAGTATTCGAGCAAGTACTATCGATCAAGTACTATTAGTGCGAATGCTATTCGAAGGCGTCTGACACCAGTATTGTTCAATGGCATTACTATAGTTGTATCTACGATTACAAAATCTCTACTACAACGAGAATTACAAAAATGACAATGAGTATTCTTTGACATTACAAAAGTGGCAACGAGTGTTCGTTGGCATCACAAAAATTATTATGTACCGTATCTCCTTAGAACTTCTTCCAACGCCTCATATCTCTGGTCTTTTAGTAATGTTTGTATATATTATATATTGTATATATGGTAAAGGAAATGTATATATGGTATTTAGCGTGGCGCCTAAACGATCACTATTTCTACTCTATCTTCTATTACTATACAGATCGCTATTCTTTATACTATTCACTATGTCTATACTGATCACTATTTAGTGGTTACTTGTCGAGCGAGTATTATCGAGCAAGTACTATTAGTGCGAATGTCATTCGAAGGCGTCTGATACCAGTATTGTTCAACGGCGTTACTATAGTTGTATCTGCGATTACAAAATCTCTACTACAACGAGAATTACAAAAATGACAACGAGTATTCTTTGACATTACAAGAGTGGCAACGAGTGTTCGTTGACATCACAAAAGGGTTGATCCAAATCCACAACATATTGTTTCTGACTGGATTAAAAAAAATTCTTGTTGCATCCAGGCAGTTTAATTTTTAATGAGAAATGTATTTTTTTTAGATTCGTTGACATCAATTAGATATCTTATCAGCAACTCTAGAACAATCACTATTTTTACAGCCTTTACCGACTGCCAACCACGACTTATCTCGTGTTGGTAGTTTATTATTATGCCAACTATGAGTTATATCGTATTTGGCATTTTTTGATACTTTTATAGTGGTGTGGTGTTAAGGGGTTAAAATAAACAGTTGATTTACCCACATTAAAATCTCATGAAGGCCGATAATGACATGGAAACACATGGGTAGTTTTAACAAAACAAAATGAGGAATTTATTCACGAATTTACACGCTTGAAGTAGTGTCAGTAGCTCGTTTCAGGAAAATAAATCAGAATTATTAAAGTTCGTTATTTCAACATATTGTCATGAAGAAGAAATGTTCATACAATAGATTAAATGATCTGACACAAGATAATATTCAAGCATGTTTAAAGGTAAGAGAGTTTGTTGCTCACACATGTGATATATCGTTGCAGATGAAGAGAGATAGTTTGAAATACTTAGCTTTCTTGGATTGTTGAGAGAAAATTCTTTGAATTACTACGTGCTGGTTGGAGGCTGGTAATATAATTGGCGAATAATTTTACACTGGAGAGTACTTCATTGCTGGTTGTGAAGAACTGAAACGAAACCTTTCACATGACTTCAGACACTCTTCTCATTAATTTAATTTTTCTTCTAATTTTATTTCAAAGACAATTTTGTGTAGGCTTGCTATTTTTTGTTCTTCTTCTTGGCTAATTTCTGTGAAGGAAAGGTTTTCATTGGTCAAAAAAAAATTCACGTAGGTTCATAAATTTCCTTCATTCTTCTTCTTGGCTCACTGGTTAATTTCTGTGAAAGGCAAAAATCTCATATAGGCTTGCAAATTTCTTTCCTTCTTCCTTGGGTGAAGGGAGTTATTATTATTTCACACTCACTACGCATTTTCATCTGCTGGTATTAAAGAGTTTTATTCACAGTGTCACTTTTAGTGTGAATACAATGTAAAGATTTCAGTTGAAGCTATAAGTCAACTCATCAAAATTTTATTGCCTAAGGTGGCTCTTATAATGTTGGTATTTGAAGTCAGATTTCGTAATTAGTAGTCAACATGTTTATCATCTATTGCCTTGAACTAGTTTGTACCTGTTGCTTTGCTTGCAACAAGATGATTGAATTTCACATGTAAATTGTTTGCCAATTTAAAAAAAAAAAGTATATTAGAAAATATATTTCAGTTTAAGTACAGGAGTCATGAAAAAGACTTCAAAGGTTCAGTTGATCCTCTTTTTAAGTTGTCACACAAAAAGAGAAATTAGCCATCATGATACAGATGTCATGTGTACATACGGTATTTTCTTCTGTATAATAAGACACCGTGTTTCTGAAGCCGGGAATGAATTGCATACTTGAGTAGAATATGATTCAGTAGTGCAGCTACGGTGGAGTAATGGATAGTGGCTCAGATTGAGGAATCGAAGAGCCAAGTTCTAATTCCAGTCAAATCCACTTACGTACTAATACCCTTGGGAAAGGTATGGATCCTCTTCTTCTCCCCCCAATTATGGGTAAATAGCAAGACAAACCGGGTTCTATAGCCTTGGATGGCAACCGGTCTACTGCAGAAAGAAATGGCAACCTACTGCGGGAAAAAAAAATCTGCCTCGTCAGTCGTGTATGGAAAAGATATGTGATCGTCTAAGTACTGACTGAGTACTGCTATCCCTATATAAATTCTTTTTGGAAAGTTGTAACATATTATCCATTAAAATCTCAATATAGTATCCAGATAAATTATATTTCGTGATTCAAAATTACAAGTACCAGTGAACACTATTTATCCAAGTCCAGAGCCTTCTTACTCCTGTTGGAGAAACCCTGCTTTAATTGACCCTGTCATTAGGTGGTGCTGGTGAAGGTAGCTGTACTCATCATGCTTGTACACTATTTATATAGCGATATAATTATGATGGAGTTTTTTACGTATCTTGTTTTATTTTTCTTGAATCGTTTGAATTTTTCAAACTGGATATTCTGTGTTAACAAACAGAGGAATATGAAACAATTATCTCACAGCATGGGAATTATCAGACTTTTGTTTTTGAAACAAACAAAAAAAAAAAAACTAAAAAAAGAACATTAATTTTCATTAAATAATGAAAAGAGTGCTTGGAGAATTTGATATTCACAAGACACATAGAAGGCAAGAGAGGCAGAGAAAAGCAGCAAATAACCTACTTAACAAGCTTTTGCAAATAGTTGTTAGAGCAGAGAGTGGGAGACATAGCAAAAGGACAAAACGTATTGTATTTTCTTGTGCATAACAGGACTCGAGTAAAGTATAACAACATGATCCTTAAGTATAATACGATTCTGTAGTACAGCCATTGTTTTTTTAAAGTTCTATCATAAGATCCATTAAAATCTCAATGTCATAACCCTAAAATATCGTAATATTTTGTGATATAAAATTATGAGTACCAGTGAACTCTACTTACCCAAATCCAGGGCCTTCTCATTCCTGTTGGAGAAACCACGTCCTGATTGACCATGTCTTCAGGGGTGTAGTACAACTTACCATGCTTGTACACTATTTATATAGCAATATAATTATGTTGGGGTTGTTTACGTATCTTGTTTTATTTTTCTCAAATCATTTGAAATTTTCAAAGTGGATATTCTGTGTCAACAAGCAGTGGAATATGAAACAACCACCTTACATCATGGAAATTATCGCCTACATTTTCCAAGCTTTTTGGCTGGGATGTATTTGTTCTATCTTTGTTTTATGAGGGTTGGCTGAATCCTTCATAGGCTGACTATGAAGGAGTGATGCTAGAACTGTGAAATCTTGCATGCATTAATTTCATCTCTTCTTATTAATAATTGTATTGTTTCTTTCTACCTAAACTGACATCTGATTGTTTATCCTGTTGGCTAAAATGGTCATCAACAGCAGATATAGTGTCATGACCACTGGTTCACAGTGAAGTGTTTTTACATGTTGGAGAACAGATGATATTTAAATCAGGAGAATAAGGAGTGATCAACCAGTTCAAAGGTGCGGTCACGTACGGCAGCCATTGAAATCAAAGGCTTGTGTGCTGGAGCATTGACTTGAGGAAACCAGTTTTCCTGGGAGTTTAGTCTTGATAGCCTTTTGTAACTGCCTCAGAAAATTGGCATAGTACTTTCCATTGATGGTGTGGCCCTTTTGAAGATGTTCAATAAACACAAAGCCTTTTGTATCCCCACAAATATGAGGCTAACACCTTTCAAGCAGATGAAACATTAGGTTTTTTTTTTTAACAGGTGAGGAGGTAGATTTTCAATGCATGGATTGTCTCTAACTCAAAGTAATGAACCCAACACTTATCCTAGGTGTTATGATAATTTACCCATGCATGCACAGACTCTCCCAGCTATAAATAAGAGCAGGTACTGCCTTTTAGAGAGTGTAGTTTCCAGCAGTCAGCTCTGACAGTTGGACTGAACATTCTTGCTCGTTTGTACATGTTTTGTATTACTGTTTCTGTTAATGTATTTGTTTAACTCAATTCCTGTCTTTTGGTTTTTATTTCTGACCACAACACTAGGCTAGGAAACATTCTAGGAAACCAGCTGGATCTGATTCAAACAATGTCAGATTTTCCATTAATGTGATCAGCCTGTTGTCACTTTTGATCCAGTGTCAGATGTGGCACCCACTGAGTAGAAATGTTTGTCATGCCAAATTCATTCTCAACTCTCTCACAGGACATGCAAATAAAATTGGCTATTTGATTTATAGTCAGTCACCTGCCATTCATCACTATGTGGTGAAAACGATCAATGTTTTTGTCAGTGGTGGCAGGTGCAGGGTATCCAGACTTTGGGTCATCTTCAAAACTCTCCTTTGTCCTCCTTCAGTAGTCCACTTTTGCACTGTTGTTAAAGCTGGAATGTCATCTCCTAATGTAGCAACAATGGCAGCATGAAATGTCCTTCAGCACTAGACTATTTTTCTGCAGGTATTTCATAACACCACAAGTGCAAATTTAGTCCATTTTCAAGAGAAGTCACTATTAGTTACTTCTGAAATTTTCTTTGGGCAGTCAGATATCAGTTTACTGAGAAAGAAACAATGCAGTTATTAACACTTTCACTACTACTCATTTGCCCAGTGCTGCCCCCATCTGGCCAGCTATTTTTAAAGAAAATGCCAAATTTCAACCTACATATTTAATTACACATAAAACTGGCACCAGTGTGTTTTACAGCCTTCCATTTTCATGGATATACCTGGGAATGACTTACCAGATTAGTAATGGGTATACATATGATATCTTTTGAAGCATTGTCCTTTATGATTTTACGATAGATGGTGCAACGGGACACTCATAACAGCGGTATGCAAAAAAACGTAGGTTTCCATACTTAGCCAGCTGGAGCAAGATAAGAATAGCGAAGATCTCCGTAGTTAGCAGTGGAAGTGTTAATAAGAAGATTTGAAATTAATGAATGCAAGATTTCCCAGCTCTAGCATTGCTCTTCATAGTTCACCTAGGAACTTTTCAGCCCATCCTTATAATGGGAGAAGACACCTGCTTCTGGGGATCCTAAGCCTGTGACAGTACCTTCCTCACTGCACTAAGAAGGTTCACTTCATGTAATATTGATGCCAGCATGACAGTAGTTGTATAGACTGGGCAATTTTTGTCCTGGGCCCATATGCATGTTCATATATATGTTTGCCAGCTACTGCCATTGAGCTGACAGGGAAACTGTTTCATCCTTACTCCTAAGGCATCCTTCTGGAAGTGTCTTCTCATGAAAATTGACTCTCCCAGACACCATAACTTGGGACTCAGCGTTGGATATTAGGGATCTGGGAACAGCAATGTAGGAATGAAAAGTGTGGAAATGGATTGTCAATGGAATTCCGACTGACCATAGGGAGGTTGAATGATGATGATGTTGATGATGATAATTTGGACACCCCCCCCCATTAAAAACGATTTTGTGTCACATCCTGTCTTAGTGGGCAGATCAAGTGAATAATAATCCCATTTTGCAAGTGGAAAAAACGCAAAAAGTACATAATTGATACAATAGTTAGACCTTTGTTGTAACATTAATGTTATTAAAACATGACAGGTTTTGTGTATTCTCTTTTTAATTTGTTTAATCAATTTCAGTGCATTTCATGCTTTTTGAGACAAGACGTTGAATTATTGATTCTCAAAAAACAAATTGCCGACATATCAATTACCTTTTGTACACACTTGTTATTAATACTTGCCTACTTTGTGGTTCATTAAATATTGTGCTGAGAGTATTTGCAATCTTGCTGTTTTAAATAAGAAGTTTTATAAGCTGAATAAAAATTTCTGAAAACGTGTAGTTGTGTATAATACGCACCTCCTTTTTGACTTTAATTTTCATTCAAAATTTTTTGTATTATGCACAAGAAAATATGATAGCTTTTCATGTGAAAAAAATCAATGATAGATCTAAAAATATTTCTACAAAATTAAAAAAAATAATCCTATTTATTCCCAAACAATTTCTGAAAACTTCAATAATATCTGATAATTATCTGATTTGTCTTATGGTTTAAAATCTTGATTTTTTTTTTTTTTTGAGTTTCCAAATTTATGATTTTATTGCTCAGCCTAGGGTAGGACTGGTCCAAACTGACTGCACAAAAACAGCCATATGCATTACATATGCAGCATGTTGATGGACAATCATCTCTTCTTTATAATATAAATTACTGCTGAACTGTCAGATAAAAAAATTCAATCAGAGGCAAAAAGGTATTAGACAATTAAAATTATATATATATATATATATTCACCAAACACAAGTTTTATTTGTGGCAGCATGTTGGAGGTATGGTAAGCAGTGTATAGTAATTGTTAGGATATTTGGCCGATGTGTTTACAACTTGCTGGTAAAGGATTGCATTTTATATCCCCCATATAAGTTGACCCCAGTCTTATAAAGATTTTTTTAGTCTAGAAAACTGGACTTGAATGCCACAATTTATGGTATATAAACAGGAATGGCCTATTGTTAATCTAAGATTTGATTCTATTTGTTTATTTATGTCTTATCAACCCTTTGAAGGTTATTTAAAGTCAGAAAATATTTTTAGAGTGTAAGAATTTTTTTTAGATAATAATAATTTAGTGATACAAATCTTACTAATTAACCCACCGCTGGGGGGAGAAGGGGTGGATTCATACCTTTCTGAAGGGTACTTGCAAGTAAGTGAATATAACAAACCCAACTGGAATTGGAACTTGGCTTTCCGATTAACAATTGAGTCATTATCCACTTTATCACCTTACAGCACTTGGTAATTCACCCATCCAGGTACTGACCAGGCTCAATGATGCTTAATGTTTATCTGAGGTAATAGCAAGGTGTAATGGACATGCTAAAGAATAAGCCGTATGATGGCGAATTCAGGACTAAAAATCATTGGCATTAAATAAAAGTTGGTGATATATATGTATATTCCACATTTGTATGAGGGGGGAAAAATGACGAAAAAAGTTCTGGCAAACATGGACCTTCATGTTTGCAATAAGACAGAGTGTCAAAAGGATGTTTTTTTTGTCCTACGACACTGCTTTTTATAACTACCTTCACTCTTATTGTTTTAAAAAGCAATTAGAATTGTAATAAAACCTAAACACATGATGAAAGTGAATTTATACATTTTCTTTGTTCTTGAGAATTGACAACAAAAAATAAAAAACACTAGATTTTTTATTCACACTATTTATTATATTATTTATTAGAATAGTTGGCATAACATCGGCTAATTGCCAATTGATTCAAACTTAATAAAACGATAAATAAATATTTCCTTATAGTTGGTTCATATACTTTAATAATTTAGTAAATGTTTATAAATGGATGAATAAAAAATTGTTTTCATATTTATTGCTTTTTAAATTTAGTAAATGATAAATAGTGCATTGTATTAGTTATTGGATTAGTTTTTAGAATGTTGTAAATATAAAATTATTCTTGTAAATAAACAATCTAATAAATAGTGTTTAATATTTTTGTTGTAAATTCCCAAGAATAAAAAAAAAATGTATATATTCACTTTCATCATGTTTAGGTTTTACCCCAATTCTAATCATTGTTTTTAAAACAACACTTCCAAAGAGAGAAGGTAGTTAAAAAAAGCAATGTCATGGGGAAAACTGTTGACACTCCATCTTATTACAGGCATGAAAGTCCATGTTTACCAAAGATCTTTTACTGTAAACACCTTGACTGTCATCAAAAATAATCTTTGAATGAAAGGCAAGAGGAAGATAAAAGATTTGAGTGTTTATTAAAAAATTGAAACACATTTTACAAGTAATAGTCAATAATGGAAAGTTGAAGATAAAAATACAGTATATTTCTAGAGTAATTTTGGCCACCTTTAAATGTACAGCATTAAAAATAATGTCCGTTTTGGCAATAATAACAGTTCTGGTTTTGGTCTTAATGTTTGTATAACATCTGATGTTAGAACGATTGTGTTGAAGCAATCCTTGAAATGGAGAGGGTCTGCTGTCTTGAGAATCAATATTCAAAATACGGGATTTTGACTATCTACTGTTGCAAGAGAAAAAGGCTTATCTTATTCACCAATCAGAGCCCACAGTAGATATTTACAAGGCTCCTTTTTTTTTTTTTTGAGGCTCTAATGTTGACCACTGGTGCTCATGAGGAATATTTTTTTTTTTTTTTACAATGCTGTTCCCTCTGTACAAGGTTGAATAGACACTCAATGTTGATTACAAAGAGTTATAGTTTACATGGATATGTGAAGAAGATAACGGTTAACCGTAGATATGAACACCTTAAGATTGTTGGTTGGTTGATTTTATTTCGCAGCATATCAACCTTGATGGGTTAATTAATGCCGAAATCTAAATATTTTGAACACAATTGTATGCCTTCAACTAAATATATCTTGAATGCAACTGTATACCTTCAACTACAGATAAAATATATTGTTGGTAATTTTGCTATAAAATATATTGGTCATAATTCTACTATAAATATGTATTGTTGGTAATTTTACTATAAATTATTGTTGGTAATTCTGCTATAAATATGTATTGTTGGTATTTTTTACTATAAAATATATTTTATATATTTGTAATGCTTTGTTTTTGTTTGGGGGGGGGGAGCTCACTATTTGCCCATAGCTAGGCTTCTATGTGCTAGCACATGAAGGTTAGAACTGATGGAATGAAAGAATGTAGTTTATCTGAACAGTTTCCATGGAGATATTGATAGATCAGCAAGAGGCTTGCAATGCTTTGTCTGTGGGGAAAGGGGTTGTAGGGTGGAAAATAATTCACAAGCATCCAGAGACACTTTTGGATTCTATTGAGACTGGAAAGTGAAGACTGGGAGGCTCCTATATATTTTCGGCCTGATCTGGCTCTTGTAAAGGTAAAGGATAGCAGGAGTCAGGTACTTACTGGAGCAGTACAGGGAACAGACCCTTTTTCCAGCATCTTTAACAATGGCTTGTATGTCCGAGTTCCACTTGAGATCTGGGTTGAGTTTAAGTCCCAATGTAACAATCTAAGGCATAAGACAGGTCACATAATTTAAATTCTTACAAAGTCATGTCCAGACATTTTTTTGCCAATAACTGCTTTTGTTCTCCTTTGTCCAGGAATTTACAGTGAGCAACAAAAAGGAAAGAGTGAAAAAAAATTTTTTCTTTTAACTAGCCGATTCCTATTTAAAAAAAATGCTGCATAAAAATCTGAATTTCCCCCAAATTTAAGAAATCTTTCGAGATTAACAAATTTAGTCAATTTCTGAGAGAAAAGTTATTATTATTGTCTATACTATTTATATGCAAATTATTGTCCTCATCTTTGTTGTTGTTATCACATTTTGACTATTGTGCCTTACAGCCTTCATAAGGCTTATGGCAATTCAAGTAACCTACAGGGAATAAAGAACTGAACCAGTCAAGCATGACATGCAGTAGCAGCACCCATCAGCAGGCAGATTAGGTTAAAGATTCAAAGTTCTCCACAGAGGATTGTCCCACAGGACAATAACCTAGTAGATTAAAGTGTTGATTCATAAATTTGGTAACATAATAATTGTGAGTTCAATCCCTGAGCTGGGTAGTGTTCTTGGACTCAGTGGAAAATCGTGAGGCAGTACTAAAATGAAATTGATCGATTTTTTCTTACGATTTATCAACATTTTGCATATTATTTAAAGCCAGAAAATATTTTTAGATTTCTTGGTTAGGGGTGAAGATGATTTTTACTGATACACGTCATACAAATTAACCCATAGCTGGGAGGAAAAGAGGTGGATACATACCTTTCCTAGGGTATTTGCACATAAGTGAATATAACAAACCTGACTGGAATTGGAACTTGGCCCTCCGATTTCCAATTCTGAGCTGTTATCCATTACACCACCTACCTATTCAAGTTACAACACCTGGTATTCACAAGTGGTCATCCATCTAGGTACTGACCAGGCTTGATGTTGCTTAACTTTGGTGATCATATCAGAACCAGTGTTTCAATGTGATATAGCTGTAAGCCACTAAAATAAAATAGATGAGATATCTCTCAATATAGAACAAGAACAATCTACGCCCTGTAGATTAAATAATGGGTTCAGTTTGAAATTACCTGTAGGTTATCTGGATTGACATACACCTGATGAAGGCTGAAGGGCACATCAGCCAAAATAATATTGATAACAATAAAAAGGAGAATAATAGTCTCCATGTAAATAATAAATTTACAGCCAAAAATCACTAATTTGATGTCTTAAATGTCAGTGTTAAAAAAAATAGACCTTGTGAATTTTGTAGTGTGTTGCAATATGAATAAGATGAGGTCTTGTTAAATTGAAAACAGTGGGACTTGTCGCAAAAATGGATATGGAACATTTACTTTCGATCAATGGTTATCAGTAAGTCAACTTCAAAGTACAGAGCAAGAGGCTCAGACTAAGAGAAAGTCATGGAAGGAAGATAAATTAATTTTTTAGATGAAGATGACAAGACAAAGAAAACTTATCTATAAAACTGACCATCTTGTGAAAAGGTACACGGAAGGAATGAAGCGGACCTTGCAGAATGAACAGGGAAGATGGCCAGTGAACTGTGCACCTCCCCACTGACCTATGCCTCATTTCTACTTTGCTTATTTATAGCAGTAGGTTACAACCAAAGAATAAAATCTGGTTTACTGCAAGAAATTGTTTTGTTTTTTCACTAATGGGTAACAATCTGGTTGAAGCGTAATTTTTAAGCCACAAACGTTTGGCGGGATGGAAACTGCACCCTGTTGCGAACTTGGTGTCTGGTCTGAGCTACAATGCAACAACTGCAGTAAAAACATCTAAAAGTAAGCTAAAAGTCTTAAATTCAAGCTCTAAATGGCTTTTTATTATATTGACACCACATTTCAACCCAGAAAATCTAACATTTTTCTCATTCTTTTAAATTTCAATATCCTGCAAGTTGTAATGCCACAAGAAAAACACACAAAATATATAGGTTTTAAAAAGTTTGACTTTCAAGGTTTCTATTTCAATGAAAAATCAATGTGTTACTCTTGTGGTGTTTTGAATAAACTTTCCTCAAATTTTCTCTCGCAAATGCCATTAAAATGCAATGATTATTTTAAGACAATTGTAATTGACAAAGAAAAATACTGTTTTTTATCTTACCCATCATCAGTAACACACTATGCATTTCAAGCAAAAATATCTGACTTTTCCCTTGTTCCTTACGATTTGTGCCCACTGTGGTCATTAATCAAACTGCAGATCAAACGATATATTACAGAGAATGATGTAAAAGGAGCACTTCTGTTCATCTTTATTCTGCTCAAGAGCCTCAAATCAAGTTGTTCCTTTTTCAAGTAGACTTGGCGCCTCATAGAAACATTGTCAACTATAAAATGGCATGTTCTGATAATGCTGACGGAGAGAGGTAGAATACGGTTTGAGTATGTAGTGAGCTGTAAAAAACAAAAAAAAAAAAAAAAAAGAGAATCAATCATGCATAAATTTACTGAAATGAGCCTTGAACTTTACAAAAGTCATAGAATGTTTTCTTTTTAACTAATGTTTACCCTATACAAGATCCAAGAGCCCCTCAAGGTAGTGGGTTACTGAAGGAGGTTGCTGTATGAGGAGTAGAAGTAAGAGTAAGCAGTTTATGAGGATATGCAGGAAAGATAATAGTTATCTCTAGACTTGAAGAGGTTAAGATTGTAGTGGTTGGGAAAGCATCTTCTTGGGAGTTGGTTTCATAAAATAGTGGGTTGTGGGAAGAGGCTGTTTGTGTGGAACTTCTTACTAATGGAATGAGGATGATCTGACTTAGAATACTTGGGATGGTGGGTCTTACCTGTGAGGCTTAGAATTGGTGGAACTAAGGAATGTAGCTAGTCAGAACATTTTTCATGAAAATAGCAATAAAGTAGCAAGTGTCTTGGAATGTTCCCAACAACAACTGAACATTCTAGACATTATCATTTCATATTAGAGAAGTTGTTTTTGCTAGAGCTAAGAGTTTCATTTCACTTATCATAAATGCTTCAGGTTCAAAATGTCTCTGGATAAGATAATAAATAATGCACCATTATTCCGACATGATTAGTTTCTGGTTAACAAACCTAGATTTGTTGGGCCTAAGTCCAAGAACATTGTGTTTCTTACTAAACAGCAAGTCACAGTATTTTAATATTGTAAAACTCAAGCAGACCCTCAGATTCCTCAGGTGTGATGAATCAATCTCCAGAATGTATTTTTTTGTGACGTTTTAGACCATAATTAGTCATAAAAGATGACCCACAAATATCACAACTAAATGGTTTCTCATTTTTGTGTGTTCGCATATGACGCTGCAAATCAAGCCTCCGTGGGAAGGCCTCTTCACAAAGTTCACAACTGAATGGGTTCTCTTCGGTGTGTGTACGCACATGCTGTCTAAGATATGAAAACCGTGAGAAAGTGCATCCGCATATATCACAACTAAATGGCTTTTCTCCGGTGTGTATTCGCATATGGCGTTTAAGGGGTGAATTGCCTGTAAAAGCCGACCCGCAAATATCACAGGTAAAAGGCTTCTCTCCGGTATGCGTTCGCATGTGATATGTTAGATGTGAACTCTGTGTGAAAGCTGATCCACATATTTTACAATGAAATGGCTTTTCTCCAGTGTGTGTCCGCATGTGGCGCTTAAGGGGTGATGTGCTGGAAAATGCAAATCCACAAATGTCACAAGTGAATGGTTTCTCCCCAGTGTGAGTTCGCATATGAAATTTGAGTTCGGAACTAGTTTTAAATGCTGAACTGCAAACATCACAAGGGAACGGTTTCTCTCCCGTATGTGTTCTGATATGGTTCTTTAAACTTGAACTGCAAGTAAATGATGATCCGCAAATTGCACATTTAAATGGCTTCTCTCCAGTGTGCTTTTGCATGTGAATCTTTAGTTGGGAATTAGTTCTAAAAGCTGATTTACATATTTCACAAGGAAACGGTTTCTCTCCTGTGTGTGTTTGCATATGGCGCTGCAGATGTGAGTTGCATGAAAATGCAAACCCACAAACATCACAAGTAAAAGGCCTTTCTCCAGTATGTATTCGCATGTGAACTTTGAGATTAGAATTTGTCCTGAATGTAGAACTGCATACTTCACATGAAAAGGGTTTCTCTCCTGTGTGTGTCCTTATGTGGTTTTTTAACCCCGAACTGCAGGTAAATGCAGCGTCGCATAAGTCACAACTAAATGGCTTCTCCCCTGTGTGTTTTCTCATGTGAACTTTAAGTTCAGAATTAGTTTTAAATGCTGAATCGCAAAGTTCACAGGAATGTGGTTTCTCACCAGTGTGTGTTCTCATATGACGTTTCAGCTGTGAACTGTTGTTGTACACAGCTTCACAAAACTCACAGGAAAATTGTTTTTCTCCATGAGTCTGCATGTGCTGCTTTAGATTCTCTTTGTCCAAAAATGTTGACCCACAATCCTTGCAGCACAAAGTTTCAGCCATTATACTTAAACAGAATAACTATTTCCAATAAGGAAGTGGCAGGTTTTCAGTTGGAGTTTTAATTTCGTAAATTACAGTTCTTCAAAACTAGTAACAGATATCTTAAATCAAAATATTTTATTTTTGATTTTTTATCCAAGAATATTATTTTTAAACAGTCAACATGTACGTTTACAAAACAAATTTTCAAATTTACATCACTAAAGGTGGTTGAAATTCAGGTGGATTTGCTTTCTGTTTTGATGTATCTGTAAATAAAAAAGAAGAAATTTTTTTCTTTCATAAAACTATGTTATACATTAAAAAAAATATAGTATAATTTCATAAAAACTCTGAGTTACCAAAATTCATACAGCTAAAGAAAAAAAAAACAATATAATAATGTATAAATTCATGAAAACTTCAAGCTACCAAAATTCATACAGCTTAAAAAAATTATGCAATATCAAATATTAAAACTGTTTAAAAATGTTGTTGGCACAAAATTTTACTATAGCAAAAAAAAAAAAAAAAAAAAATAAAAAAACAACTAAAAAGGCAAAAAAAAAAAAGAAAAGAAAAACGGACACAACCACAGAAATTGGTACAAAAATAGAAGCACATAAAAGAGAAAAAAATGATGAGAGAGAAAACAGAATGAGTTAACTGGTTATAGGGCCAGGTTTGTCAGAGTTTGATCATGGTAACTTTATTAAATCAAAACCTTCCCTATGTAAACAGAAGGATTGGTTAAGTGAGCTTAATGGGATCTGCTCATGAAAAGATATACCATATATGTGAGTTTTATGGTAATTTTTTAAAGCCAAAAATAGGGAGTTATACTACACACAGGTAATTTTTTGAAGAGGTTAAAAATCAGGCATTTTGGGTGACTGGTTGCACTATACACAGGTAAATTTTTTCTGGAGAGGTTAAAATTCCTGCATTTTCAATGACTGTCACCTGCCTGGTAGAAGTACATTCATGGTATCTTTGGCTAACCTTAATGGTACAGGTAAGCTGCTTTAACCTGCCTCCTGTAGCCAAGATATTTCTTTCTGTTGCTACATGAACAGCAGGATGTCAGCCACTATGTGTGCCACTTAAAATCTACAAATACCTTAACAATGCTTTTTTTTTCACTTTCTCCAATTTGTGTTCATCTTCATTTGCTTTTGAAGTATTACTTTTCCAATGGCACACCTTTTGTCTGATATATATCTATCTTTCTGTTGTGTTCCTTATTATATCTTCCTTTGTTTATGTATTTTTATTTATTATATCTGGCAACACATCACAGAACACATTTAAAGAACCTCAGTTTCTAGTGAAATAAAGCAAAAAATAACATATGTATAGAGGACATTTTACTTAGAATGACTTGAATTATCATAACCCAAAGTATGCAACTCAACTTGTGGGACAGTCTGCATTATATACTGGTAATCCTGACAAAAAGGTTGTCATTGGAAAGGCAGTACCTCAGCAATGTAAACAATTGTGCAATGTAGATGAATGCAAATTTGAGACAGGAAAAAATGTATTAATTTTTCATTAATATAAGGTATTTGTTGATTTTAAGTGGCATACATAGTGGATGGAGTTTTGCTCTTCCTGTAGCGACAAAAGAGAAAAAATTAAGGCTATGTAGAAAGCAGGCCAAGGGTAAAGGAACTACTGTAGTCAGGCATGTTTGAAAACAAAAGTACGTCATCTAAATTTTTTTATCAGATATTTTATATTATATTTTTTGCGGTAGCTTTGTATAAAAAAGAATGAAGACTAATTATTTGTTATATATCCAGGATGATGCCCAGTACCGTAATATTTAACTATAGTAGGCCTATTAGCATTGCTCAGAAGCAGGGGTTACATTATACATGAAATCAGGTTTCTTTCGAAAAAAATTCAGGGGTCGCACTATAAATGAAGTAGGCTTATGCACAAGTATATATGGTACCTATCTCAATATATTGGGATATGTGAATTTTCTTTTGACATGATCTTTGTTTAACCAGTGTGCACAGTAATTTTATTTATTTACCTCGATCAAGCTTGGACAAGTGTCATATAATGGCTGCTTGGTTCATACCATTTCTTTTCTCTCACCTACTTTCTTTTTCTGTGCTTCTATTTTCATACCATCAACTTTAATTTAGGTTTTGCCTTTTTGTAATTTTTTTTTTTTTAAATTAGGTCTGTTTTTATCACTGCATTAAAACTGTGGTTAAATTCAAGATATTAAAGTTAATAAACTCTACATCTCAAGGTGCAACAAATATCTCAGCTTTGTAATGTGCATTAAATGTATCATAAAAACTAAATTTCTAGAAGGAAAGCATAAGATGCTAAGAATCAAATATTATGTGCCTTAACATAGTTAAAATAATTACCAAGATAATATGATAAAGAGGCATTCCATATTAAATCAACAAGGGTCTGAACACCACCGCCATGGATTTTTTCAGATTTGGTACCCTTATAGAGTTTCATGTTACAAACTGAATGGTGCCTATTTAACATCTCTAGGTCAAAGGGTTAAAAGGTGAATTTTGGAAAATAGTCTCATAGTTTAAACATCAATATCTCAGGGTTTTTTTTCACCTACAAAGCTAAATTACATACTATTTTGAAGTACTTGAATAGATTTAAAACCCATTTGTTTTTGTTTTTTTGCTTAGAGGACAAATAATTTAATTTGACCATTCATTTCTCAAAAATCATATCTTTAATTTTTAAAAAAATTTAATAACAAATTTGTTTGCCATATTGAAAGATATGTACAAAATTCTGTGGTGGTCTTTTGATTGTGGCCTGGGCTACAAAGATTTTACTGAGTTGGGTCAAATTTAAAATGGCAGATTTTGGCATCTGCCATGCTAACATTTTCATATCTCCCAATATGGTCAAGTTGCATATCTTTAGAAAGCTCTTTTAATGCTGATTAATATTCATATAAGAACTATGATCATAAAATCAACAGAATTTGTGTTATGTAGTTTTTGAGTTCCTATAATTGTTGAGGCATTTTTGAATCTTCAAAGATTTCTGCTTCATTTGTCCATTTGTTTGTTGAGGGATATAAAATATTCATGTCTGAAATATTTTTTCTTGCATAATCAAACAGATGTCTTGGTGTCATTATCTATTCATTACAGGGTCACTTCAGGCTTGCTTTCACTGCTAATCTCTTAACAGTGCCAACTAACCCATCACATGGTCCTTTTAATAACTTTTATAATGTGAAGCAGTGCCATCAGAGAAAGAGATCAGCTTTTTTATTTTAAAATTAATTTTTCCAGTATTAAATGGTATATAATTTAGCTTTGTAGGTGACCCCCCCCCCAAAAAAAAAACTGAGATATTGATATTTAAAATTTGTGACTATTTTCTAAAATTCTTCTTTTTGGCAAAAGTCAAAGGGTCATAACTCTGGAACCCTTTGACCTGGAGATGTAAAATAGTCACCATTCAATTTGTATCCTGAAACTCTGTATGTGTACCAAATTTGTGTTGGTGATGGTCAGGCCTTTGTTGATTTGACATGGAAGGCGTCTAAAGTAATAAAAGTATATCTTATCCTGACAGGGTTCCTCTAATTTTCACATAATATATACAATTATATTAAAACAAAGTGGAAGGAAGATCAAGGATAAGAAAAAAAAACATTTTCCCCTGTAAAGTGGTGAATGAAAATTTAACAAGTTATTGTTCTTTATATGTTTTGTCTTCAATTGAGCTCTGATTATCCATTATTAAAGTGGTTTATCATTTGAGGAGAGATTAACCACTTTTTTGTTTGTTTTTTCAATTCATCACAACTAATTTTGTTTCTCATTCTTGCTCTTCTCCTCACTTTATTTTAACACATTTGTATATATTATGAGAATATATACTCTTAAAATGCCTGTTTTTAAAGACATCATTTTGTAATCCCTATATATATATATATATATATATATATATATATAGATAGATAGATAGTCAATGACGAAATTATTCATAGACGCATCAATTTTGAATAGGTTTTTTATATGTTAATTAGCACAAAAAAAGGAATATAAAACTCAATTTTCAGAACAATTGGTTAAATAATACAACAAATTTGACAGGTGAATTATGCAAGATAGAAAAAAAAATTTAAAAAATAAGAAAACCCAAAATACTTCTCTCTGCCCTCCTCTCTTTTTCTCTTACTTTTTCTCTTCCATTCACCATTGTTAACCTTCATCCAGGTTTGTAAAGGCCTAGAATGTATTTATTAATGTTTATATTTTGACATATATATATATATATATATAATAAAAATTTTAAAACATTACTAATAATACTGAGCTTCAAAATCATCCAAATGTATAAAAAAAAAGAAAGACATCAAAAAGTTGTATTGGTTGCACAACCACCACACTCACTCATAGATGAACATGTCAAAATTTATTGCAGTCATTTTTATATTGGTGAACATATTACACCATGATGTCACAATTGTCCCCTAATATTAGACAAATAAATATATTAGAATATCCTATGTCATTAATCATAAAGAAAGATTGAAAATATTTGAAGTTATTCATATACAAAAGAAACAATTCACGTTAAACATTATGTCATTTTAAAATGAGTTTTGGCATTTTTTAAATTAATATCTTCACACTTAGGGACAGTTTTTTTTTTTTTTTTTTTTAATTCAAAATAGATATCCCTTACATATCTTTGCAAACCATTATACACATAATGTCACAAATGTTCATATAATTTAGATAGGTGAAGATTTATTCAATCTTTTTTCTTTTGGAAAGTGCCACACACCTTTGGTAGACGGTTAAAACAGTATCAAGATCAAGAATTATCAGAATCAAGAAGGTGCAATGTGTTGCTCACCATGAGTCTAGAATCAGCCCAACTGGTGGCTGGCAGGAAAGTTTCTCTATGGTGGTTAAATGAGAGCAGTTTTGTTTTGGAGACATTAAAATTTACAAGCCATTTCCTACCCCAGTTAACCACTGATTAGAGGTCCTTTAAAAGAGCTATGGCCAGACTGTTAACTCTGACGGATTTGCTATTGAGACAGGAGTAAATGGTAGTGTCATCAGTATAAATGCCTACATGGGAACTGATGACTATGGAGATCATTGATGAAGTTCAGAAACAGCATAGGACCCAGGATAGAGGCTGGGGGACACCCACATTTGTGTGAACAGATTTGGAAGTGAGCCTGTTCAAAATGATCTTCATTTCATGATTTGATAGGAATGATTGGATTAAATCAAACAATCATCCTGTAACACTGTAGTTCTGGAGTTTATGTAGAAGATCAGCATGTCAAACCCTGTCAATCACCTTTGAGATATCTAGAGCCCCAGTTCGAGCTTCACTGTTATTATCAAGAGCTTGATTATATATATTCAGTGATGGCTGTTAGCACATCAGTGGTAGACCTGGCAAAATGGAAACCATATTGTTTGTCAGAGAGTAGGTGATGAGAGTTAAGATGCTTAACCACTTCAGCATTGATTAAAGCCTCAAAGACTTTGCCAAAAAGCTGTAGGAGACTAATAGGGCAATAGATAGAGGGGTCAGAAGGTTCCCCAGAGTTCTTAAAAACAGAAACTACAGAGGTGGACTTCCAACAAGCTAGGAAGCAGTAAGGCAATAGTTGTAAAGTTTGGAGAAACCTGGAGCCAGCTAGGGAGCACATTTCCTTAGGATGATGGCTGGGATCCCATCACCTCCACTTGCCTTATGGGAGTATAATTTAGAAATGATGTCTGAGACCACTGACAGAGTTGTGTGCATATCACTCAGTCCAGTATATGTTCTAGTGAGGAAATCAGGTGTGGGTGCTCCAAATGAGTCAAGTTGGAAGAGAATTTCCGAGCAAAGCATTCAACCTTATCTACTGCAGATGTCAGGACTTTGAACTGATTGAATAGGGGAGGGATTGAGGATTTGCTGTTGTTCAGTACACTCTTGTAGAGCTGCAAATAATCTCTAGAACCAAACTTGTGAGATACTATATGTTGTTTCATTCTATCAGCAAACAGTAACTTCTTTGAGAACACACTTGCACTTGTTATGAGCAGAAACAAAGACATGTCTGTTGCAATCAGAGTTGTAGTTCTGGTATAGTCGGAAGAAGTGATTCCTATAGCAGACAAGCATGCAGTCGAGAACGAAGGAGATTAATGTGATTTAACTTGGTATTTCCTTGTTGGAATGAAATCCTCAATGCCAGCTTTCACTCAAGAGGAGACCTCAGATGTAGATTTTTGAACAGGATGATTAAAAACTTCATTCCAATGGACATCACAAAGGAAATCATAGAACGAGTCCCAAACTGCTGGTTGATAACAGAAAGATATTCTGTTAGTAGGAGATTCTTGGCTAATGGGGAAGCAGAAAGAAATGTTTACAGACACTACCACATGATCAGAGTTGCCAAGAGGGCAGAGCTGCATAGTATGACATGATTCAGGGATAGAGATAAAAAAAAGAGAAGAGAAGCTTGTCTATCAGGTTTCCTGGGGAAATGTGTGGGGAAGTCCATTGAGAAGTTCAGGGTTTGGTTGCCAGCAAAGTCAGTGACAGAGAAATATATATTTTCAAATGGGTGTAGAGAGATGGTCTTGTCTGTGTTATCAGAAATACTATATAGCATGCAACAGTCTTGAGAGGAAGGGGAATGGTAAAGAAAGAAGAGGTAGCTGACTGAGTTTTGTAGAGAGAGACGGAGACACATGGAAGAATGGTCAAGAGATTCAAGAGAGAGTTCCTTAGTCAGCGGGAGATGTTCACAGACATAAACTCCAAGGCCATGCATGTGGACATTAGGGTCCTTCCTAAGGAGAGGAAGATAGCCAAGAATTGAGAAAATAAGGAGGGGATTAAAGTGTTTAGATTAGTTTCGTAGAGAGAGCTAAGATGTCTGGAGACTTTTCGAAAAGGAACGATTCCACACTGCAGAAGTGTGGAATCATTCCTTTTCCTTTTAGGTGTTTTTTGCATGGTGAAACTGAAAAAAAAAAGTTTACTAAGAAGTACAAAGGGTAGGAAGTTGTAGAGAGCAATGATCATGCACGTCCTGAAGGGACATGCAATATAAAAGAATTAGAATCATTTTTTGTAATTTCTTCAACAGATTTCTTTTTCTTTCTTTCTTTTTTTTTTTTTAAAGAAGTATAATTGAAATGAAAGTCCGATGTTAATTCCATCAGGGGAGGCAATTCATGTTATACTTCTTGCTATTTATCACGTCAGCGTTGTTTTTTTTTTCTTTCTTTTTTTGTTGATTACTTATTCCGTATCTAAACAAATGTTTCCGATTTACTTTTTATGAATAAGAAAGGTTTGTTTTTAAAAAGGAAAAGAAAAAAATATTTGAAAAAAAAAAAAAAAAGTAATTTTTTAAATTCTATCGTAAAAATGGGTTACTTATGAGATAAAAGTTTACACGCCGCAAAAAAAAAAAAAAAAAAAATCACCTTAGAACACAATAATAAAAACTAAAAAGAAAATCGATAAACTTAAGGCTTAAATTTATTGATTTTTACGATGATTTTCCAAACACTATTATATCGTGGAAAGATTAAATTTTCTTTTAAATCCAATATAAAGAAACTAGTTTTAAGGAAGCCTAAATAAGATAATTTTTAGTACTATGATAACAAAACAACATGACATAAACAATAAACACAGAAGTCAAAGAAAGCAATATTAGCAGTAGTAAAAAAAAAAAACAAAAAAAAAACTAACGAGCGGTAGATAAATTTTTATATTTCAAGTCATCCATACATACATAAAGTGGCTTTTCAATGCATTTAAACTATAATAACTAAACTTTTTTTTTTCAAACAGAAAATTTAATTTCTGGTATTTTAAACAAATCCTGTTTATTAAGTTTAAACTGTCATCATTAAGGTTGAAATATAATTTTAAACGTGATCTAGATCAGGAAACACGAGGAAGAAGAAAATAAAACAAATGCGAACAGGATATTCTAACTAAATTCAGCAAACACTTTTAAAAAAATGAATAGAATGATTTTATCTACACTGCACTTCCGTAGACGAATTAAAGGAACAGTAGCCGGCACCGAACTTTCATTTAAAAAAAAACAAAACCCACAAAATAGCATAAACAACCCAAAACTGATAGAACAAGGACATTTCGAGATGATTCAAAGCATGAAAGGTACCAGTCTTTGCGATTAATAAACAGTTTTGTATCGAGAGAAATAAAAAAAAAAAAGACGCTTTCACAATAACAAATTATTTTGAAAAAAAGCTGCTGCTTCTGCTCCAACTCACTCGATCTAACAAAGCAAGTGCAACGAAACGCACCAGTTAAAGTTCTAATTTCGCTCACCTCTAAGACTTCTGTCTTCGATTTGTCTTTCTATAGATGCTCAAACACTTCAGGGATGGAGACAACGATTAAGCAAGCTGCCACCTCAAAATAAGAAAGGAATTATTTCCATTTCAAACTCCTTCGTCGCAGTCAACACTGGAAATGGTCAGAGAGGAAAGGACAAGGGAGATAATCAATATTTGGTTTCGTCTTTGTCTACGACTTGAAGACAAAAGGGCAGAAGCTGGGAGGGGAAGTGTCCAGTTTTAAATCTGCCCAAAAAGCAAATATTGACAAGAATGAATGCAATTTGCAGAAGTGTTTAATTTCTAACCCCATTTCACACTCCTCGCAGACTACCTTGATATTGTAAAAGAGAACTTCATCGAAAATAAGTAGAATTAAATAAAATAAATTACATATCAGCTATTAGTAAACTTGAGAAACCTGAAAAAAAGGCAGTTTTACTTTTAAGAGAGAGATTTTATCAAATTTCAACTGACAGTAGCACTGTTTGTGCAGTCAGAAATGTCGAATGTTTCCTTATAAGGAAACGGCTAATTACAATTACTTTACGAAATAAAAAATATTTGATCTGTTTTTGAAAAAAATAAAAATAAAAGAAGTATCTTTATTGTGCATCAAAAAATTATTAAAAATAACGAAAAAAATATTCTATCTATCTATCTATCTATCTATCTATCTATCTATCTATCTATCTATCTATCTATCTATCTGTTGCAGATTTGAATCAATCCACACCAAAGCGAAAGGCGAAAAGGCGATTAAATATATATATAAAAAAAGATATTTTTTTATTTTCTTGTTTTTTACAACTAAATTTTTCTTAGCGTGTATAAGTGTTAAAGTTCTTAGAGTCCTTGTTTGTAGTTGTTTGTTAGCATGAAAAGAAACGTGATTTTTTTTCGCGTGTATGTGTGAGAAAGAAGAGGCAAAGAGGAATGTGTAAGTGTCACGTAGCTTGGTCCGGAAGACGGGGAATTTCTTTTAAGCCGAGCGTTTGTTGTCGCCTGTATCTCCTTCATTGTTTGTCCATCTATAAAATTTGTTTAAATATCCTTCAAAGGGATCAGGAAGCACTATATTATTATTATTGGCTGGAACGCCACCCGTTGGTTAAAAAATGTTAAATATTTATTGTAAAAGCATTAATTTATTATGATTAACCGAAAGGATGCGCAATCATCCAACTCAGAAACCATTTTTGCCATTTGGTGTTTGACTGTCTTGGTATTTCTATCTATCTATCTATCTATCTATCTATCTATCTATCTATCTATCTCATTCTGCTACCACTTGCTTTCGACTGCAAATTTTGTGCAGAAAGAGGATCACAGGGCCTTGACATTTCTCTGACTCCTGATTGGTTAATTAATGCCAATATCATGCTTTTGTCTACGTCCGCACGGTTAAAATTAATTTACCGCCAAATATCTGTCTATGTGTTTCGAGCCTATCACGTGACATACAATATTATAAATAATTAGCGGCATCTTCAGCTATTTCTCTTTTGCCTTCTCTCACGCACAAGATGTAGCGTTAGAGATATTGCATCTGTCCCTTATGGGGAGACGCTATCACACACACACACACACACACACACACACACACACACACACACACACACACACACACACAAAAACGTACGTACGAACATTGCACATCTCTGAAGTCATCTCATTCCCTCCTTCAACTACAAGAACACAGAAACTTATTCAACTTCTAACTGAGATTTTTTTCAGCAGCAAACATGCCGTCCGAGAGAATACAACTTTCGACTCTTACCAGTGAGACCCTTCGAAAGTCAACAGTATACGTTGCCGCCATCTCAGAATTTAACTTAAGGTTTTGTTGTAGAGTGGTTTCACAGTGGAGGCTTGTATTTGTACTAAGTCGGTCCTAAAATAGATTCGACGTACAAAACGTTAGGAACTTGATATAATAGGTAATGATACAGAGAAATCTAGTGGTGGTCGCTGATACATTAGTATCCGACTAACGGTCGTCCGACATCGACTGACTGACCAACTTACTGAGCGACTCCCTCGTTACTCTTACTACTCCTACTTATTATAGGTGGGAGAGTCTATTAATTATAGAATAGGTGTGTTCCACTATAACAGGTTTTCAACTCTTACTATTTTTTTTAGTAGCGAGAAATATTACTTCAAAATCTTCTGGAGCTATAAGTTTCGATTCAACATATTGTCAGCTTTCCAGAATTCTCTCACTCATATTCAACTCTCTTCGGTGAACAGTTTAAGCGGCAAGTTATTTCAACTTATTTATGCTAAATTTTATTCAGAATTTTAAAAACAAAAAATTACAATTTTAGTGTGGTAATTATCATCACCATCATACATAAAAATCATGCGACAAACATTCATTGGTTAATAATCTCCTCAAAACTAACTCGCTGATTGGTCAATTCCAACCAATCAGATATCCTGCACGCGAGGAATGAAATTTCCCGCTCACTAAGGTTTGAGCCAGTCACGTGATACACCACCTTATATAAACAAAACACGTGTAAGCGCCCTCTCTCTCTCTTTTCTCTTCATTCATCTTATTCCTCGCTGCCAAGATATAATCTTCAAGAGCTCCCGTCTTGACCATGCGGTCAGATGTTAAAGAATATTACCAATTCACGCAAGTACGAACTCTTAACTCTACTGAACTCTTACCAACTTTACCATTTCCTAACATGCAACAGGAACTTTATTCTTCTAAAACTTCAGTTTAATAATTACTTCATCTTTATGAGCTCCGGTACAAATATTTTCAAATCTAAGAGACATAACTCATTCAAACCTTCAGATTATATGCATGTACATCAACACTAATAAATTCAATTGTTATGTTTTGAACCATTACGTTCTGTCTTGTATTTTATACTATGTGCTATTTTACGTCAAATATAAATTGCATTGTGACCGCTACATGTTTGGTACCTCCAGCGTCCTCGCTTGTCCTTTTCCACGTCATTCCCAGTCAAAGATAAATAATTGTGGTGATGCGTGCTACTGTGGAATCTTCCACAACAAACCAGCCTTACCTATTTTTAGGAAATGCACTCTTCCTATCTGGTAAGTAAAATTCTACTTTCATACAATATAACAAGTATTCATTAGTCAATCACCTCCAATCTAGCTTGCTGATTGGTCAGTTCCGACCAATCAAACCGCCTGCACGCGACCAATCTGTTTTCCCGCTCATATGCTGGGAGCCACTCGGCCATTATATAAACCGAACACGTGTGAACCTTTCGAGTAGTAGTTACCAAGTGCCAAGATGTAACCTTCCCCAACTCCCGTCTTAGTCATTGCTGACCAGACGTTAAAGACAATTACCAACATTCACAAACTCTGAAATCATTCCTGAACTTTTACCAACTTTGCAAACTCACAATTCCAAACTTTCTTAATATGAACTCTGGTACAACTAATACCTAATCAAAGGGACACGACTCTGTCCTACCTTTTCAGTTCGCATGCATGTAATCAAACATTAATAAAACTAATTGATATGTTTTGGAATCATTCAGTTCAGTTTTGTATTTTATTATATGTGCTATTTACGTCAAGTATAAATTGCATTGCTTTCACGCATTGTCCTTAATCTCATCTTTCCTAGCCCAAGTTAAATATTGGTAACTCAATCACTACAACGATGATAATACAACAGCTACATATTTGATGATCCCGACGGAAATAAACAACAATGGTACCTCTATCGCTACACTACACCAAACACAACTTCTTAATATTGCAAGTGAAGACAATTTCTTTCTCTTCTCATACGAACTTTCCAGTCTATAACAGTTTTTTTTTATCGAAGAACATTTCTTTCATTGAGACTTAACTTTATTTCATGAACTGAAATCTTTTCTGCGAATTCAGATAAAAATATTTTCTCTTAAAAGGCTTGAGAATTTCCAGTTAAAGGTGAATAACTCTTGCTATATTATTAATTATAAATGCTACATATGAGCATACACTTTGTAACAATTTGCAAACTCACTTTAAATTACCTGAATAAATTCATTCTTCAATTTTGTATATTGTGGATATTAAAATGATTTGTTATTTCTAGCAAACATATATATTTTATATTTTGTCGTAAATGTTTGTAGAGAAGTTTATTTTCACGCAGCCAACACAAATAATACCATCTGATATATAAATATATTTACCAATAACCTACTCCTCCGCAACATATCTATCTATCTATCTATCTATCTATCTATCTATCTATCTATCTATCTTCACATTCGCTACTTCACCCATGCAGTCATAAATTATGCTATATAAACTTAAACTCCTTATCAGAATGTTTTCACATATAAGTCTTCTTAAACTACATAAATAAACCCAGTGCAAGGAAGATAACTCTCAAGATCTGACTTTGCTCATATCTACTTCAATATCTTAAGGTTAGTTTATGGCCGAGTGCTTAGAACGTTCGGTTCAGGAGACCCGGGTTCAAATTTCACTATCGTCAATTTGTCAGGAAGGCGACTTCTTGTTCAGAAGCCGTCGATGGTAATGCTTGCACAAGTCGTCGTGAGCGAGGGTTTGAGCGTACTGAACTTATTAAAACGTCTGACCATGGAAGCTTATATGCTCTCTCCCAGGAACTGTAGCTAATGTTCGCTCAGCGTAGTTGCCGTGTGGACTCAAGAGGTGTTGAACAAACACAAATGTGCCTGAGTAGACGTCTGCAACAAGGAGTGGTTAGCTGTTCAAGCAGATGAGTGTGCTCGGAAAACGAGATTAGCTGGCCATTATGTATGTAGGCGTCTAAAGCTTTAAAGATTGTCAAAAATTTATGAATAAAATTATACAAATCTATCTATCTATCTATCTATCTATCTATCTATCTATCTTTTCACTTTTGAGAGTAATCTATCTATCTATCTATCTATCTATCTATCTATCTATCTTTTCACTTTTGAAAGTAATCTATCTTTTCACTTTTCAGAGTGATCTATCTATCTATCTATCTATCTATCTATCTATCTATCTATCTATTCACTTTTGAGAGTAATCTATCTATCTATCTATCTATCTATCTTTTTACTTTTGAGAGTAATCTATCTTTTCCCTTTTCAGAGTGATCTATCTATCTATCTATTCACTTTTGAGAGTAATCTATTTTTTCCCTTTTCAGAGTGATCTATCTATCTATCTATCTATCTATCTATCTAGCTAGCTAGCTAGCTATCATAAAGGAAATCATTGTAATAAATTATTAGAAGATAATACATATTTAACACATTTGAGTGATATTAATTTGATGTTATTCATTTTAAC
>CAHIKZ030004634.1:1495000-1540000 GCA_903632075.3 Acanthosepion pharaonis | reverse complement strand
TGCTCTGTAAACTTACATTGAGCACTGTTTTGTAAAAAAAAAAAAAAATATCAATAAGAACACCGGATTATATATCTTACTGTTCTTTCTTTTTATTTATATATACATACATTTTTAAATACGGACATCCATACATGACATTATCAGAAAATAAGAGCGATAATTATTGCAAATTAAAAGCCATCGTACCTAAAATTCAATAAAACATTAGGTTACGGAGAACAGTTTCCTAAATTTTCAAGATTACTGGGTAGTTAAAAAATTATATAAAACAACCGCTTACGTTATATTCTTTAAGTCATTTTTACAGATATGTCCTCTGTAGAAAAATATTTTAAAAACTTCAGTCTGTCAACCTCCCTGTTAAAAATAAATGCATTTCTGCGATATTTTAATCTAAAAGTAAGTAATATGTTTTATATCAAATTAATTAAACTTTAAATCAGCTAATATTCCTCAAATAAAGTTTCAGAAAAGTATATTTTATTTTTGAAAAAATTTTAATAAAGAGAATTGTATTCTGCTGATAGATGGCTAAAAATGGCGCCAAAATCATCGTTTTTAGCAATTAAAAAAAAACTACCTCCAGTTAAATTAAAAATTAGTTTTGAAACACAGCAAGTTATTTTGCTTATTGGAAATATTACATTTAATCTATTAACTTGAAATTAAAAGTAAATAAAATAAACGCTTCAAGACAGATTTTTCATTTAAAAAATATTTTAAACCTTAGGTATCACGTTTCTGTGGATGTATCGTGTCCAGTAAAATATCAAATACAATATTTATTAACCAATCACACTCAAAAAAACACTTACATATTAAAACACACCAATAAAATTGTTGCGGAGAAGGTCAAATAAGTTTGAAAAATGATCAGAAGTCTTTTTAGTTACATAAGGTCAGCTGCGTGTGAAAAACTTCACTCCTCCACAAGCATTTAATTTTTTATGTATGGCACAAGGCCAACAAGGCAATCAAAAGATGACAACATACGTAAAACAATAACAAAATATATACAACTAATACAATTATTAAGAATAAACTACTCACAATATTAGTTGAGTTTCGAATTTAAGTAATATCAATTGAACGAATAAAAATATTTAAAATGTTCCTTCAAAATGTTTTTTTGGTACAGAAATTTTACAATATAAAAATAAGAGTTGCTTGCCATTAAGTAGGAAATTAATTATTTAAAAATTGTTCTTTGAAATAAAGAATTTTTTTTATCAGGTCTCACAATGAAAGGAGTTTGTTTTTTTTAGAAGAAATGTTCTTTGTGAATTAGTTAAATGTTTCGTGTAATATGAATATTGTGAGATTGGTAAAATAGAACTTTGAATATTTACTTGATGTTTCAAGAAGTTTGTACTTGATACTAAATAAAATTTACTTTTTGTACTTCTGAAAATAATTATGATAAAAGAAATGTTCACCAAGAGCAAATTTTGATAAATAGAACTGAGTGAGAATGTTTCTTGGATTATGTCCCGAAGAGCTGAAAATGTTTTCGGTAAACTTGTAGCTTCAGGAAAAAACTTTTCTTTTAAGTAATTTCTTGCTGGTGAGGAACTGTGAAAAATTGTAATCTCTAAGTTAAATTTCTTTAGCGTGGCACCGATGTGTCTGGTTGACTTTCTTTTTGTTTCAGTATTTAATATTCCACCTACGGGGAATATATGTGGCACAAGGCCGAGTTTAAAGTGGGTATCCCCGAGCCCGTAGGCTCGGCCAAAAATATAGCCCTTGAACCCGCCTAGACGGGTTCAGGCCCTGTCTACCTCCCCGGACGAAACCTTGCCCTTCGGCAAAGCTTCGTCTGGGTTCCTCTCTGCCAAAGCAGAGAGTTCGACAGACGTCGAGTCTGTATCTCAACGTATCTCAACTTTTGATGGGATAGGTTCGCGCTCCTTATTTATTTAGTTGTCTGTCATATGACAGGCTCCAGCCTACCGTTCAAAAATATTGGCGGAAAAAAAAACTGATTGCGTAGGCGTCTTTCATATTGTTATTCAGCCAATCAGCGATTAGAAAAATAGCAAGATCTGTTTGATCCACTTTTTGCACAAAATTTTCTCTTTTTTAAGAAGATATAGTAATTGCATTGCATTATTTTTTAACCAATGATTTGTTGAGAAAAATTTTAAAACTGAAGTGGAACGCTAAAAAAAAAAAAAAAATAATAGAATAAAAATCAGAAATTTTGTTGTATTTAGTCATCATGATTTAGGTAGATTCCGCCCAAATATCGTGCGGACGTAGTAGAAGACATACCACGTGGCTTTTTAGGGTCAATTAGGAATAAATAAATAATTTAATTCTGCAGCCGATTTTGTTACGAAAAAGTGTATAAAAACATACGAAATCCTGTCCCAAACAAGGATACACACAACTAACTGTCAACAAACTCCATGCAACTCTCACTTATGATCTTCACGATCTCATGCTAAAAGCGACAGCGTTGACAAATTTCAGACTACGGCAACACCGCCAACAGTAAGAAACAATTTCTAATTATCTCTTGTATCGTCTTTACTATGAACCACGCAAATATGTATTGACTTTTTCATACAAACACACATATAACAACATTTCATTGTTTCTCACATACGTACACAAAGTGAATTTATATTTTATTTCAGAACTTTATCAACCCAAACAAAAAGACATTATTTTCCAATCTATCAAGAACTTCTTGTATTCTTGTCGTTATATTAAAATGAATTAATGTTTATTTGTTGAAACCACGTTGTCTTCTCTACTGAATTTTATTCTTTCAATGAAATTCGTGTGATTTCTCTAGGTCTAAACGGCCCAAATTACGAGCGACTCCGCAGCGAGATTTTGTTATTGTATCGAATCCCGACACTGTGAATTTTAACATTAAACGAAAAACCGAGCAGAAGGATTCCTACAGAGGGACCTTAATTACATATTTAAGTATCCTTATGTGAAATCTGTGCTTGATATGCTTTGGTAATCTTCTGAATGTTAAGCCTTATATGTTATACATCGAGGAAGGCAAAAAGGAAAGGATTATCCACTACTTATCGTAACGATTAAGGAATTTTACATCCAGTTTAAAATATCAAATGACAACGTCTTAGACAGAATCTATGTGCTTGGTGTCTCTAACTTTTCTTTAAAAAATTTTTTTTCAAATATAAAATAATTCATAAATTAATCTTCTGATAACTTGGGTCTCACCTGTCTTTCTTTCAGGGCGAATTAGTGCCCGGTTTAGAAACGCTGGTTTGGTTAATAAATGTGGACTGTTTCCTGTATAGAAACGACTAATTTTATTACTTTATCTTATTTGTTTAACCTCATGTTATTTTTGATTGATCAGGGGAAATAACTCTTAATTTTATATTTTGAGTTATCTCCCGTAGTCCGTTAACTTTTGTTTATTTTCGATATTGCTGTAATTTTTACAAATATTGCGGTATCATTTGTATTTCTTATCCACATTTTGAAAAATTGTGATTAAATAAAAGAAGACGAACTTCATCTGTCACTAAAAACCAATAAAGAAAACATTCAGAAATACATATTCAAAGTCAAGTAAACTGTTAGCATAGAATTTAATGGCTACATGTTTCGACTCTAAAATGATCTTAGAAGCCAATCTAGTACTGCGCTTAAATTAAAAAAAAAACGTCTAGGTACCATAGCAATGATAAAGTGTAGTAAGATAATCAGGTATTTCTAGGTTGAAAGTTCTCTGTGGCGTTGAAGAGGATTTTGAAATGGATGCGCCAAAGAAAATTTGAAGTAGTTGATTTTCATGGTAATTGCCGTGATGATACCCAGACTTTATGAACTTAATCTCAGTACTAGATTGGCAGCAAGTTCCTATTATTTTATAATTAAAATAGTTATACGTAAATGTAAATTCTATGCTGATACTTTCTTTTTGTCGCACTTCTTGCTTGTGGAACACTTTCCGGCTTCGGCCTTCCCACATATGTATATATATATATATATATATATATATATATATATATATATATATATATATATTATACTACATAGATAAATACAGAGAAGTTCATAATGAAAGACAGGGCAAAGTATAAGGCACTCGAGATAGATAGATAGATAGATAGATAGATATAGATAAATACATAGATAGATATGAATATAATGAAATAGATAGATAGATCTGGATAGAGTGAGGTACATCTGGACAGATAGATAGATAGATAGATAGATAGATAGATAGATAGATATAGATAAATACATAGATAGATATGAATATAATGAAATAGATAGATAGATCTGGATAGAGTGAGGTACATCTGGACAGACAGATAGATAGATAGATAGATAGATAGATAGATAGATAGATAGATAGATATGAATATAATGAAATAGATAGATAGATCTGGATAGAGTGAGGTACATCTGGACAGACAGACAGATAGATAGATAGATAGATAGATAGATAGATAGATAGATATGAATATAATGAAATAGATAGATAGATCTGGATAGGAGGTACATCTGGACAGACAGATAGATAGATAGATAGATAGATAGATAGATAGATAGATAGATAGATAGATATGAATATAATGAAATAGATAGATAGATCTGGATAGAGTGAGGTACATCTGGACAGACAGATAGATAGATAGATAGATAGATAGATAGATAGATAGATAGATAGATATGAATATAATGAAATAGATAGATAGATCTGGATAGAGTGAGGTACATCTGGACAGATAGATAGATAGATAGATAGATAGATAGATAGATAGATAGATAGATATGAATATAATGAAATAGATAGATAGATCTGGATAGAGTGAGGTACATATAGATAGATAGATAGATAGATAGATAGATAGATAGATAGATAGATATGAATATAATGAAATAGATAGATAGATCTGGATAGAGTCAGGTACATCTGCACAGACAGATAGATAGATAGATAGATAGATAGATAGATAGATAGATAGATAGATAGATAGATAGATAGATAGATAAATACATAGATAGATATGAATATAATGAAATAGATAGATAGATCTGGATAGAGTGAGGTACATCTGGATAGATAGATAGATAGATAGATAGATAGATAGATAGATAGATAGATAGATAGATATGAATATAATGAAATAGATAGATCTGGATAGAGTTAGGTACATCTGGCCAGACAGATAGATAGATAGATATAGAAGTAGATCTGAATAGAGATAGACAAAGACATAGATTGCAGAGTGCCATAACAGAATGGACGCAACTTGCGAAAGATCGCTTCCAGAATATCGTTGAATCCATGCCAAAATTTTTAAGCGGTTCCAAAAGGAAAAGGGTATCCAATCCGGTCGCCAATAAAGTATAAAGTTTACGATGAGTCTCTCTCTCTCTCTCTCTCTCTCTCTCTCATATATATATATATATATATATATATATATATATATATATATATATATATATATAAAGTGTAGACATCGGTATCACAACTTAATGGCGACAGTCTGTTTTATATTTGAATGCAATCGTCAGACTTAAAAAGCAAGGCAAAATAAACACACACACACACACACACACATATATATATATATACAGAGTGCGATGGGTAAATTATCACCATTTTATATTTTTAATTTCGCGCATGCGCGTTGTTTGTTTTTGATTTTGTTGACTGCCTAGTATAGCAGGGTCAGTTGAGTAGCTTCTGTGAGAAAAAGAGCATCATGACGCAATTCACTTCTTCAGAAATTTGGAAACGACATTCTGTAATGCGTGACATTTGCGCCGGAAGCTCCAATACGAACACTTCAGTGTGTTTGGGTGTCAGAGGATTCGGAAACATTTATATGATATATCCAAAGAGCATCATGGTGTTTAGACTGATCACGAGTGATGGCGGCGTTATGCCTCCATTCATCTTCCCAGAGGGCTTTATGGGGGCCTACATCAAGTGCATTGATCAGGTAGTGCTACTCTGGGTCAAGAGGGTAGCTGCTTGAAGACACGACAGAACTCGGCACTATTCCACACAAGCAGGAGAACCCAGTCATGGCTGTTAGACAATTTCTGCGACCACATCATCCCTTACATCTGGCCACCTAACTTCTTAGACTGCACCCCCCTTGATTATGATGTACGGGGCGCAGTTGAGCGAGAGACCAAAAAACTTATTGGAAAAACCAAAGATGAACTGAAGGCCAGGATTATGGCAGCATTCACGAACGAGAAGAAAGTCTAGAAGTGTTGCAAGAGATATCGAAGTCGAGTCTGGAAGCCGTGGTTGAAGCCAATGTTGACTTTATTGAATAAATTTACTCCTTAGTATTTCAAGATATTTTTGTGTAATATTGGTAAATATATCTGTTAAAATGAGATATTGTTCTCATTTCAGCGTAATTTAAACGACAATTTATCCATCGCACCCTGCATATATATATATATATATGTGTGTGTGTGTGTGTGTGTGTGTATTTCAGTCTGTTAATACCTGTGTAGCTGCCTACATTCATATCTCATCTAAATATATTTAAATTTATGAGTATAAAACTACTTTCTATCCGTTCATCCTTACATATATTTTATTACTTGCATATCTCTCTCTCTCTCTCTCTCTCTATGTATATATATAACTAATTCATATATATATATATATATATATATATATATATATATATATGAATTAGTTAATGCCCCCTCTGTATTTTGTCCCGGTAATTCGTGTAGGTCAATCTGATTACTTCTTTAGTTGAAACAATTAACAAACTTCAAAAGACCATCTCTCAGAACATTACCGTACTTGAAATTTTGCCGATAATCAAAGAAAGTTGTCAATGGACTTTTCTCCTGTCAACAACAGACACGGAACTTGGCAGTACAATTAAAGAGATTATAACCGGAAGTCATTAACGAAGAGATGTCTGAGTGAAATCAGGCCAAGAGGAATTATCAGGTACAGGTTTCGTTAGCGAGGAAATTACATAAAATCGGAGAGTATAGGCTTGCTTTATAGTCAGCAATATAAAAGTTCATATAATATATTCATATATATATATATATATATATATATATATATATATATATATATATATATATATATATATATATATATATATATATATATATATATATACACACACGGTGGAAGAATGGTTAGCGGCTTGGAACGAATAATCAGCTCGCTGAGTTCGTTATCAACCGGAAAATTCTCTGTTTCTGAATGATTAACAACATGTCGGGCCAAATGACGGTTTCCATATCAGATTCAGGTTCGATTCCTGTCGAAGAACTCATATTTTCTATGAAGTTTCTCGAACCTTCAGGCCGGTAAATGTAATTAATACCGATTAATTGAAAACAGAGCATTTACTCAAATAAGTTGTATACATAAAAATAACGTATCAACGGTATATATCATTCTTGCCTGCAGGTCTCTCTCACTGTCTGTTTGTCTGTCTCTGTTTCTGTCTTTGTCTCTCTCTCTCTCTCTCTCTCGATATATATATATATATATATATATATATATGTATGTATATATCGAACTGCACGCAAAAATGACGTCTTGTCCAGACTTATATATTCTATCAACAAACCGAGTAAATTCGTTTCCATTTGTTTTGTTATATATGACGGTACATACAGACGGGTCTGTGTATTTGTGGATAATATATAAGGAAGAACAGTAAGATATATAATCCGGTGTTCTTATAGATATTTTTATTTTTACAGAATAGTGCTATGCAAATATGTAGAAGAATAGGAAAAAACACGTTAGGCAAATAATCCGGGATTCTTTAGCATTTTTGTTTTTAAAAACAGTGCTCCATACAGAAGTAGAGCTTAAATTATAATTTTAATTATATATATATATATATATATATATATATATATATATATATATATATATATATATATATATATATATATATGTATGTGTATATTGTGAATCGGACTAAAGTCCAACAATGATTTTATATATTTTTGTTTATCCGTTATTTTTATAGATACAAATATTTAAGCAAATTCTCTGTTTATAACAAACACTATTTACCGACCTGAATGTCCGAGAGATCTCGAAGAAAAATTTGCGTCTTCCGACAGGAATCGAACCTGTATACTACACGGAACCGCCATATAGTCTGTCGTGCTATACTATATAGCGACAGAGGAAGCGACTGGTTGGCAAGGTTAAATTACTGTTTTTTTGAACTACAGTTATTATTAACAGAGCATTTACTTAAGTATTTGTATGCATAAAAATAGCGTATAAACAAAAAATATATTAAAAGTTGTATGTGTATATGTATGTATATATATATGTGTGTGTATGTCTTTATATGTGTTTTTCATTACTTGAACTTTTCCGCAAATATGAAGAAATACTATATTGTACGATATATACTATATTCTATGTATTATATGGAAGAAGTACATTTTATTGTGATCGGAATGACAAGGCATTTTATCCTTTTTTTTTATTATGGATGCTAAGTCCTTGAAGAATATTTTTGGTTGTGTTTTAATAAAAAGAAAATTTGTTAAATTAATTTTTTTTTTTTTTTACAAAAAAAAAAAAAAACCGCCCCGCATATAAAGAACAACCTTCCTAGCATAGAATTTAAGTGGCTTTGGCAAAATCTTCGAGAAAAATTTTATTCCTTTATTGATTTATTATTTATTTTTAAAAAAATTATTTCTTCTTGTCACTGTGCAAAGCACAATGAAATAAGATGGCAGTTCCCAGATGCACCAAGGCACACACGGGCAAAAATACACACAAACATTCACGTACACAATATCGAATGAAAAAAAGCGATAGCGTTTAAAATACTTTAAAATCGCCAACATTCATTTTACACAGGGTCCAAGGATTAAAGCTGTCCGTCAAGCGCTTTTGTCCGAGAACAAAATAGAACTAAGTCGTCGCCCTGGGGTTAAAAGATCAAACGCCTAGTACTCGGGATGCGTGCTGTCTTTCATTATGTTTTTTTTTTCTGACATCGAGAATTAGAAATGTGCTCCAAGAAGGGCAGCGGGTAGCCGGTTATTTTCTAGGCAACATCTGTAACCCTCTGGAGGGCCCTACTGTCCGCTACCGAGCAGCAGGCTCACCAAACGGTGATGCCGTATGAAACAGAAGCACGACTTGTAGATTAAACAGTTAAATTTTTTTTTTTTTTTTAAGCGTTTCACCCCAAGCAAGGCGAGAAGCCACTAAGAAGCAAGGGGTTACAGAAGATCAGATAGGAGTGATAGAAGAAAGGATGAGGAGAAGAGTAGTGGATAGAGATGTCGATTGACATTACATTTGAATAGCTGGAGATTATAGCTCTCAGGGAAACTGGAATAGGGAAGGGAGTTCCACAGGCGAGAGGTGCGAGACATGAAGCTATTGGAGTAGAAGAAACGGCTACATTTAGGAGTTTCGACAGTGAAAGGGTGAGAGCGGGATGCCAGCCTAGTAGGGCGCTTGAACCCACGAAGTCTGGGAACCAGCGAATGCAGCTCCTGCACAATGGCAATAAGAAAATGCATAATAAGAATTATTGAATGCACTACATTTTTTCCCCATTTTCCTGTGGCTTGAACTACACAACCATATCTCGGATGAACAGCATTTGCGATCTATCGTTTGATTGTGTGGAGATTTTAGAGAATTTCCTTATTCAAATATTTCACATGTTTGCCATGTCTTACCGGACATGTAACACATTTCTCGAAATAAACATTTGTATATGATAAGGTAAACAGGTCTCTGTTCTTATTTTCTCGACGTGGTATTTGTCTTTCATCCTGTTATATTGTGAGCTTGCAACGGTCCCTTTTCCTGCTTTCGGTGTTCATCAAGAATCGAAATGCAACGTCGGGTTGTCATTGGCGGTTGGTGGAAACCTTGGGCGAAGCTTGCATTGTCTGTTTATACACCAACAGATCTATATATCACATTTTCTGTCGCCTCTTTTGATAGGAGTTGTTACAGAATTTTCCCAATTTTCAATGTCTCATTGGATTTTTAATACGTTTCCCCAAATCACCCTTTTTCTTTTGTGTGCCGTGTTCTTTCAAGACATAGGCAACCATAGCTCGCCACAATTTCTTATCCTTTTAGATCTAAGCAATTTTTGCATTTGGTATTTCCTATAAGTCATCTGATGACACTGATATTACTAAAACGGTGTCAGCAAATTATAGGTCGCTCAAATATTCTCCGTTTACTTTCACTCGAATTCATTGCCATTTCATTTTCCGGGTTTTACTTTCAAGACTCGCTATAAATTGTTTAGCTGATTTCGTATTTCCTTGCCTCACTCCCTTTTCAAGTTTCGTTAATATCCTCTTCTTGTAGTGAGTTAGTCTACCGAGTATTCTACTGAATCAAATGCCTTTTCATAAACCAAAAATAGCTAGATAAAGTGGTTTTAGTATATTGTTGGTTCATTGTTTCTAGATGGTCTATTGTTGACTATCTACTTCTAATACCTTTATGCTTTTTGAGTCATGATTATTGTTGTAGTGTCCTCCCTCTAAAGAGTCTATGTTGGTCTCTTTCACCTCCAAGATGTTGTGACCAAGTAAATGGTTAAAGAAATAAAAAAAAACAAATATTACAGATATATCATATATTAAACAGTAAATACAACCGAAGTGTGTGTAGGTTGACCCAGTGTTCAATCTATTCTACTGTTTCCCCCAAGGCCTTCTCTCCTACTAATCTTATAGTAGGCGGAAGAGTCCAACATAGACTCTTTAGAGGGAGGACACCACAACAATTATCAAGCATGAGAAATATAGCTGCAGGTAATATTCTGGCGAGCATCATAGCCGGATGGCGAGAGGGTTGTATTTTTAAATTTGAAGGCTGAGGTGACATGGGATTACATCCAGATAGTTGGGAACACTCTCAATAAAATACCATTTGAGCGGGCTGGGCTACCGAAACTTAATGATCAATTCAGGAAATGCTGGAATTAATAGAGTTTCATTGTCACTAGCTAAAAGTTAAAAATTATTCAGTCATATACCGGGTTGAGTTTGTTAACCATTTTGAACGCCTATTGGGACTTAAACTCAGTCCAAACCTCAAGTGGAACTCATACATACTATGATCGCTAAAGATGTTGGAAAAAAGGGTGATTCCCTGTACCGTTCTAGCAAGTACATCACCCTCCTGCTATTCTATACCTTTACAAGTTCAGGCCGAAAATGAACTACTGCTGCCATATTTGACCAGGAGCGGCCCAGTCTTCACTTTTCACTCTCAATATAGTCCAAAAGTCTCCTCGCGTCCTTGTAGGTGAGGAATTATTGACCAACCTACGACCCCTTTTTTACAGACGCGATGTCGCAAGCTTCTAGCTGTACTATCGCTATTTTCATGGAGAATGTTCAGATGATCTACACTACTTAGTTCCACTAGTCCTAACCATCACGTCAAACAACCATACCACGCCTCTTGTAGCGAACCACCCTCATTCCCTTCATCTTCTCTTGGTGAGATCTAAGTTACCCTGAAACAACTTCTTTTTAGGAATCACTGTCTTGTGGAATCGACTTCTAAGAAGCCGCTTTCCCGATAACTACAATCTTAACCTGTTAAAATGTAGCGTTAAACGTTATCTTCTACATATATACGCAAAAGCGTTGCCTCTTATTTTGTAAGCATCTACATCCATTGGCCTTTGGGCATTGTAAAAAGTGGATAACATTATATAAAAAAAATTAACGCACATCGAGATGGCCGTTTTACTTTAGTTTGTTAAAATACAAGAACAGGGAAACACTCGGCAGGGTTAGGCTTAAGGAAGAATGAGAACTGGGTTAGGCTTATATTGCGAAATAGCAAAAGTTTCCAGGTTATTGAATGCCGAATTCTGATGTATAATAGACAATGGTTTGGTTTCCACGAGTGTCAAAAAGGTAGACACAGGTTTGGGTGATACGAGTGTCAAAAAGGTAGACACGGGTTTGGGTGATACGAGTGTCAAAAAGGTAGACACGGGTTTGGGTGATACGAGTGTCAAAAAGGTAGACACGGGTTTGGGTGATACGAGTGTCAAAAAGGTAGACACGGGTTTGGGTGATACGAGTGTCAAAAAGGTAGACACGGGTTTGGGTGATACGAGAGTAAATAAGTTAGACATAAGTTTGGTTGCTAAGATTAAAGAAGACAGACTTAGGTTTGGCTTACACGAGTATCAGAAATATAGACATAGGTTTGGTTGCTAAGATTAAAGAAGATAGAACTAGGTTTGGCTTGCACGAGTGTCAGAAGTATAGACATAAGTTTGGTTGATACGAGAGTCTAAAAGATTTGGCTTGCAAGTTAATCTAAAAGGTTGATACACGTTTCCACCAGAGTCTAAAATTTAGGCATACATACAGTAAACATGGAGGCATAGTGGAGTAATGAATAACGGTTCGAGTAATGGATAGCGGCTTGAGGAATCGGAGAGCCGAGTTCGAATTCCAGTCGAATCCATTACATTCACTTGCGTGCTAATACCCTTGGGAAAGGTATGAATCCTCTTCTTCTCCCTCCAGCTATGGGTAAATAGTAGGACAGACTGGGTTCTATAGCCTTGGATGGCAACTGGTCTTCTTCTCCCCAATTTACCCAGCTCTGGGTAAATAGTAGGGCTGACCGGGTTCTATAGCAACTGATCTACCGCAAAAGGAAATGACAATCTACTGCGGAAAAAATCTGCCTCGTCAGTCATGTATCGAAAGATACATGATCGCCTAAGCGTGTATCGCGCATGGCACATAACTGACTGACAGTAAACATGTGCCCCCTTTCATTCTACCGAGTGTTTAACCAACTATATGTGGACGCATTCGGTGTATTTTTGACCCAACAAACAAGACTATCTTCGGTAATTTTTGAAGCAACTGTAGCAACGAAGTGGTTGACAAGATGAGCATGCCAATTCTCGATCTATGGTAGTCGCAAAAATGGCTTATTTTTTTTTATTAAATAGTTTATTTAAATTATTTAGAACAGGCTCAATATAGTAGAACATTCAATGAGGAACAAATTTGCGAAACTAACGTGCTACTCCTAGAGGAAAGCTTGCTAACTACAGCAGTTGGCAGCCATCTTAATTTATTGAGAAGTGAATTGTGGATGCTCGGATCGTATGGAAAAATCGTGAGACATCTCGCGAGATTTGTCTTGTTAAACGAGAGGAATGAACAACTCGGCCGTCAACGGATCGCAGTAACGTTATACTTCTAGCATCCATTTGGCGAGTTATTGTCACCAATCTTCGACTTTGCCGATAGCCAATGGCCGTGAGAAATTCAATAGCGACATATGTGCATGATTTGCAAGGAGACTCGCTTTGCTTGTGATCTTTTTTCTTTTCTTCCGCCTACTTAACGGTAATTCTAAATACGTCTCTCGGCGACGAATGCATATATATATATATATATATATATATATATATATATATATATATATATACTTCTCATTCAACCGGATTGAACAATTATTTTTTTAGTTGTGTGCGAAGTGCGTTATTTTTAGGCGTTTGTCCTTGCCTGTTTTCGGTGACATTTAATGCGAACCCCGAAGTGATATTGCAATAAGTAGCCTCGTCGAAAATAACGTTAGACATGACAATGATACCAATAAGCTTTTATTCATTCCTTACAACATTCTTGGGGCAATGGTAATTGCTAGAAATATGATTATTGTAACTCCATTCTGAACAAGCAAAATAATTCACTATTATTAAAAAAAAAGAAAAATTTAAATTAAACTCATGAAGCTAGTACATGATATAGACATAAACTTTTTAAAAATTTTTTGAAGTTCATAAAATTATTGATACCAGTAAAGCTTTTATTCATTCCTTACAACATTCATGACGCAGTGGTAATTGCTAGAATTATGGTTATTGTAAAGACATTCTGAAGAAACAAAATAATTCACTATTATTAAAAAAAAAAGAAAAATTTAAATTAAACTCATGAAGCAGGTACATGATATAGACATAAACATTTTTTTCTACAAATTTTTGAATTATTGGTAGCAGTAAATTTTTATTCATTCTTTACAACATTCTTGACACAGTGTTTCTTGACTGACTGTACTTGCGTGAGTGTTGTAATGATCTCTAAACGTCTGACCACGTGGTTAAGATGGGCGCTCTTGAAGGTTACATCTTGGCAGCAAGGAGAAAGATGATTGAAGAGAAACGCACGGGAACTTACACGTGTTTTGTTTATATAAGATTGTGTATCACGTGGGAGGCTCAGAGCGAAAACGCGGGAAAATAAGATTTGTCGCGTGCAGGCGGTTTGATTGGTCGGAACTGACCAATCAGCGAGCTAGTTTTGAGTAGATTAACCAATGAATGCTTGTCTATGTACTGTGTTTATGTAATGTGGTGCTAATTACCATAGAGGAAGAGTGCATTTTCCAATGGGGTGTAACTGACAAATGTGGAATCTTCCACAGTATCAAAGCTTTACGAATTTAAGCGCAGTACTGCATTGGCAGCTAGGTCTCATCATTTTACAGTTGAAATTGTGAGATGTAGCCGCAAGTTCTATGCTAACAGGTTCTTCTTGTGCACTTCTCGCTTGTGGAACTATTTTTATGCTTCTTGCTTTCCAGTGAAGTTTGATCTTCAAAAATTTAAATGCAATGTCAATCGTTATCTTCTGTATTCTTAATTCCTCTCCTTTGATTGTTCTCACTTCTTAATAATGTTTTTTTTTTTAAATTCTTTCTTGTCTAGTGCAACCCCCCCATACCGCATTCCAGTGGCTTTGTTTCTTTACTTAGATTGAAATGATTTTAAAAAATATATAGATTTTTCGCAATTAATTTCCCTAACCTTATATTTTACTTGTTTTTATTGAAGTAGTTAATCAGCGGCAGTGAGTATACAGGTTCTGAAGTAAGACAAGCTCTCACTGAAATTAGAACTCACAACCCCTTTAGCCGCGGGGACGTTTAGTTGAACGCATGACTGTTCTAAAATATTTATTTGTATATAAAAAAAAAAAAATAAGCAGCATAAGGCAAACAATGGGGAGGACGGGTTTTCATTGTCCTATCTAGCTACCTAGCTAGACGCACTCACTGATCACAAATGTTTTTCCTCGCTCTAAAACTCCATATTTACACTTCCCAGGCGCCATAATACGACAATTTCTCAATCAAGTGTGAACTAGCGCTATATCTACAATCTTTGTAAGGTTGGGGGATGATGATGATGATGATGATGATGATGATGATGATGATGATGATAATAATAATAATATTTAAAAATGTAATGCTAATGAATATTAAAAAAAAAGAATAAAATCATTGACAAAACCAAGGAAAAAAAAAAATAAGAGAGAAAGGGGAAAGTAGCGGACCAAAGACCTGACGAGAAGGGAAGGGGGAAAGCGGGAAGGGGAGTTTGACAAATGGGAAAACGTTGATAAAGGTCACAGGGGACACAGCACAAAGAAGAACTGTCCACAATAATAATTTGGGCAGAAATAAGTTACCCAGCCGAGAAATGCAGGTCTGAATAATAAATGAATCACTAACTCTAACACTTGCTAGCATGAATATTCAAGAAATCTCATTAAAGAAAATATGCGCTCACCGACAGAGAAATAAGATTTGTCGAATATTCAGGACGAAAATAAGTAAATATACACTTTAATAAATAAACGGAGCGTCTACTGAAATATGCGTATCGACGAAAAATAACGTGTAATAAAATCTGTCGAATTAATAAAATATATATATATATACACTCTCCCGTCGAGTTCGACGCATGGAGGTCAAGTAGATCAATTCCTAGGAACCGACACATAGAATTTGATTATAGTGGTGAAGTCTTTGTGCAGAACCATCCACACTTTTTGAAGGGCCGAACACAGAGACCTGATGCACTACGTGCCACAAGGTCCCCAAAAGACACTCCGCAGGTTTTAAATTCTGAGTTGTCCTTCTCCTAGACCAGTTGCCATCCAAGGCTATAGAACCCAATCTGTCCTGCTATTTACCCATAGCTGGAGGGAGAAGAAGAGGATTTATACCTTTCCCAAGGGTATTAGCACCTAAGTAAATGTAATGGATTGGACTGGAATTCGAACTCGGCTCTCCGATTCCTCAATCCGAACCGCTATCCACTACTCCACCATCCCTTCTCCCCACCACATATATATATCGTATTCGAGGATACCCATCTACTAGGGTGGTTAGCAAATCCCTGTTACAGACACTCGCTCGGGCACATTAGCGTTTGCTTAACACCCACAGAGCCCACCTGTGGTTTATACTGCAAATATGCTGAGCGGACCTTAGTTACTATTTCTGGGAAAGAGCGTGTTCTTTAGCGCGATCAACAATTTGAACAAGGCCAGCACGCTTAAGTTCTCGGGCACGATGACTTGTGGCTTCGTACTAGCACAGCTATCGACGGCCCACAAGATTTCCGTCTACTTAATTTCACTCACAAGCCTTGGGTCAACCCGCAGTATGGTTTTTCAGGCACTTTCCAAAGGTACCGCACGCCGGGATCGACCTCAAATTATCTATTATTCACTGTTACATTAGAACATGTACATACCTACTACAAAACTGTACATATTGTTTCAACGTTAAAAATGAACGTTTCTTCAAGTGGGAAACGATGGTGGTATTTTTGTAGAGAGTATGTATGTAAGAGTGCATAATAAATAAATATTTATTGCTCTACTTTTGTACTAAGCCCTGTTTTAAATTAATGTTTTGAACGATGAAATTTTACTCTTCGTTCTTTTACATTTGTATATATATATATATATATATATATATATATATATATATATATATATATATATATATATATATATATATATATTTATTAGTGGTAAATATACACATACATATGCAAAATATATAAATATATATACATAGGTGCATACACATACATGTATATTTTTTTGAATAAAAAATTCCAAGAGGATAGAATCCAGGTAGAACTCAATGTCCAGGACAGAGTAAGGATATAATAAAAAGGCTTAAACACTAATATTCCATGGTCATAATTTATTCCATTGGAATCGTAAATACGATCCAATTCATCAGACCTACAAATTCAAAAAGAAAACAGAAAAAAACAACACCGGAAATAAAAACAGAATTTAGAGAGAGTGTAAGTATGAGAGTGTGGGACGAATGTTAGAGCTAAAGAGAGGGGTAACAGACGAGAGAAGGGGGGAGATTAAACCTTAACAGAGAGAATTTTAGGAGAGGTGAGTGGAAGGGGTTTAAGTAAGAGAAATATTCCAGAGTTGTTTTTCTGTTTTCTTTTTGAATTTGTAGGTCTGAGGAATTGGATCGTATTTACGATTCCAATGGAATAAATTATGACCATGGAATATTAGTTTTAAGCCTTTTATTATTTAATATATTTATATATATATATATATATATATATATATATATATACCGGGTGTAACAGCAAAATTCTAGAAATCGTGTAGTAACTGCATGCGATAATTGTTCATCCTACAAAATGTTTAATATCTAAAATACCACTAACCTAATTCAGTATATTTTTTCCAGGTTTTCAGATAAGACGTTTAGTCATCTTGGCATATTTTTTTCGTAAGAATCTCTGAAAAACCTTTTGAGTTATTCAGCTAGAAAGAGAACAGGTTTAAATCGTTTTGTGTCAGACCCAGTATCTTCCCAAATGAGTAATGGTGAGAGGAAAAAGATCATTCTTCAATTCAGTAATGGTACCAACATTCATATTCTGGCTTTCATCTTCAAAGTCCATTGATGAACCATCAAGAGAATAGTGAATAAGTTTAAAATAGAGGGGACAGTAGAGAGGAAAACTGGATCAGGAGGTCACAAAATAACAAGAGGGATCATCATTTTAACTTCAAAGTAGAGTTCAATAGTGTTATAAAACATAAAATAAAATTCCAGTGAGATATCTTTAATCATTTCTAAGAACAGCGGTTCAAAGATTAATTTAACAATTGAAAAATTTTGCTGTAACATGATTTCGACTATTTTTCTCTTACGCCCAGGATATATATATATATATATATATATATATATATATATATATATATATATATATATAACCAATGAACTTGATTATATGACAAGGGATTAGTGAGTGTGGAAGAATTAAAAAGCACAAACGTTACTAAGGATCGAGAACAAAATGAGAGTAATCAAGGGGACAGTAGATAGCGATTGACATTGCATTTAAAGTTTTGAAGATTAAAGTTAACTGGAAAGCAGGTAGCTGAACAAGCGAGAAGTGCGAGAAAAGACATTGTGCGAGAATAGAAATTACAGTTACATCTAGCCAACTCAACTGTAAATTGATAGACCTCGTCGACACTCTAGTAGTGAAGCAATATTCATAAAGTCTAAGTACCATAGCGAATAGTTCATCCGAACAATTGCAATGAAAGTATTTATAGAAAAGGCACAGGGAGGCAACTTTACGGCGATGGGAAAGTGACAGAAGCCAAGATGCAAAATCGGAATCATATGATAATATCTTATTTGGATTTTATTAAGGATCTCTAAATAGATATCAGGTGCACCGGGCCATATATGGCAGCAACATTCTTAGCATGGACGAATTGTAGACTTATAGATATGTAAGATAGATTCTGGTGAGAAAAAATGTCTAGTACGACGCAGTAAACCAACTTTCTTAGCAGCTGACCTAGCAATGGATTCAATATAATCTTTCCACTTTATGTCAGTTGAGAACATTAGCTCGAGAAGGTGCAATGAGTCATTTTCCTGGAGGTTAGCATCAGCCATACTGATGGAAGGCAGAGAGGGGTCTCTCAGATGATTAACAGAGAGCAGCTTAGTTTTGAAGGCGTTAAAATTAACAAGCTATCTGAAGGTTGTTTTTGACATCAGCCACCTATTTGACTATCAAGTCAATCGGTCTTGGGAGCTGATGGCACCCGGAAGGTTGTTAACGAATTAAAAAAAAAAGAAAAGAAAGTAGGACCAAGGATAAATGCTTGGGGGGGGGGTACCTGCGTTAGCACGAAATGATCTGGAAGAGTGGCCATTCAAGATAACTTTTATTTCACGATTTGAAAAGAAAGACTGGGACAGTTAAGAAAATTGTCCGGGTCACCGTAACTTTTCAATTTGTGAATAAAACCTGTATGCGAAACCCTGTCGAAAGTTTTTGAGATGTCCAAAGCTACAGTCTGAGTTTTGCCGTTTTTATCTTGAGCTTGATAGACTTCTTCCGCAATTATCTTTAGTAACTCTGGTAGTATCCCTAAAAGGGGTAGAAGCCGACAGCTGGAAGGGTTGGACGGTTTCATCTGGGTACTTAAAAACTGGAACAACAGATGACGATTTCCAACAGTCAGGGAAACAAGAGGCAGAGAGGCATTTATTATTATAAGTTTAGCGAGAACAGGAACAACTTCGGCAGCACACTTCTTAAGGACGATTACGGTAATACAATCATGTCTACATGTTTTGTAGGGATCCAGATTAGATAAGACAGCAGAAACCATAGAAGGGGTTATATGCATATCACTCAAAAGAGACCCAATTCTAGAAGGGAGGATAGGCAAGGATACTCCTAATAAGTCAAGAGTAATTTAAGGAGAAATTACGGGCAAAGCATTCAGCTTTATCAGCAGAAGATGTTAACACCTCAAATTGAGATATATATATATATATATATATATATATATATATATATATATATATATATATATACTAGCAGTATAACCCGTCTTTGACCGGGTCTTTCATTACTGGGAATTTGCCGTTCAAATGGAGCAGTTTAAGTTTAAAATCAGCCCACCCGAAAATCAATATTACTAACAACAATTGGGTGCAACTGAGGCACATCCCCAAATGGGGAGGGGGATAACAATTTGTATGGGGTGGGTGTGGCCCTGAAAAGGGAACTGTATAATAATATTATTGTAATAATTCAAACTATTTATTTTTACTGAAGTTTTCATGAAAGATATATAGCCAAGAACAGATAGTAAATAATAAAACGTTGCTGAGATTTATAATGGACAGGAAGTAGTGGAGAGCCATTGTCGCCAACAATTTGGACTCAAAACCGGCACTGGAGAATTATCAAACAAAAAAATTTCATCAAATTTGGATGAAAACTATGGAAATGCATAAACAACATCCGCTCACATACACACGCACACACACATACATACACGCGCACATTTTGAGAATATATATATATATATATATATATATATATATATATATATATATATATATATATGTATGTGTGTGTGTGTGTGTGTGTAAAAGATCAATTTTTAAATTTGTTCCCTCTGTTTCCTCTTTTCTAAACTTATTCACTGTTCATTGGATGGTTCTTGAATGGATTTGAAGATGGAAGCCGGAGTATGAATGTTGGCCCGAATGATCTTTTTCCTCTCACCATTGCTCAGTTGGGAGACAGTGGATCTGACACAAAACTATTTTAACATATTCTCTTTCTAACTGAATAAATCAAAGTTTTTTTTTTCCAGTGATTCTTACAACAAATAATGTCAAGATGTTTAAACGTCTTATCTAAAGAACTGGATAAAGAAACAGGATTAGTTTAGTGGATTTTTTTTTTTTTTTTTAGATATTAAACATTTTGTGGGATGGACAATTATGCTGTTACACGATTTGGACAAATTTGGTGTTACACCCAGTAAATATATATATATATATATATATATATATATGAGTGTGTGTGTATATATAGGAGCTGCATTCGCTGGTTCCCAGACTTCATGGGTTCAAGCGCCCTACGAGACTGGCATCCCGCTCTCACGGTTTCACTATCGAAACTCCTAAATGTAGTCGTCTCTTCTACTCCAATAGCTTCATGTCTCGCACCTCTCGCCTGAGGAACTCCCTTCCCTATTCCAGTTTCCCTGAGAGCTATAATCCCTAGCTATTCAAATGTAATGTCAATCGACATCTCCAGTTGCCTTGATCTATCCACTACCCTTCTCCTCATTCTTTCTTCTATCATTCCTATCTGATCTTGCTCCAAATTTTCTGTAACCTCTTGCGTCCGAGTGGATTCTCGCCTTGCTTGGGGTGATTTTCTAAGCCCGGCGTAGATGTGGCACAAGGCCGAAAGTACGGGGCATCCAGTGAGGATCGAACTCACTTTTACAGTAGTAACTGATCTAGCAAGACAAGCTTGCTAACTATTACACCCCGCCCAGGTGCCCTCGCCTTGCTTGGGGTGAAACGCTTAATATATATATATATATATATATATATATATATATATATATATATATATATATATATATATATATATATATATATATATATATATAATGTTAAAGATCAATTTTAAATTTATCGAATCAGCTTGGAAATCAATAAAGAACTTATGAAGATTAAAAGAAATAAATATAACATTATAGAATTTAGTGATCTGCGAATAGCTTTCATTTAGAACGGTTATTGATTTTGAGGTTATTCATCTTTTCATTGACTCTCTTGGCTTTCACTCCTAGAACGTTACTCTCCTTCTCTCCTCTGTCCAGTGCAGACAATAACGCAAGCGAGAAGCCTTCAGCGATGCAACATTTTGAACCGGTTTTGACATTTTAATTCACCAAAACCAGACAAAAGTTAGATGTTTCGGCTAAACAACTGAAAAGAGCGGTGAACGGGTGCGATTCTAGACGCGTATACGATAAAAATAATATCAACTTATTTCTGGAGAATTTAACGTCTTCATTACCGGCGATCATTCTTTGAAAGATATACAACAATACATCTTTCATTTTGTGAGATTTACACTGCGAACTAATAGCGTCGACGCTATTGCAATCAATAAACTTAACTGAAGAAAAGTTCGTTCATTTTCAAGCTTTTGTTCAGGACGTTGGCGATCATGGCTCTCCACAATTTCTTTGTAGCTCATGATAAATGTTGTGAGACCGTAACATACCTACAACATGGACTCTTCCAGGACTATATAAAGCATGCGATATAACACTCTAGGGGAAGAGGAGAAGAGAGAGAGAGAGAGAGAGAGAGAGAGAGAGAGAGAGAGAGAGAGAGAGAGATTCTAATACCGTAGTATCAGCCGCGTACGACTACCAATATTGAACACTAGCACATAGTAAGCTCCGCTTACACTTACGCTATCTTTGTAACCTTTTTGTTTAATATATCTTTATGACCTCTAATCCGTGTTCTGTGTTTTCCTTCCGTGGTCCCAACTTTGGGTCCACATCAATAAATTTTACCTTTTTCGTTATCTGTCTTAAACATTGCATCAATTTACACAAGCTCTCTAGGTAGGTTGTTCATCTTAAAATTCTTTCAGTATCTGTCTATATTTCTGAGATGAGGTATTATGTACATTACTTACATCATTCGGACTATTATCCTCATCTTTGTTGCCATATTTATTACAACGTTTCGGCCGTTGTACGCTCCGGCCTTCTTCAGGTGGTTGGAATGTCGAACTGACCCCTTTATTTCGCTCACTGGGGTAAACTGTTCTAGTTCCACGTGCCATGTTTGATGGATGTCCGTTATCAGTTATCTCAAGGACACATGGCACAGTGGATAAAATCGTTAGTTAGATTCAGTGACAAGACCCAAAGAGTGTGAGTTCAATACCCGGTTAAGACGGAGGAGAACTTTCATTAAACATGGCACGTGGGACTAGAACAGTCTACCCTAATGAGCGAAATAAAGGGTTCAGTTCGACATTCCAACCACATGAAAAAGGCCGGAGCGTACAACGGCCAAAATGTTGTAATATGGCGACAAAGATGAGGACAATAGTCCGAATAATTAAAATTCTTTGTTTATGTACCGTTTCCCTTCAGAACGTTGGCTATCATGGCTCTCCACAATTTCCTGTGCTTTGTGCCTTTTAATAAATTTTGTCTTTTTTGTTAAATTTCTAAAACCTTGCTCCGTCATACATTTACTCAGTCTCTCTGGGTAAGTTGTTCATCTTAAAATGATTCTCTTTCGTCTATGGGCCGTGTCCGTTCAGAACATTGGTGATCATGGCTCTTCACAATTACCGGTGATTTTAGGCCTTAATAAATTTAAAAAAATTTTTTTCCTAAACCTTGCTCCACCATTCATTTACTCAGGCTCTCTGGGCAAGTTGTTTTTTAAAATTCTTTTTCTTCGTCTTTGTGCAGTGTCCCTTCAGTACGTTGATGATCATGGCACTCCATAATTTCTTGTGCTTTGTAGGAAATATTATTCATCAGCGTGGATTTTTTAACTACATGAATTTACAGCGTTACCATAATGCTATGAAAACTTTGAGGATGAGTGGTCATTTTGGGGTCAGGATTATAGTTGATTACAACGTTACAGTAACGTCAGCAAGAGGTTACATATCCCCCAACCAAAATACAACATGTCTTCAACATTGGAAGAACGTTCTGTAGCGATATCAGTTGTCAGCCGATATCATCTGAAAGATATTACCGGAATTGTTTGGACAGTTATCGTCTTGACAGGTCAGCTGAGTAAAGTGGATCTCACAAGAACCATGTCAAACAACCTTGACAAAGAAGTTCAGCTGAGCGGATTTGATCGATGTCTATTTTGAACAAAAGCTGACAGGATAAAGAAGGCGGTTTATCTATAAGACGGTGGTCACCTAGAATCCCAAAACACAGAGACCGCTCGATGGCCACGCGAAAAGCAATGCATGTCAGTTATACCGCTCGCCCCTCACTCTGTCTCGATCGTATACAGAAGAAGGTTACAATCGAATAAAATTTGCCGACTGCTGCAATCTCGTCTCAGGGTTTTATTCCGTGAGTAAAGACTTGGCCGAAAAATTATTTTCCTTGTATTAAGCCACAAGAATTCGACTGGAAGAAGCTTCACCTTGCGAACGAACCTGGTATCTGGTCTCAGCTGCAACGCTACAGTTCCCTGTTAGCTGGGATTGAACGCCGTCTTTTCTATACTCCTGAGAGAATGATGTTATTCAGCAAATAACATTCAATCTTGTCTGTCACACGTATTTCTTGCTTGAATGACTGAAAAGTGTTAAATTCATCTCATAAGATCACAAAATGATATCCTGAAATGTTTGAACTTTGTGTAGATGCTGTTTAGCAAAATTTAATATTACCTCCAAATGCTTTGGTGGCAATAAGAGATATCTTACTTGGTTCATGGCTTTTCCGTCCCACACAGTCCAATATGGCGCAGATAAATCTGTAATTTTTACGTTGCAACAAAGTTGTGACGTCACAGCGTAGCGTGATTTGGAGCGCGCCATTTGAAAGAACTACTTGTCAATAGCATATGTGCTTAGTAATCGAGATGACTCAGAATATAAATGTCAAGCTGATGTTGTGTAGAGCCTTCGCGTTGGCCACAAAGCCAAGGAAATCATTAAATGGTTTAAATATCCGAAAACCATGTTCTTCGAACTTTCAAAGGCATGTGGGACCTCAGACGACAAAGACAATTTCAGGCCAGAACGCAAGACTCGTAAGAAGCGCTCTGACGCCACCAGAACGCCAGAGGTCGTCGCCGATGTTGCCGATGCTCTCAAGGAGAATCCCAGAAAAAAGCATGAGGAAAATCACTAAGGAAATGGGCACAAGAAGACGAACAACTGAGCATAATATCAAGGAGGACTTGTATTCTAAATCTTATGTTCTCAAGAGACGCAACTTGCTAATTGGTACTACTGGTCGTCTTATTGTTATGGTGAAACACACCTATTCTATAGTTAATAGACTTTCCCACCTAATATAAGTAGGAGTAGTAAGAGAAACGACGGTCAGTCGATGTCGAACGACCGGCTGAACGGTTGAACTCTCTGCCTTCGAGCGGGGAGGAACACGAACGAGGCTACGCCGAAGGGCGGGGTCTCGTTCGGGGAGGTAAACCGACCCTGAACCCGTTTATACGGGTTCAAGGGGTATATTTTTTTTCCCACGTTAAACCGGCCTTGTGCCACAATGTCGGATGACAGTAGTCGACAGTTAGTCGAATACGTAAGTAGTCAGCGACCACAACAAGATTACTCTGCGTAATACCTATTCTATCAAGTTCCTAACGTTTTGTACGTCGAACCTATTTTAGGACCGATTTAGTACATATACAAGCCTCCACTGCGAAATAACTCTACAACACTTATGACCACCGCCCCTCATCGCCAGACTGCAATCTTCTCGTTTACTTTGTGTGGGGCGTCTTGGAGAGAGAGGCGAACAGCAGGTCTTACAACATTAAGCAGGCTCTCGAGGCAGCTATCAGTGATGCCATGGTCAACGTGGATAGGGATGCCGCCACCAACACCTGCTCCAGATTTTGGCCCTACTTGAAGAAAGAGGTGGCCGCTGATGGTGGTCACGTCGAGTGATTTCTGTACCTTATATATGTGCCTGTGCATAAAGTTTAATTGAAATGTATTTATTTGTTATATAAAAAACGCTATTTTTATTATCCAATAATTTTTCGGATGTATCAGCAGCATACTGTATACTTTAGCGTAACCTGATTAACATTCAGCCTGGATAATTATAAATTATCATTCACATCATTCTGTGCCACATATTTACTAACGTTCCTAATTATCTTAAGCATCCATGTTGGTGAGATTTAACAATGACGACGAACTCGCGGAAGATGTTTCACATCAGCCATATTGAATTTTTTTATGTTCGGCAGCAGGGCTGATTTAGCGACAATCAACTCCTTGTCATATCATTTTTCTTTTTTCATGCTTATTAGCAATTAATTGCCTCAAGTCTTTACTGACAAAGTTTGTGTTCGTTATCGGAGAATTAGTTCAAGATAGTTGCTGTATAATTCGACAATGCAATGTTACGTGTTGCCAGAGTATCCATCAAGTATTTTATACAAATGCGTTAAATGATTCTATAGAGTAGAAAACAAATTACATCCAAATATTCATCGGATATTAAATAATTTATACCAACTGATGTACGGGTAATGTATCGGCTGTCGGCGCAGAAAGTGGAATCGACGAATGGAGTTCGAATTCCGGATTTATCTTTTACGTTTACTTATGCATAGATTCTCTTGTGAAAGGCATGAACCAGTCTCCTATCTTCGCATCTTCTCCACGTTATGAATGAAATAGCAAGGTAAACTGGGTTATTTAGCCTTGGGTGGCAACAAATATAAAAGAAGGAAAACCCTGAATTCCAAATCGGAGGTGTGAGAACTTATGGCCATATCACGTTGAAACATCTGTTCCCGTATGATGACCAAAGTGAAGCAACATCAAACCAGGTCATTACATAGATGGATGAATTGGAATACTAGGTGCGATGACCTTGGATAAGCGGGTGGTGTAATTGATAACGGTTCGGCATTGGAAATCAGAGAGCCGAGTTCGAATTTTACTTGGGTTCGTTATATTCACTTACGGGCAAATACCTTTGGGAAAGGTATAAATCCATCTCTTTAGTTAGTAAGACTTTGTTAATGTCTATGTTTCCATAACCTTTGTTATTAAATACCCCAAGATGTAACAATAGAAGATCTGCCAATAATGGTGAAAGATTGTAAAAAACCTGGACGCAAAATTTACTGTGAATGATCTGGCGATTATAGCAATTTCTAAACATTTTCGTTGTAGTAAATTGTTTTCTCTTTTAATTAGAGTAGAATTTTTATAATTGAAATTACACAGTAAATTTGCGTCTACGTTCTTACAATGTTTGACCATTCTTGGCAGAGTTTATATTATCACAATGTGCTATTTAATAACAAAAATGTTGGGAACATAAAGGAAAAAGGAAAATAACTTAAATGAAATCAGCTCGATTATATACACAAAACACATATTAAAAAAACAAAACTTATTTTAAAATTAAAATGCCCAACGTCTCCATTTTGTTTGCGAAAGAAATGTGTCGTCGCATAAAAGCAAACATGAACTTAGTTCAATGAATTTCTACAGGACGAAAACTTTTTTGCTTTGTCATTTGTTTCATCTAAATCTGTTCTTGATATATATATATATATATATATGTATATATATATATATATATATATATATTGAACCGAATAAAAATATCAAATTAATTATCTACTATAAAAAAATTTAAGACAGCTAACCTTATCCTCAAAAAATAACAACACATCAGCTAAGTCAAAATTACAACGAACGAACATCATCTATGAGTTCAAAGCCCCCCTTAAGGAACTGTGTTCCTGATTGTCGAGGTGTCCTACCTCTAAAGAGTCTATGTTGGACTCTTCCGCCTACTATAAGATTAGTAGGAGAGAAGGCCTTGGGGGAAACAGTCGAATAGATTGAACGCTGGATCAACCGACACACACTCACTAGTCGTGTAAAACTCTTCTGTTGTACTTACTGTTTAATATATGATATATCTGCAACACTTGTTTTGTTATTTCTTTAACCATTTACTTGGTCACATCTTGGCGACGAGAATGTGATAAGATCTTCCATATCTTGCATTTTCCTTTCATGCTTTCTATATTTCTTCCAGATCTTGCAATTTATCATTCTTGTTTTATATTTTTTTCCATATCTTGCATTTTTCTTCCATATATTCCACTTTCCTTTCATGTTTTGAATTTTTCTTTCATATTTTGCACTTTTTTTTACATGTTTTGTATTTTTCTTCTATGCATTTTTCTTGCATATCTTGGCATTTTTGTTTCTTGTTTTGTATTTTTCTTCGATGTCTTCAATTTTTCTTCTCTATTTTGTATTTTTCTTCCAGATCTTGCATTTAACATTCGTGTTTTATATTTTTCTTGTATTTCAATGAGGCTCCTTAATTTGCACGTCTAATGGGTTTCATGTTCACTTAAATACATCTAATAAATATGCTGCGAAAATGGTTGGCTCATTCTATCGCTCTAAGTGTTGAGAAGTGATGACATCAGGCTTTTCTTCTCGACACGATGAACAGCTGCACTCTCAATGAGGCTACTTGAACTTCTGTTGTGTTTCATGTTCACTTCAAGTCGTTTTTAGTGAAACTACCTAGCAGAAAAACTGAATATGAAACCCTGTAAATAACTGGGGAGACTAGGCTTGGTAGCATCGTGGGGGTGGGGAGCAGCCGGTCTAAGAGAAAGAAACTCATAATTCAAAACCCCTGTAAACTAAAGCTAACTGAACCCCTTTTTGTAAAGCAATCAGTCTAAAAGAAGGAAAACACTGAATTTAAATCCGTTCGAAATAATAGGTTGGGCGTGTCTCTTTAGACTTGGTAGAGGCACCGGTGTAGGTGAAAGGAATGTTTGAATTCAAGACCTAAATATTAATTGGTAGTTGTTACTAATTACTAAATCGATAACACTAAGAACATGTCGATGCTTAGAATGTTAGACCGCAAAACTAACTTTCAATGTATCTATTTATGAAAGGCTTGTATGAAGGTAATACATAATACAACTCGCTTGTATGAAGGTAATACATAATCACCAATCAGACTCAGTACTCTCCAGTTAGGATGAACGGTTGCATTAAGGACGCTGCTTCATGCTTTGAACGTCTATTGGAATTCTAGTTCGCGATCCGTCACTAAAGATGCTAGGAAAATGGTCGACTTCTTGTACTGCTCCAGAAAACACTAAACTCCACCTGTTGTCCTTTAATTTTACGAGAGTCAGATTGAACCAACAATGGAGAATTGCCATGATCTGGGGTTGCCCAATTTTCATTTTCTATGCTTTATAAAGTTCACAGTCGTTTACGTTGTATGGTATTTCCCACTCTACAACCTTTTTCCCCCAGACGAAATGCTACAGACCTTATCGCTACACTATCGCTATTTCCATGGCAAATGTTCAGATTTACTCCAGTCTCTAGTTTCACTAGTTCAAACCTTTACAATCAGGATTCGGCATGTTCCGTCAACGGAGTCGAATCATCTAGATTACTGCCGTGTTCCATTTGTAAAGAGCAAGTCCCACTCAGACAGCCTTTTCCTGAGAATTGTTATTTTGTGGAACAAACTCCCGCGAACATTACATTCTTAACCTCTTCACGTCAAGTGTTAATTGCTATGTATTCTTCTTTTAATCATAGTATTCGTTTCCTTCTAGATTTTCTTACGTTCTACCATGAGTGGCTCTTGAACCTTCTATTAGATGCCATTTAGTATAAAATTAAGTCAACAGAAATAAAAAAAAATTGAAAATATTTTTCATTCATTTTAGGACAGCCTGTAAACAGAAAAGAAATTCATGATTGTTTCGAGTGTTTTTCGACTTTTCAATGACTTCGTCATTCCTTATGTGCACAACAACCTATCTCTTTTTATGAATACCAGAGAATGAATGCTAATTAATGGTAATGGTAATATTAGGCGTTTTCCTATAAGGGAACATTCGGCATTCATTGACCGAGCAGCCAGTAATTTTTTTCGATTGAAATTTATAAAATCTGTCACTTAAAACAATATTTCAGCAAAACAAGTATCTCAAGTCCAGTGGTTGTTATCTATCTTTCCGGTACTGATGGGGGTTTCCTTCCTAACCTTTTATTTGAAATAGTGTGGAATATCAACACCTTGATTATGTCATTATTCTCTTTGAGTCATATGTGCTGATGGTTAGTCCTTTCTTCTCGCTTTCTTCTATCACCCTGTCTAGGACGTACTTCTGGTTATCTTATATTGTTAAGCTTACACCACAAATGATAATGTTAATTTTAGCGGTTTCCTTATAAGGAGACATTCGGAATTCATTGACCGAGCAATCGCTTTTGCTCTCGGGTGAAATTTATAAAATCTTTCTCTTAAATATTCTTTTTCAGGAAAACAGATTCCTAAAGTCAAGTAGCTGTTATTGCTCTTTCTAGTATTGATGGGGATTTCCTTCCTAACTTTTTATTTGAAGTCGTGTGGGATGTTAACATCTTGATTATGTCTTCGAGTTGCATGTGCTATTCATTTTAGTTGTTGCTGCTGTTGGTCGTCCTTAAGTGATCTGGTTTCTGTTATTTGGTATAGTTCTTTTTGAATCTGTTGCGCCAGTCCACAGTATTCAAAGAAGGATGATCTTTGCCAAGACCCTTCGGTTTTACTCGCTCAAAGCCTTTTGTCACCACTGATCTTACGATGCGGTTGTATATAGCTGACTGTTTATGGCCGGATTTATTGCCATGCATGACGTCTATATAAAAATTGCGATTTGACATGACGAGTTTTCAGCTTGATGCTTTGGTTTTGTTGCAGTGTTGGGCGAAGCTAACTCTGACACAGCTTATTCGATGTTCAATTTCTTTTTTTTTACAAGAACTGCCTTGTCTTACTCTTTTTTTCTATATGCAGTGTCCTTTCAGGACATAAGCGATCATGGCTCTCCACCTCTTCCTATCCCTTGCAGCTATCAATAAGTTCCTTCCCTCTGCCACCTCCTCCAGACCACGTTCTGTCACCCACTTGCTTAAAGCCGCTAGGTTTGTCATGCGTTGTTTTTCGTTGTGTCTCTTTCCCTTTATTCGACCCGTGAGTATCAGATTCTCCAGGCCTTCCTTCCTCATTATGTTTCCTAGAAACTTCAGTGGCCTCTTCCTGATGTTAAGTATAAGCCTCCATCTTGTTTGCATCCTCTCTAAGACCTCATCGTTGATCACACGCTCGGTCCATGATATCCTTAGCATCTTTCTGTATAACCAAATCTCCGTCGCCTCAAATATCTTCTTCATCTTTGAGGAAATCGCCCAACATTCGCTGCCGTAAAGAAGGACAGATGTCACGTAACAGTTCAGTATTCTTTTCTTTGCTACCAAAGAAATCCTCCTGTCTCGCAATATTCTATCCAGATTTTGAAATGCGTCCTTGGCCATCCCAATACGTTTTACGGATCTCAGTGTCGCATTTACCGTCCTCTGTCAAGTGCTTCCCAGATATTTAAACTTCCGCGTCTGCTTGATTCTAGTGTTCCCGACCTGCAAATCGCATTTCTGGCTCATAAAACAAAAAAGAAAGGGCTAAACATTAATTGCACGAAGACAAAATGTATTTTTATCATCAAAAGGGACTACATAAGGTGGGATTTCGTATCCTTGCCTTGGTGCTATACGTTAGGTAATCATGTCTCTTTTTGATTCGTGATTGATTTGACAGAATAATTCAGCAATGACAGTTCACAATGTTTAAAATAGGATGATCTTTGCCAAGATAAATAAAAGATAAAACACAACGCAATTGAGTTTTTTTTTATTTAAATTATTTATTGATAATAACAAACAATATGTCCATGACGTTTAAAATTAATTTATAGGACTAATAACACTAATCCGAATGACTGAATATTGTCAAGCAGTATTTTTTGTTACTTACTGCCTTGGCCTTATGGGTTCTTGGTTTTTCCACTCAGCCATTTTCTTACAAAATTGTGGCATACAAGAGATTTTTATCAGAATTCTTCATCAGTGCTTTTCAACATTTTCATGACCTCATCTCTCAACAACTTCCTTTTGTGAAGAATTAATAATATTCGGCGTTATTGTAGTTTGCCATTTACCATATTGTTGTATGTGGTCAGTCTAAGCATTTGAGTAATTAATCTCCCGGCTATTAGTCCCGCGTAAAGTATTCAAAACAGATTGATTGATTTTTTTTTTGGTAACCACGGATATTCGTACCCATTAAAAAACCCACAAAAAAAGGAATATCAAAAGATCGGTTTTTCCCATGACACTGCATTTATTTTAGCTGCCTTCTCTTTTTGGTAACATTTATTGTTTTAAAAAACTGATGATAAGAATTGTAATAAGACCTAAACGTAAAGTGAATTTATACATTCTTTAATCATCATTTTTTAAAACAATAAACATTGCCAAAGAGTGAAATTAAAAAGCGGTGTCAAAATTAAAAAGATAATGTCAAAAGCTTCATAAATAGTAAAGAATTGAAACAAAGAGAATTCTTGAAATCTAGTAAAGAATAGAAACCAAAACTAAAAAACAGTGAAAAACACACAGCCTTCTATGTCGAGAAGAGGGCCGTCCTGTGACGACCAACTGGCTTTGAAATACGTTCTAACCTTTTGGTGAGATTCGGATGGGAATCTGTTAGATTAATTTTGCTGGTCTGGTTAAACCACAATTTGTGAATTGAAAGACAAACAAAGAAAAATGCAAATTGAGTGAAATGTATGAGGGATGTGACGTCCCTGGTTGCAACATAGGACTGCGTCTCTCTCCTCGCTGCTTTGTTCGGTGTCGCCGCTCCAAACGTGACGTCCGTTCTTGTTTGCGTCAGTCGTGTTGTCCCGTCCTGAACTCTGAACTGAACTGATTTTTGCTCGCTGCGACTTTGCTTATATGGACGCCGACCAAAACCGGGGTGGGTTTGTCGGGGTTGGAGGTTCCTCGATAATTCTAAATCCATATCCACTTCTTTTATTTTTAGGTTAGGAATTTTCCACTCCTTTCCATTTTTGGAAGTCTTTTATTACTCCCACCTTCTCTTATTCTCAAATGGATATCTCACCATATTTCAGAGGGGCGTCAACGGTTCTCCCCACTTTTTCATAGCAACTTCTCATACCTATCCTCTAAATGGGCGGCGGTGGCTTCCCTCCTTGCGTCACGTGATCACCTCCGCCTGGCCCTCGTTATCATTCGGCAAATGGCGTCCAGCCGGGTGTGTGTGATTCAGCAGGCTTTGTTTTAGGAAGAAAAAAAAATATATCTTGCTCAAAAAAAAAAAAAATTATCTTTTTCTTTTCCTTTTCTTTCCTTAATCGCAGCTCTCATCTTCTCCGGCCGCCAACAGAACAATGCGACCAGTAGTGTGATAACCTAAATTCTCATCTGGACTTCGTCAGTCAGATTTTCGCCAATTATCAGAATGGGTGGTCGTCCAGCAATTACGGCCAACCCTTCCGATAATATTGTTTCGCCCTTATCGCTACATTCTAACAAAACCCAGACCTTGTCTAACGATATCTTTCCCTCAACGAAGACTTAATCTATTTCCTTTTGTTTTCCTTAGTTCGTGGGTGGTCAGCAGTCCCTGACACAGTTAAATGTTTATATATTCTCCCGGAGTTTAGCTAGCCGATCTGTGGTTTGTTAATTAGATGTTCGCCAGCATTAAGTGGCAGTTATCTATCCCCGATAACACAAGTTCGCCACCAGAACATAGTCGATTTTCTTATCCATTTAGAATTTTTCTGCGATGGTAATGAAACCTTTCACCATTTGCGACTTATCAAAATAACATTGTCAATGTCCCCGGTCGTGGGTGGCTTCTTTTATCATCTAAGCTTAAGTCTCGCCTCTCTTTTCCTTTCTTTCCTTTCTCTTTTCCTTTTTTTTTTTTTTGTGCTGGTAAATAGTGTCACAAGGGTGATACATCAGCATCAATCAGATACAGTTTTCTCTAGTCAGGATGAACGGTTGCACTCACAACGAGGCTCCATGTTTTGGACGTCTATTGGGACTCTAGTTCACTCCAGACTACATATATACGTTTCATTACTAAAGATATTGGGAAAATGGTCGACTAATGTTCGACTGTAAAAATGCTAAGAAAAAAATAAAAAATGCTAAGAAAATAAAAGAAAAAAAAAGAAACATGAAGTGAATTTTTTTCTACGTTTGTTTACAAACCTTAATATTTTGAACTCCTTTTAATGATAGTGAATATTTTAAAAAATTTTTCTGAATAAATAATCATACATGTTCAATAAAGGTTAACTTTATACTAAATTTTACCATTTTTTAAATTATTTAACTCCAAGCACGGTGATAAGTCGTTACTGAGAGAGGTAGAGAATGAGAAGACTTGAGGAGAAAGGTCAATAAATGAACATGTTCAGGAAGATAGAAGATGGCGATTGATACTGCATTTAAAGTTTTGAAGTTCATAGGTGGCAATGAAGCAAGAATTCGGTAGAGATTTCTATAGATGAGAAGTGCGAGAAAAGACTTACAGTTACATCTATCTATTTAAGCAGTAAAACGGTGAGATCTATTTGCCAATCTATTAGTACGATTAGATTCATACGGTCGAGGTATCGATGAGGACAGCTCATTGCAACAACCACCATGAAAATATTTATAGAAAAGGTAGGGGGAAGTCACGTCACGTCGGCGGGAATGTGACTGGAGCCAAAATGCCACGTCAGGACCGATAATATTGCAGACAATTCTTTGAAACAGGTAGGCATTACAGAAGAGGATTTCCAAGAAGCTGGAAAGCAAGAAGCAGCAAAGCATAAATCAATTTTGAGAGATAAAGCGTACGAAGCATGAGAAACATCAATGCGTTATATACATCAAGAATAAAAGACAATTCAACCAAGTTTTGGTTTTATTTTTGTTTATTGGTAATAACATTGAAATAATGTGTTCACGGAATTTACAAACATTTAAAACATAGTTCAGTTCAGTCAGTTAAGCTCCAAACGTTTGGACGATCATGTCGCTTTCGTTTCTTGACTGGCGAGGCAGAAGATATTCCCGCAGTAGGTGGCCAACTAGGACTATAGGACCCAGTTTGTCCTGCTATTCAACCCATACCTGTGGGGAGAAGAGGTGGATACACACCTTTCCCAAGTGTAAGTGAATATAAAGAACCAGATTGGAAATCGATCTCGGCTCTACCGATTTCTTATTCCAAGCCGTTATCCATTACACCACCCGCATATTCTTAAACATATTTAGAAGAATAAATTAAATTAAAATGAGGTTCAGGGAACAGGAGAGAAAATATTTAAAATTACACCTGAATCTGTTGTTTTAACAAAGTACTTTGGCATATATACAGTGGCGTCAATTAATTTACAGACAACAACAGATTGGGTTGGAGTGGTGAATTTTATGACATATCAACACTGACTCGATTATTTAATGTCGAATTATGTTTTTTAAAAATATATTTAAATAAACAAACATTTATAGTTGGGTCTAGAGATAAACATTGGTCGAGTTATACTTGATTCTACAGGGAATAATTGCTCGGGTTTAAACTACAGGTAAATATTTTTCAGGTTTATACTTGATTTTATCAGTGGGGTTTATTCTTCAGAATCTCCATAGACACTTAACCAGACTAGACGATGTCATCTTCCGCTTTAAATTTAGACACCCCCAACCTTACCCTGACTTGACGTCTTTAAATGTAACTGAGATATTGATACAGATTATTAACCCTTACGCACCTTTTCTTTAAATAATTGCTATAGCCGTTACCATAGTAATTTCAATTTTAATAATGAATATGCTTATAAAACGCGTAAATTTCAGGAATTAGTTATTAAAAAAAATTCGCTTGAAGATGGAACAGAGATTAGTATTTTAATTCAATTTAATTCAAATAATTATATTGAAGTTTTCGGCTCTTGTTTTGAAACATGAGAACTCTTATGTAGCGTTGGAATCATATTTATATATATATATATATATATATATATATATATTATAATTTTTTTAAAAATATGATTCCATCGTTATATATATATATATATATATATATATATATATATATATATATATATATATTATAATTATTTAAAAAATAAGATTCCATCGCTACATAAAAGTGTTCTCATGTTTCAAAAATAGAAGCTAAAAACTTCAATTTCATTTATAGAAATTAAATTAAATTAAAGCAGCTAGTTCTGTTTCATACTTAATCGAATTTTGGAATAACTCTTAGTTATTCCAAAAATTCCAAAATTATAATTATTCCAAAATTCGCTTGATGATGGAACAGAACTAGTTGCTTTAATTTAATTTAATTTCTATAAATGAAATTGAAGTTTTTAGCTTCTGTTTTTTAAACATGAGAACTTTTATATAGTGATGGAATCATATTAAAAAAAATATATTGGCTCTACTGTTGTATTGAGCACTGTTTTTTTTAAAATAAAAAACAAAATACTAAAGAACTTTGGATTATTAACCTAACGGTTCTTTCTTATTTTTCTTTTTACACACACACACACACACACACACACACACACACACACACACACATATATATATATATATATATAAACATTGGTCTGTTTGATACATGAGTCTATTGGTAAACATATAGGTAAAAATAAGCTTGATTTAATAGGTAAACCTTGTTCAGCTTTATACTTGACACTATAGATAGAATTGATCGGGTATGTTTTGATATACAATATCATTCTTTTATCTATTTATCTATTCTTGGAAATTTTGTCATATCCCTTTCATGTCTTGTGCTTATTAACAATATTTTTTATTGGCTTTCTTACTTTTCAACGTGTTCAACGCTTCACCGAGAGGGCAATTAATTTACAGACAAGTATATTAGTTTAAAGCTGAAACTATTTCGCCTAATTTAATTTCTGTACGGAACATGTGAGCAACGAAGTTTTAGAGAAAATGGAAGCAAAAAAGACGCTTATATTTAAAACCAGAAGAGACAGTTGAAATTTCTGTGGCACATAATGACGAAAGAACGCTTGCAAAATTTGGTGCTCTCGTGACAGATTGAAGACAAGTAGGATAGAACCCCCCCGCAAAAAAAAACAAAAACGTATAACCTACCTGGCTAGCTTGAGTAAATGGATTGCAGAGCATAGTTTAGGAGATAGAACAAAATGATAATATTTATTAGGAATTACAAAAAACAGGAAATTGTGGAGAGCCATGATCGCGAACGACCTGAAAGGGAACGACATAAAGAAGAAGAAGATGGTCTAAATAATAAAAAAATTAAAGTATATATTTTTATTTTTTAATTGATATGTATTTTCATTTGAATGGTTAAACCACCCAAATGAAAATACATACCAATTAACAAATAAAATATAAATTTGTCAAGACAGACAGACAAATAATTTAGCATCTCATAGTCAATTTCATTAAATAACAATTTTTTTTACGGTTTATCTACCCATTGTAGATTATTTAAAGCCGAAACATATTTTGGATTGTAAGAATAATTCGCTGTTTTTGGCGAGTGAATGTTGCAACTAACAATTTTCAAGAATAACAATGATTTTTCAATCTTACTATTTAACCATAGCTGGGGGGGAGATGGATTCATATCTTTACCAAGGATATTTGCACGTAAATGAATGTCACAAACCCAACGGGAATTCGAACTCGGCTTTTTGATTTTTCATTCTGAGCCGCTATCTATTATGCCACCTGCACATCCACAAATATCGAGTGTGCACAAATAAAATTTGCAAATGAAAGAAGACACGCTAATACACAATACATAGGGAACAGACTTGGACACCTCGACGTGGCGTAATGGTTAGCCAGCTTGTCTTGCTAAATCAATTACGAGTAAGTTCGATCCTCACTTGGTTCTCCATATTTTCGGCCTTGTGCCACATCTAAGCTACGTTTAGAAAATCACCATAAGACAACTAATTTAAAAATAAAAAATACAGCGTTTCTTCAATGTAATTAGAATTCATTTTTTTTTATTAATAGAATGTCTTTCTGATATTCACTTAGTCTAGACAGCATTTTATTTCACAAGAGCCACTCAATGTAGAGGGTTACTAAACGATGCTGTTGCATGAGCATAAGACTTACCGCGTTTGTGAACTTGTGTTGGTTGATGGTTTCGACACTTTAAGGTACCTATCATGGCGCGACATTCAATCATAAAAAGAAAACTAATTTTTTTTTTGTAAACAAAAAGTCATTTCCCTTAGAATTTTAACGGTAGTAATCTGACAGAAAAAAATAAATTATTATTTTTAATTAAAATGCTAATATAAAGAGAAGAGAGAGAGAGAGAGAGAGGGGGGAGAGAGAGTAACAGTAAGAGTGAGAGGTTAAATAGATTAATTTTAGAAAAGGGTGTTTAAAATGGATTATAGCCTGACAGTTTGCTATGACAAACATTTTGAGTGGTAAAAGTATTGCAAGAAGCAGACGAAAAAAAAAACGAAAAAAAAAAGAACAAAAAAAAAACTAGATTTATGTAGAGAAGAATTTGTCAAGCAAAGTATGTTTTATTGCGAATACGTATATTTTTTATATATATTTTCCCCTTGGAACACTGAAAAAAAAAAAAAAAATAGAAATTATTTTTCGGTACGCAAAAAAAGAAAAGAATGAAAAGTGAGTAATGAATTTTCACGTTTATTTGAATGGATGTTTTTCGGAGCTGACCAGGCTTCTAATTTATTTGAGTTAAAGAATTTCCAAAGGAAAAAAAAAAACAAAAACAAAACAAAACTTTGTTTGTGTTGAATTGCTTTGTTCCATACTATTTCTGGGAGACCAGTACAAAAAAAAATATAAATAAATAAAGAAAAAATGACATAAATATATAAAATACTGGAAGAATTTTGTCTTTGCTTTTTTATTTATTTATCAAAGACATTTTGACCACGAACGACTGAGGCACATTTCCGCCCAAGGAATTTCTGGAGAGAGTCGTTTTGCCGACAGAGATCTCTCATAAAATCAAAACCAACACTGCCTCCTTAAAACAGTCTCGATGGGGTTCAAGTCAAACGAATTGGTTGGATACCGCAGCATGTCAAAATTATTGTCTTGAGTGTAAGCTGTGACTAATATATAAATGTATTAATTTATTGAAATGTTTCCTGCCTAAACAGATAATTTAAATGGGCACGAAAAAGTGTTTTAATTCTACATATTGCACTATACATGTTGCGTTAGTTTTGCCTGCGACAGATTGCTATTTCGCATGTCATTCCTGTTTTTGTAAGAATTTCACTCAACGTCATTTTTTTCAGGCCGATAAACACATAACTACGATGATAACTGATTATAAAATTAAAAACAAAAATGCATTTCCTAAACATTTCCCTCATTTACACTCGCCTCATAAATTCACTAAAATAGGTTTATAGATTTATACTTTTTTTTTCCTCGAGAACTGACAACAAAAATGTTAAACTCTGTTCATTAGACTATTACGGGAATAGTGTTTGGTACTTTTGTTGTCAATTCTCGGGGAAAAAAGAAAATGCGCAAATCCATATTCAACGGCAGCAACAACCAAAATAAATATCACATGTAACTCGAAGAGAAAATAATGACATAATCAAGATGTTGATGTTCCATACTACATTAAATAAAAGGTTAAGATGGAAACCTCCATAAATTCTAGAAAGAACCATAATAGCTACTGGACTTGAGAAACTGATTTTACAGGAAAAAATTGTTTTAAGAGAAGAACTTAATAAATTTTAACCGGAAGTAGTACTGTCAATGAATGTCAAACGTTTCCTTATAAGGAAATGGTTAATATTACCGTTATCATTATCATACCATATTTATGTCTGAGTTTTATTAAAATTCTAAAAAGAGCTTTTTCAAACATAAAAAAACATTGCTGATGTAGTATACAGTAATAACGGTGTCAAGAGTAAAACCGTCCTTTTTGCAGACCCATTTTTTACGGGTACGTATGTTAAAATTTGCCAAAATATTAATCTGAGTGTATGTGTGCGTGGGTGAATGTGTGTATTTTTAAAGAACTCACGGCGAGAGTACCTGACGTTTGCAAAACAGTTCATCTACGAAATTTCACAGTCGAGGTGCTGAATATTACATCTATCAACTATCAACTGACTAATTTTATTTGTGCCATATATATATATATATATATATATATATATATATATATATATATATATATATATCGGTCGGTATCAACCCATGCAATGCATGTAAAGCCACTAAAACAAGGAGTTACAGTTTGTGAAAAAATTAGGAACAGAAACAATAATAAGCGGAAAAAACGTGTAATCAGGCGGGCAGGAGATGTCTGTGTGTGTGTGTGTGTGCATTAAAGTAGTAATGGTCCTTAAGCCGATGTATTTATAGATAGTTTTATTTGTCTATCTATATAAATAGAGCGCAGTGTACGTGTGTCAGTCCGTTTGTCCGTCTGTTTTTTGATCTCGGCGAATCATAAGCAACTTGAAATAAGAGATAGTAACTACTGTGGTCCTCCGCGATTAAAAATTAAATAAATAACTCATTTATAATTAAATTAAAATATCGAACAGAATGAAAGGTTTAAAAACAATTCTTTATTAAAGGTTTAACTTTAATTTCGCTTTTCGTCGCAATTGCAATTGATATAGTCTAATTAAACCGTAATTCAATGTTAAGCGTTGCTCATATGTTTTTCTAGCACGCGTACTGTGACGTATTCAAAATATTGCATGGTTCAAGTTCCCTAATGTCTTTTAAAACATACTTTATGTGAAGGGATCATCATGTTGATTTTAAAAGAAAATAAAAATTGCGTGCCAAATAAATATAAAAGAAACTATTGAGATTGCGTATACGAAGAAAGATTATGTCGAATAAAGATAAAATAATTTTATTATTTCTAAATTCTTATAACTTGTACGTAGATAGGAAGCTGAAGGGAAAAGGCCGAGGACCCAAAAGCCCTCCGCAGGAGTTAGCTTAAAGTCAGCTCGATGGGCAGCTTCTAGGCTAGTTGAAAATAAAATGAAACATATTTTTGCATATTTGGATTTTTGAAACTTGAAATTAATTTTTAATATTGGATTTTAATTCGATTTTTGCAATAAAACACAATACTTTTTAACATTTTTATATAGCCTTTAAAACATTTTTATACACCCTTTAAAAACCGGAAAGAACACTTTAAGATAAAATATAACAAGAAAATTAAGAACTAAATGGTATAGCGTTTTTAAATGGGGCATTGGAAAATCTTTAGTAATGCGGTGACAATACCACACCTTACCGACAGAGGGTTAAGAAGAAATCCTTCGTTTAAACATGTTTTTATTAAATCCGACTAATTATTACCCGTGGTATCAATTATACGAAGGTAGTTCAAAAAGTTCTAAGTCTCACTTAGAGAGAAGGGCCATAACTGAACATTTTTTTTTTGTGGAAAAGCTACCATTTCTTATAAAACTAGTTAAGCTAATTCAAATTTTTGTCTTAATTTCTGTATAGGTGAAGCCCATCCAAATGTGAAAGGTGTGCGACAAATCTAAAAATAGACAAAACAGAGGCTTGAGTAGTCATAAATTATCTGCAAAAGAAAGGTATAACCCCCAAAGAAATCCATGAGGACATGGTATAGACACCATGCGCACACGACTTCCTATGCAACTGTAAAGAGGTGAGCTGCGGAATTCAAGCGGATCAGGGACAGCACAGATAACCGCCAGTCCCAAATCCTCAACCACTGATGAACAAGTTGATGCTATTCATCGTATAGTTTTGGATGGCAGACGTCTTACTATTCAACAGATATCTAAGTCAATAGGCATTAGTTCTGGTTTGGCCCATAATGTCTAAACTGAGATCTTGGGAATGAGCAAGCTGTCTGCAAGATGGGTCCGATGAATGGTGACAATTGAGCAGAAGCTGAAAAAGATTGATATTTCCAGGACACTTTTGACTCGCTTACAGACTGATCCTGAGAATTTCCACCGCAGATTAATGACTCAAGATCGAACCTGGGTTTACCATTTCGTACCTGGATCAAAGATTCAAAGCAAACAGTTGAAAAACTTTTTTCCACACCCGAAGAAGTTCAATTAGGCAGCGTCTGCTGGCAAGGATGTGGCTTCTACTTTTTTTATTCTGAAGGCGTAATCATGAAAGACTACTTTGAAAAGGGGGAAAGATTTAATGTACAGTATTATGCATCAGAAATAAGACAACTGAAGGAAGTAATTAAGTGGAAACGGAGGGGGATGCTGAGGGCAGGTGTGCTCTTGTTCTAGGATAACACTCCCGCAAACACATCTCAGGTTGCAGTAGCTGAATCAGCTAACTGTGGCTTTGAGTTGTTACCCCATCCTCCTTACTCACCAGACGTAGCTCCATCTGACTTCTTTCTGTTTCCTAAACTCAAATCCAATCTGCTTAGTCGCCATTTTGAAAACAATGATGGGATCATATTTGCTGTGGAGGAGTTTTGTTGGGGAACAGGAAGCCATCTTCTTCAGTGATGGGATTGCAAAGCTCAAACATCGTTGAATTAAGTGCATTGATGTCAAGAAGAACTGTATTGAAAAATAAGTAAAACTTGTCTTGTTTCTTCAACTCTTTTTCGTCCGGGCTTAGAAGTTTTTGAACGACCCACGTGTGTGTGTATATATATATATATATATATATATATATATATATATATATATATATATAATTTGATAATATTAGTGGTCAATATATATGTGCATATTTGAAGTGCATATTGCCAGACATGAGCAATTGGCAACACCTTGAGCAAGAAAACATTTCGCCATTTAGAATTCAAGATGAAATTCATCAAATTTCAACTTCCTCTTCTTAACGTTAAGTAAAAATTTCCTGAGAAATATTTTCTGTAGAACCACATTTCTGTTGTTTCAAGTCTCTTCTCCATCTTTGAGCAGATTGTCCAGCATTTGCTGCCATATAAAAGGGCAGATATCATGTAATAGTTCAGTACTCTTTTCTTAGTTTCTAACGAAAGTTTTCTTTATTTTCCCGCGTACGCATACGTGTACGTATATATATATATATATATATATATATATATATATATATATATATATATATATTTGAATATTTTATTTAAAATATATATTCATCGCAACACAGAAATTACCATGTTTCGGAACCAAAATCTAAACCTTAAATTAAAGTTAAAATTAAAGTTTTTGTTCCAAGCGATGTTGAATAACTTTCGAAAAAATTATTTACTTTTTTATGCGAAATAATATATAGTTTAAGTTGGTGGGGGGAATGGGATTACAAAATATTAAGAAGGTCATCTCGTCTACAGTCGCTCTCTCACAGGCGCGCCGTCGCCTCTCTCTGTCTTTTTTACAAATACTTTCATGGTAATTGCTCCAACGAGCTGCTTTCGCTGGTTCCCAGACTTCCGGAATTCAAGCGCCCTACGAGACTGACATCCCGCTCTCACCCTTTCACTGTCTAAACTCCTAAATTTAGCCGTCTCTTCTACTCCAATAACTTCATGTCTCGCACCTCTCGCCTGTGGAACTCCCTTCCCTATTCCAGTTTCCCCGAGAGCTATAATCTCCAACTATTCAAATGTAATGTCAGTCGACATCTCCAGTTGCCTTGATCTATCCACTATCCTTCTCCTCATACTTTCCTCTATCACCTCTATCTGATCTTGCTCCAAATCTTCTGTAACCCCTTGCGTCCTAGTGGCTTCCCGCCTTGCTTCGGGTGAAACGCTTAAAAAAAAAAAAATTAAGTTGGCAAAGTAAATATAGGTTTAGTGTTAGGCGTGGGCTTGTAACTGCTGTCTGCCGATAATGGCTTCCTTATATATATATATATATATATATATATATATATGCATATCGGCGGCTAAAATGGCTACCCCATTTCATGTTCTTACGAGTGAGCAACTCAGTAGGAGATAAACAAGACGTATTAAATGACGGAAGAACTCTCGATGAGTTAATGGCCAACTAAGTATTAGGTTGGTGCAAAAATAATGACGTAATAATGTCGTTTTTAACGTTAAAAAATACGTCACAAAACGACATTATTACGTCATTATTTTTGCACCAACCTAATAGATACAGTGTCTCAATAAATAAGTGTGAAAAGGGCAGCGGGAAAGCACTCCACCATCAAAATTATGATGGCTTTCTGAATAGCCCGCCTTATTTCATGAGTAAAATGAGATTTCTTAAAATTATTTTGTTTCGTTTCGTTATCACTACTTTACTCGCATTCTCTCATACATACAAATTTTTAAACTTTTGCTCATGACTTTTTCATCATTTTAAACTGTTGGCGATTTTGATTAAGGAAGATCAGACGAAAGGAGATCAAATCTTTTGTTTTAGAAACAGGAATCGTTTATAATGCCTTTTTTCACTGGATAAGAAATATATTTTTTCATTTAAAAACATATTTTCAAGTGAAGAATTTAGAAATTAATCTCTCGCAGCCGCGTGTGGTAATCACACTGTTACCTGTGTTTATATTATAATATAACTTCATATTATAACTTTATATTATAATATAACTTTTTAATTATATAGGTTGTTCAATAAAAAGCGGCAAATTTATTTTCACTGTTTTATCTTTCAGAAATAAATGACCTTGAATAACCTTGAATAAATTTCTTGAATATTTATGACCTTGAATAATCATTCGACTCCTACTTAATTACTTAACTCTGATTGGTTCTTTTATGAATGATTAATTGCTGCTTGGTCTCGTCATTTAAAGGTTATTTGCAGACGACATTCGTATTTCGTTCTGCCCTTCGCGTATGGTTAAACAATTCACTGATTTTGAGCGTCAAGTTATCGTACTTTTCAAAGAAGAACATCCGACTTGGGGATTGACGAAATGTGCAGAAATTCTTCATGAATTGTTCAGGCACATCAGTCGTCACCAGTTTTCATCAGTTGTCTCACGTCTTTCTGAATCTACCACTTTTTTTTTTTTACTGGGCACCCCGTGAAAATATTTTTCACCAACGAAAAAAGCATTCAACTTTTCCCCATTTTAAGGCAGACGCTAAGGCGTATGTTCTTCTGTAGTGAAAATAGCTACGGCAGTTTCAACGAAAATTAACATGAATCTTTTTAATAGTGCGACTCGCCTCATGATAAATCATATCAAACGCGGCCCACTGATCGGAAAACTTGCCCATGCCTGACCTAATTAATAGCAGAGATGAAATAATTGATAAGCAGCTGATCAGACAGGTAATGATACTAATAACCACATACAGTTATTACCACCAATAAACATCAGAGAATGATAGACTTAGGAATCATTTTTCAGTTATCACATTTTGATACGTCAAGAAATGAACGTAATTTGTAGGCATCCGACATCCGATTAACAAACAAAAATGGATTAATTTCCTTAGCGTTTTTCAAGATAATACATCTCATCTAATCCAAACACCCTCCTCTATTTTATTAATCAATTATCGATCACCTATAAACTATCTATTCAAACTTATCTCTATTTGTACGTCTTAAAACTATCGATATTTTGGTGTGATCCTCTATTTATTCCAATAATATGAAAACGGTTCGATGATTTCAAACTACATGCTGAACAGGAT
>CAHIKZ030004634.1:1450000-1490000 GCA_903632075.3 Acanthosepion pharaonis | reverse complement strand
CGACATATTTTTTTTCTACTCCTCCAAACGTTATTATCTGGATACTCATGTCTGAGTAGACAGCCTGTGTTTTTATTTAAATAAAATTTCTATCTCTTGTGTGCACAGGCCGGTAGCAGTAATTTTAAATGTTTAACAAAAAACAAAACAGCACGTCTACTCAGACAGGGGTATTCCCAAAATAACGTTTGGGTTGTAGGATATATATATATATATATATATATATATATATATATATATATATATATATATAGTAGTCATCCGTTGGTATAATCCAGGCGTGTCCTATTAACACAACATGGAATTTGAAATATGTTAAAACTGACTCAGAAAAAAAAGCGCTCAATGTTTATTTTCTATAAACAGAGTAAATTTTCTTTACAATTGGAATTTAGATACCTTTTAGTAAATGACCATTTTCACCTACGAATTTTAATTTTACTATTCGCAGGTTTTTAAAACTGTTTCTGCAATATATATATATATATATATATATATATATATATATATATATATATATATATATATGTGTGTGTGTGAAAATATATAGAAAATAGGAAAGAACTCGTTAGGTAAATAATCTAAAGTTCTTTAGTGTTTTTGTTATTATTTTTAAAAAATAATGCTCGATACAAAAGTAGAGCATAAATCATGGAATCATATTTTTAAATAAATAATTATATATATATATATATATATATGCACATATATGTGTGTGTTTGTCTGCTTATGAATGTAGGTATATACATAACTCCGTAGTCTAATAATAAAAAAAGAAAACTATTTTGCCTGGAAAAATATCTTTTCAACATAATCTCGTTCGTTTCGAATGCACTTAATTCAATAGTGAATATTAATCACATAGATGTAACATTATGCACGCAATAATTTCTGATCAAAATTCCGTTTATAGCCAACGTGACAGGCTAGGAATTTATTAACCCACTCTCTTATATAGATATGTATTTTTCAATATATACCTCGACACTCATATGTACACTCACGTAGATAGCCGTATGAATAATAATATTTTATTTTTGCTCATAAAATCACTGTTTTTCTAATTCTTTTTTATTTTTTTATTTTACCGAACCTCATCCGGCATATAATTTACATTGAAAGGCGCTCTCAGCTGCCTTTGATCGATTAGACATGAACTACTTGAACAGATTTCAGAACAAAAAAGTGTTCAGAAAGCGTAGAAAACCGATATGGATCTACTCGTGGGGATGGCAAGGGACATAACTCTTGCTATAAAGACTGAATGTTTCAGTCAATCAGAATATCAAAGAGATGCATAAGAAACCAACTAATGATATTCGATTTTATGTAGTTAAGAAATAAGATATTAATTTTTTTATTATGAGAGTTGACACGAAGTGAATATCTTTCCATTGTCGGTTATTTTGTCGGTTATTTTTTTATGCTTTTCACCCATTAATTTTTCTTTTCCCCCTTTTTTTTTTTTTTTTTTAATGATCTCTGATTGTTGATTCATCGTTGCTAATTATGCTCTGCCCATGGTTGCTCGAAGACTGAATGTGCTGCTATACTCGCAACAATGGCAGTACAAACATCAGAATACATCAAATCGAGATGCACGTAAGAAAACCAACTAATTTGAAAAGAAAGCGGAAAATCATCTAATCGATTTAGCCATTATCATTGTTATTATATTATTATTATTATAGGCATTATTATTAGCCATCATCATTATTATTATTCATTATTATTATTATTATTATTATTATTTTATTATAGGCATTATTATTAGCCATCATCATTAATTATTCATTATTATTATTATAGACATTCCATTGTCGGTTATTTTGTCATTATTATTATTCATTATTATTATTATTATTATTATAGGCATTATTTTTTATCATTATTATTATTCATTATTATTATTATTATTATTATTATTATTATAGGCATTATTATTAGCATTTTATTATTCACCCATTAATTTTCATTATTATTATATTATTATTATTATAGGCCATTTTTTTTTTTTTTTTATTATTATTATTATTATTATATCGTTGCTTATTATTATTATTATTATTATTATTATTATTAGACATTATTATTAGCCATCATTATTATTATTCATTATTATTATTATTATTATTATTATTATACTTATTAGCCATCATTATTATTATTCATTATTATTATTATTATTATTATTATTATTAGGCATTATTATTAGCATCATTATTATTATTCATTATTATTATTATTATTATAGGCATTATTATTAGCCATTTATTATTATTATTATTATTATTATTATTATTATAGGCATTATCCATTTTACTTATTATTATTATTATTATTATAGGCGTTATTATTAATACATCATTATTATTATTCATTATTATTATTATTATTATTATTATTATTATAGGCATTATTATTAGCCATCATTATTATTATTCATTATTATTATTATTATTATTATTATAGGCATTTTATTAGCATCATTTAATTCATTATTATTATTATTATTATTATAGACATTATTATTAATATCATTATTATTCATTATTATTATTATTATTATTATAGACATTATTATTAGCCATCATTATTATTATTATTATTATAGGCAATTATTAGCCATCATTATTATTATTCATTATTATTATTATTATATTACGTATCATTATTATTATTTTAGACATTATTATTAGCCATCATTATTATTATTCATTATTATTATTATTATTAAACATATTATTATTCATTATTATTATTATTATTATTATTATTATTATTATAGACATTATTATTAGCCATCATTATTATTATTCATTATTATTATTATTATTATTATAGGCATTAAAGGTATTATTCATTATTATTATTATTATTATTATTATAGACATTATTATTAGAAATTATTATTCATTATTATTATTAGATTATTAATCATTATTATTATTCATTATTATTATTATTATAGACATTATTATTAAATTATTATTATTATTATTAAATTATTATAGGCATTAGCCATCATTATTATTATTCATTATTATTATTATTATTATTATAGACATTATTATTAATTATTATTCATTATTATTATTATTATTATTATTATTATTATAGACATTATTATTAGCCATCATTATTATTATTCATTATTATTATTATTATTATTATTATTAATTATAGGCATTATTATTAGCCAAATTATTATTCATTATTATTATTATTAAAATAGGCAAAAATTAATTATTATTATTATTATTATTATTATTATAGGCATTAATCATTATTATTATTCATTATTATTATTAAAAGGCAATTATTAGCGGCATTATTATTAGGCATCTAATTATTATTATTATTATAGACATTATTATTAGCCATTTATTATTATTCATTATTATTATTATTATTATTATAGACATTATTATTAGGCATTATTATTATTCATTATTATTATTATTATTATTATTATTATTATTATAGGCATTATCATCATTATTATTATTCATTATTATTATTATAGGCATTATTATTAGCCATCATTATTATTATTCATTATTATTATTATTATTATTATAGATTATTATTATATCATTATTATTATTATTATTATTATTATTATTATAGGCATTATTATTAGCCATCATTATTATTATTCATTATTATTATTATTATTATTATAGGCATTATTATTAGCCATCATTATTATTATTCATTATTATTATTATTATTATTATTATTATAGGCATTATTATTAGCCATCATTATTATTATTATTATTATTATTATTATAGGCATTATTATTATTTATTATTATTCATTATTATTATTATTATTTATTATTAGGCATTATTATTAGCCATCATTATTATTATTCATTATTATTAGTAGTAGTAGTATTAGTATAGTCATTATTATTAGCCATCATCATTATTATTCATTAAACATCTATCGACTTTTTAAGATCTCAGATGTCAGTTTTCAATCAAATTTCAATATCATCACTTAGTGGTTACTTATATTGCATGATAATTTTCTCAGTCTAAAAAATAGTACAAAATATATTATCGATTAAATAATCGAAATTAATGCCCATCTGGTAGCAGTGAAGGTCTGAGTCTAAAATATTTGTTGCCAGGCGACATAGTAGGCCCATCCACAACTTCTATGCTATCATAACGTATAAATACAATTTTAAAAAATACATATAATTTTTTTTGTGGAAAAAATGCGTATTTCTCAGTAATTACAGGGCACATGTACTGCACATCTAACTAACAGTAGACACCTTGTTTCCTGTGTAGGTTTGGGTTTCTAGTTCCTTCTAAAGTCTATTTGAACTCTATCCTTCTAGCGTTTCCGCCTAAACTCTGAAATTTTATTTATTATTTTTTTTTTCTCAATAGGAGTAGATAGGTTCGCCTATCGTCCGGTTCACACCCTCCTCGGTCATTTGAACAAGAGTAAATTTTTATCCCTTGTTTCCTGTTTAGGACTGGGTTTCCGGATCCTTCCAAAGTCTACTTCATATCTATACTTCTAACACCTCCGCTTAAACACGGGAATTTTATTTTCTATTTATTTTTCCCAATAGGAGTAGATAGGTTCGTCTATCGTCCGGTTCACAGATCTCTGAGGTCATTTGAAAAGGAGTAGAGTTTTATCCCTTGTTTCCTGTTTAGGATTGGGTTTCCGGATCCTTCTAAAGTCTACTTCATATCTATACTTCTAACACCTCCGCTTAAACTCTGAAATTTTATTTATTACTAGCACCATGGCCCGGCGTTGCCCGTGCTTTATTAAAAAATCGTACAACTCATACAGCAATCGCTATCACTTGACTTAAAATATTTTTGCCCTTCCTTGCCTTTAAAGGAGTGCACTTTGCCGTGCTGATGTTGCTACATGCCTTACTTCTTGCCTATCTCACACTGCGAATTTTTTCGAAGCTCTATACTAAACATTAAATCTTTTACGAAAAAAGAACTAAACAAAATGAACACAAAACGATCAGATTTAAAATAAGGACTCGTAACTGGAAAAACCGATTGAAAAAAGAATGTTAACAACACATACTTTTTCACACCCAACCCAGTTCTGCGGAATCAGAATCAACGTTGAGTTTAAGCAAGCGAATGAGCCAATTGGAGTAAAGTGCCATGCAGATTTAAATTTTTTCCACTTGTGACGAATGCAGCTATCGATTTTTTTTGCATGCTAGCATGCTAGTTAACATTCGTGTCAGTCAGCTGTTGGCTCTCATGCTGGCCAATAGAATCTTCCTGCCTATTCGTGGCAGCCAGCTATAGGCTCTCACTCTGGCCAGTAGAAAATGGCTGCAAACTACATGAAAACTGGCGTAGAATCATGAAAAAAAATCGATTATTTCCACTATCGATGGGAATTGGGAAATGCAAAGTCGGTCTTGGCCTTTTCGCTAACTTGGAGCATGTGCATGTAAATTTTGGTGAAATCCGTCGAAAATTGCGGCCGTGTATTCGTTCCACACACACATCCTGCCTTTTATAAATAGAGATTTATTTCTCTCAATAGGAGCTGATATCACTCGGTTCACAGATTTCTCCGGTTTTTGAAAAGGAGTAGAGTTTTATTCTTTGTTTCCTTTTTAAGATTTGGCTTCCAGTTCTTTTTAACGTCTTTTTTTCCTCTTTTTCTTCTAGTGCGTTTTAGTGTCATTATCGCTTTACTCAGGATACTATAATTGAATTTTTCTTTTACTTTTAAGTAATTGGTTACTATTCTTAAATACTTTAGTGCACAATTTACACATTAACATATAATTCAAAAGCACAATAGAGTATTGTATGAAGTCTACTATTGGGTGATTGAGAAGTAACTCCTAATTTTATGTATGAGTTACCAACCAGGAGTTCTGAATAACACCCTGTGACTTTTTCTTCTCTGGAATTGGTCAAAGGAACAAGTTTACTATAGCACACCATGACTTTAGAAGAACTTGAAGGGCGAATTTATGTCTTCCATACCACATGAGTTCCTGGTGAAATCAGTTAACGCAATCCCTGGGCTGCCCCAGAAGCTGGTAGCGAAATTTGGTGCCCATATCAAATTTTAAATAAAACCTCATACTAAACGCTTTCATCTCATGTCCATTTTTTTGGTAAAATTATAGTTAATAAATAAATTATAAGCATTTTAAAATGGCGAGTTACTTTTCAATCATCCTGTATATTAAGAGAAATCGTTTCAATGCACTCGATGATTGTTCAAATCTGCCAATAATTGCTTCTGCATCCAATTCATTTAACAATGGATGGTATTTAGCAATCCACCCACGGGGATCGAATGTGGCACAAGGCCTTTTTAATGTGGGTATCTCTGAGCCCGTAGGCCCAGCCAAAAATAAATAACCATCCAAACCCGCCGAGGCGGGCCACTTCCGTCAACCTCCCCCAACAAAACCCTACCCTTCGGCGGAGCTTCGTCCGGGTTCCTCTCTGCAAGCAGAGAGTTCGACAGACACCCGACCCGGCAGCTCACAAAGCGCAGATACTACACTTTGATCCTATCCACCGGGCCGAGCGGGTATGGTATTTACTTGATTCCCACAAAATCAAGATGTGACACAAGGTCGATTAACGTGGGAGACCCGAGTGTTTCCACTCATAGGCCATTGGTCAAAATTGGTCATAGCTTGTCCAAGCTGGTCAGAGCCTAGTCAAAGCTGGTCATGACTTGTCCTAACAGGTCCAGGCCGGAGCCAGTCCAAGCTAGTCAAAGCCTTGATCGAATCTCAGCCTTCGGCCAAGAAACGATCCATTTTTTGTCAAAAACCCCCAGCCAAAAGGCCGAGGAGGAATTCTTTTTATAGCAACATGAAAATTTTTCTTAGTGAATTTTTTTAATATTGTCTTTATGATCTTTAAATTTGAAAATTTCCTGTCATATTGGATTTGAGAAACTGATAGCATGCAGATGACTTTATAAAGTTCTTTTTCTTTTTGTCACTAAAACAACTGTCTCCGTTTTTTTTTGTTTATTGCAACTTGCTATTATGCAAACTGACACCTTGTCCAGTCTGCCATTGTTTGGTATAAAAAAGTCTCAAAATATGTTAGACTAGTGGAAGAATGGACACTAAAATTTTAAAACTCAACTGTACATTAAAGATCGCCGGTCATCCTTTATTCTCGCTGTCAAGTCACTCAGTATTCATAGATTTTATAAGTACAGGGCGACTCCAAAAAACGGGAATTTTTGAAGTGCCTATTGCTAGACATGAGAAAGTGGCAACAATGCGAGACAGTGACCTTGAGCAAGTAAACGTTTCGCCATTTAGAATTCAAAATAAAAAAACCCGGTCTGTCCTGCTATTTACCTATAGCTGGTGGGGGGAAGAGGATTCATGCCTTTCCCCAAGGGTATTAGAATGTAAGTGAATGTAATGAATATCAATAAAAACAAATTGCTCAGTTGACCAACCTCCTGCAGAGGAGGAAAACCCCCACCGAAACGGGCCAAGTTACGAGTGGACCAATGTTTACTTATAGACTCAGCTATAAATCCGACCAATGTTACTGATATCCTCTGAAGAGTGGACTGTCAGGTCCGACTACGAAACTCTCGAGTCGGGATGCTGAAGGTAACATCAATCAACTAAATGAAAAACTTTAATCCTATATATAGAATAAACATAAACTAAATATTCTTGAAGCTATCTATATTAAAAATGTTGAAACCAAACCTTAATAAAATTAATTATGAATACTCCACAAATATTTTAAAATCTGTATAATAGATAGTTTGAAATGTCAAGGTTTACTCTAATAGTTTTCCTTTTTACTATCATTCCGTAAAAAAAAAGAAAAAAACTAAAATGAAATATTTTTCTTCCATCACTCTTGGTGTTATTGGATTGTTAAAAAGTTCCCGTTTTTTGGGGTCACCCTGTATTTGTAAATGGATATTCAGGTAGTGTAACGATTATGAGAACAGGCATTGGAATCAGCAAAGTTAAACTAGTGTCAATAAAATATTGTACTGGATATAAATTGAGGGATCAGTTTGCAATTATTAGTATATTTCTATATTTCTTACATATCGATATAATAAATGGACAAATACTTAGGCTCAAATGTGAAAATGTTTTAATGTTAGTAAAGACATAACGCTGTCATTTTTCATGATAAGTTTAAACAAGGATTCTAGGCTATAATTTTCTACTGCGTATAAATCGAGGGATCAGTTTTCTATTGTCATCTCTATCTATAAAAGCAAGGTGTGTGTGTGTGTGTGTGTGTGTGTAACGAATGCACGGCCGCAATTTTCGACGGATTTGCACCAAAATTTACATGCACATGCTCTAAGTTAGCGAAAAGGCCAAGACCGACTTTGCATTTCCCAACTCCCATCGATAGTGGAAATAATCGATTATTTTCATGATTCTACGCCAGTTTTCATGTAGTTTGCGGCCATTTTCTACTGGCCAGAGTGAGAGCCTATAGCTGGCTGCCACGAATAGGCAGGAAGATTCTATTGGCCACCGTGAGAGCCAACAGCTGACTGACACGAATGTTACCTAGCATGCTAGCATGCAAAAAAAAAAATCAATAGCTGCATTGGTCACAAGTAGGGAAAAATTTAAATCTGCATGGCACTTTACTCCAATTGGCTCATTCGCTTGCTTAAACTCAACGTTGATTCTGATTCCGCAGAACTGGGTTGGGTGTGAGAAAGTATTTGTCGCTAACTTTCTTTTTTTCATTCGGTTTTTCTAGTTATGAGTCCTTTTTTAAAGCTGATCGTTTTGTGTTCATTTTGTTTAGTTCTTTTTTCGTAAAAAATTTAATGTTTAGTATAGAGCTTAGAAAAAATTCGCACTGTGAGATAGGCAAGAAGTAAGGCATGTAGCAACATCAGCACGGCAAAGTGCACTCCTTTAAAGGCAAGGAAGGGCAAAAATATTTTAAGTCAAGTGATAGCGATTGCTGCATGAGTCGTACGATTTTTGAATCAAGTATGGGCAACGCCGGGCCATGCTGCTAGTTAAATAATAAAGAGATTTCTCTATACAATCACTGCATGTCTATTACAATAAAAGGCACTATATATTGAGAAACGCAAATGTGGCAACCTAATAAGACATCAACATAATACAATAAAAGTTTTAGGGCAGCGGTAAACTAGTATTAATATAATATTCTACGCGGCATAGATAGGGGGGATCGATGTTCTATACCTGCCAAGTAATAAACTCATCTCTCTAGAATTAATAAACATTGATATAGTAACTGGAAAAATATATTTAGACATTCAAATATGAATGCATTTTAATAATACTAAAACTTAACAAAATACACCATGTTTTATAAGAAAATAATGTTCTTTAAATCTTTAATATATTTTTAAAGTCTTGTATAATATAGTTTAAATCTTCCATATATTGCTTAAATCCTGTATAATATTGTTTAACTCTTGTATAATATTGTTTTGATCATGTATAATACTGTTTAAATTTTATATATATTGCTAAAAAGTTGAATAATATTATTTAAGTCTTGTATATAATTGTTTCAATTTGTATATATTGTTTAAATACTGTATAATATTGTTTAAATCTTGTATGATATTGTTTAAATTTTGTATGATATAGTTTAAATTTTGTATATATAGTTTAAGTCTTGAATAATATTGTTTACATTTTGTATAATAATGTTTAAAATTGTTTATATTGTTTAACTCTTGTTTATTGTTTAAATCGAATATAATATTGATTCAATTTGTACATATATTTCAAATCTTGAATAATATTGTTTAGATTTTGTATATATTGTTTTTTCTTTCTATAAGATTGTATAATTTTTGTACAATATTGTTTAAATCTTGAATAATATTGTTTGTCTCTTGTATGATATTGTTTAAACTTATTTATGTTGTTTAAATCTTGTATATTGTTTAAATCTTTTAAAATATTGTTTAAATTTTGTATATATTGTCTAATTTGCAATGATAATATTGTTTAAATTTTTTATAATATTGTTTAAACTTGTATACATTGTTTAAATCTTGAATAATATTGTTTAAATCTTGAATCATATTGTATTAATCTTTTATAATGTTGTTCAAATTTTTTATACATTGTTTAAATCTCGAATAATATTGTGTAAATCCTGTATAATATTCATTAAACTTTTTTATACTGTTTAAATCTTGTATATTGTTTAAATCTTGCATAATGTTGTTTAAATCCTCTGACAATATTGTATTACATCTTGTATAATATTGTTTAAATTTTGTATATATGATTCAAATCTTGCATAATACTGCTTAAATTTTGAATAATATAGTATTTATTTTGTATAATATTGGTAATAACTTGTATAATAATGTTTTCATCTCGAAGTATCATATTCATAATCTGAAAACTTTAATTTCTGGGTATTGTTGCAGATGCTGCGTTTTGAATAAAACCGTTACAATTTAATAAGTCATAAATTGTATTTTAACACGATGTTTACATATTTGATTGTAAATTTTCCTGTTTATATTATTGAAAAAAATGATCAAATTTAACGCTCATCTGTTGCCAAAATGTCTTAAAATATGTTCCGCGTGTGAAACAATAGGCACTGAAAGTTTAACCAAGAAAAATAATAATAATACTTGTCTGGGATTATCGGAACATCCTGTCACGTGACTTACCTTGATTAAATAACTATGGTTGGTGCCGTGTCCAGCAGGGTCCACGCGTCGAATAATGCGAAACACAAGCTTTGGTCCCCAGCAGATGAGAAAGGTCAGTATGATAGCAATAAGCATTTTGATTACCTGTAAAAGGTCAAAAAGACATTGTTCGATCAAGAGAATACAAAATTTAAGTAAATATTCTTTTTGTAGAGAAATGGCAAATATAACGAGACGTTTATATCAATTAGGATAGTGGATATTGTTATGGATTCCGAGATGAATTCGGTCTCCAATGAAGAACAAACGCAATAATTAAATATAAGAAATAAAATGTATTTACACAATCATACAAAGAGTAATACTGCTAGGAAGTCCAGGAACACGGTTAGTAGCAAATACAGATAGATATATACAGTCTCGAAGTAGGACTTCCTTAGAGTCTACGTGCTTGTAACTGACTTCTACAAGAGGTTACCTCACACTATCTCCGTTCGTATATTCTCTCTCTCTTCCCGACTACCCACTCACTATTCGACTACTCTCACTGACTGCCTAACTCTGGGTATTTAACGGCAGCCGTCCAAGTAACACTGGTAGAGTCCACTTATATGAAAAGGGGAGAACCCCATAACAGATACTCTTTATACTATTCGGACTATCGTCCTCATCTTTGTTGCCATATTTGTCACAACGTTTCGGCCGTTGTACGCTTGGGCCTTCTTTAGTCTGAGATCCCATGCAACGCTTAACACAATTTACGAAGAACTGAGATCAATTTCCCTTAAGCTCAAACAAAAGAAATTGGAGTTTGCCGGCCACCGAGCGGGCAGTAAAATTGTCTCATCCTTACTCTTATGGCATCCTTCTGGAAGTGTCTTCTCACGAAAATTGACTTACCCAGGCACCATAGCTCAGAGTTGGACATTAGGGATCTGGGGACAGCAATTGAACTGTGTGGAAAGGGACTGCCAGTGGAATTCTGACCAACCATAGGGAAGTCGAAGGATAATAATGATGGTGGACGTTCAAAGTAATAATATATGTGTGTCCTGTTCCTTCAGGCGTTGACAATCATGGCTCTCCACAATTTCCTGTCTTTTGGAAGTAGTCTTTTTCTACATCACCTAATCTGTGTTCTGTCATCCATTTACACAAGCTCATCATGTAGGTTATGCGTTGTTTTCCTCTTGCCTTCAATATGACTTGGGTGTTCAATTTTCTAAAGACTTTTTTTTTTTTTCTGGGTGTTCAATTTTCTAAAGACTTTTCTTTTTCTTTCTGGATGTTCAATTTTCTAAAGACTTTTCTTTTTCTTTCTGGATGTTCAATTTTCTAAATACTTTTCTTTTTCTTTCTGGGTGTTCAATTTTCTAAAGACTTTTCTTTTTCTTTCTGGGTGTTCAATTTTCTAAAGACTCGGGATCATTTCAAGGGAATGGGAATCCGTTGACTCAGTGTGCGTGGCAAGGAGAGTCCTAGATGTGAAAGCCTGAAATGGTGGAACCTGAACCATTACCATCAAGAGACGAATAACATTTCTTCTGTGGGATAGAGGTTGTAGGGTGGAAAACAATTCATCACCTCTCGTCTGTGTAAACGCTTTTGAAATGGAAAGTGAGCATTGGATCGCTGTAACTCACAATGTGACAGCAATACTCCTTTTTTGATCTAAACTGGCTCTTGTGCAGATAAAGCATGGTAAGTATTGTGAGACCGGAAACTACCTACACAATAGACTCTTTCAGGCCTATATTAAGTAGGCGACATAACACTCGACAGAGAGTGATAGAGAGTGACACAGAGAGACAGTGAGAGTCTCGTTCGACTACCAGTGTTGGACACTAACTTATAGTAAGCTCCGCTTACACTATCTCTGTAACCTGTTGTTAATATATCTTTCTTACATCTAATCCGTGTTCCGTGTTTTACTTCTGTGGGCCCAACTTTGGCACCCACATCAGTAAGGGAACTCAAATACTTTCTGGTACGATACAAAAGCTCCAATCTTCAAAGAGAGGTGGGTCTAATTGACTTCAAAGATAGTATTGGAAATTAGTTTTTTGTTTGTGTTTGAAAAGTGACCAATAGCAGCCTGAGGCACCTACCCTCACCTGCCAAGCAATTTTCGGTTAACATTGTATTGTACGAGATTTGGCATTGCGCTACTTAAATTATGGTATTTTATAATTAGAATTTGCTTTTCGATTGACAAATTCAATACAATTACCTGTCGACGGGCGTGAAGCACCTCCGAACTTTGCTCTTTCGGTAGTCGTTTCAATATATTACGCCGTTCTTTCTTCTGCTCGCTGCTTTTGGACCGGCATCCACCAACGCCACAACCGCCAGTGTTACTTTCATTATTTCCCGTCACGCTCTTGCCACTTCCTCGTCCGTCAGACCCCAGGGTTCGGTAGTTACTGCCGCAGTTTCCAGTTGCGAATGCTTGGCGCTGTTTTCCTTCGTCTTCAAACTCGCTGGGACGCCTGCAAATATGAAAAATGAAAAGAACGTTTTATCAGAACAGACGATATCCGGCGATATTCCACAGTGGCAACTGTCACTCTGATCCGGGACGAACGCATTTACCTGAAAACATTTCTTCGCTAAACTAAATCACGGCGTCAACAAACGCGTGTCATTCTAGCGCAGTGAAAGTGAATAAACCCTTATCAATGATTCAATCTATTGCCATTGAATTGAGTTAAAATACTGAAGGTGTGTGTGCTGTTGTATAAGACGCAGTTGAATGTTTTTAAAATTATGGAAAAGAAATACCTTTAAAAATTTCAAGGTTTTACTTTTGAATTTTCTGATCACTGTTGATTCTTAAGTTCATGTCTGAATAAGCTCATGGCGAGTTCTACGACGATAAAATATCCGTAGATGTTTAACTATCACATCGTTAAATATTTAAGCCTAAAAACTTTAACAAAATATTGCAATGACAATTATAAACATGAATGCTGGTCGTTATTTTAAGAAGTGGGTGCAAATGAAAAGATTTGAAATTGACAACTTTTTACATTTCACTGAAGCAGACGTTAAACTCTTCTTTCTTCAGTTGTTTGTTTGTTTCTTTCTTTCCTTCTTTCTTTTTTCACTTTCTCGCTGAAACCAAGTAGCGTCTCCAAATGGAAAAAAAGGTTCCACTCAGGCAGCTTTTCCCCCAAAACAGCTAGTTTGTGGAACAAACTCCCGAGTGGATGCTTCTCTGAACACTGAAACGTTAATCTCTTCAGTTCACGGGTCAATCGTTATTTATTGTCCTGGTATTCATAATATTCCCTTCCTAACATCCCCTCTTTCACTCATATCGCAGCTTCTTGATATCAACCCTTTTAACAGTAAACGTGTATCTTGAGTGACTTTCGTGTCTTAGTATATAAAAATAAACTATTTTTAATATTCCTTTTTTGTTAGTTTTATGCATACCAGCCTGGAGTACAAAAGATTGTTGCCTTGCTTGGGGTGAAATGATTAACACACACACACATACACATACACACATAGTTAAAAATAATAATTCACCTCTTAGAACAAAATTGAATAGGACAAATATTATTTACGAATTTAAATGTCCATTAATTTTGTCACATTAAGTATTAAGAAAAGGTGACAAGGACAATTACATCCCGGAGATTTCTGTCGTATTCACTTTTGAATTTACAGATAATTTTTTATTTATTTCGGATCTTCCTTGGGATACATTGTCAAATTAGCCAAGTTATTTGGCTAATTTGTCAAGGTATCTTGAATGAAAGCCTTGTTAATCTTGTTAACTTACCTGATTGATTTCCTCGATATAATTTCATTATATATCCCAGTTCACCTAATTATATTAATCAAAGTACCTCAAGTTAAGCAATGTGCTAAAATACGATTTTACTGTAAAACAAAGAAGCCAAATGAGGAAGGAACGTAACTAAGAAGATTATATAGCGGCAATCTATCAAATGGGAAGAATCTAACTGCTTTAAAAACAAGTATTCGAGATTTAGGCTTTATGATATTTATGAAATTTATTTAGTGTATACTAAAAAGCCAAATGTGGAATGGTCGTAATTAAGAAGATTATGCAGCACCAATCTATTAAATGTGAAGGCACTACGTGCTTTCAAAGCAAGAATTCGAAATTTAGGCTTTATGATATTTATGAAAATTATTTATTGTATAGAAAAAAACTACGTGACGAAAAAAAAACAGTCAAGTAATGAAAGTACATGACCAGGAAGATTGTATTCCACAGGTTTTTTAAGTGGCTTTATTCTGTTAGCTTCACGGAATCGTCTAAATTGGTTTATGAAAATAATTATTGTATTGTGTATGCAATACTTTTCCAAGAGGTCATTAGTTGGTTTGTTTGTTTGTTTAACGACATATCAAATCCTTATGATTAATTTAATGCCGAAATTTAATTTTCTTGGGACCTTTGAAGTATTAAGAATACAATATATGTTATTCTGCTTTCACAATTGAATACATGGTAGATGATACTCAGCCTTTGTGCATATACATGTTTGTATGGACAAAGGTAATTGCTAGAGGCAGTGAATTGTGAGTTTTATGTTGTAGCATTGTTGAAGCTATATTTTGGAATGCAGTTTGATTAAGAAATTGTAGGATATTATATGCACTAATGTCATGAAAGAGTTCTTTCATGTTGGTTGGTTGGTTGATTTTGTTTAGTGGCATATCAACACCTCTATGGGTTATTTAATGCTGAAATCCAAACATTTTGAACACAATTTTCTGGCTTCAAGCAAATATATTTTGAATGCAATTGCATGACTTCAGCTACAAATTAAATGTATTGTTGGTAATTAACTATGAAATCTCGTTGGTCATTTTGCTAATAATTTAGTACAAAAATGTATTTTTATACTTTCATAGTGTTTTGTCCTTGTTTGGGGTTCCCTATTTGCCTATAGCTTAGACCCTAACAGATGTTACCACCTCGGGTTAGGGTGCCCATGGAAACAACGGCAATTAAGAGGTGGTTCCAACCCCCACAAAACCTCTAATCTCCCGATCAGAGGCCTTGCTTCCGGATTTAGTTTATCGTCATACCCAGGACTAGCGGAGTCGTGAAACGAGGTAGAATTACCCGAAAACGACAGTTTGATTCTAAACAGATCCACAGATCCGACAGACAGCAAGAAGTGTCTATTTAAATGTAAATTATTCTAAAATTTCTGATTATTATTATGATACTATATATAAATGGGAAGAGTTTGATTGTCTGTTTGCTGTTATTAATACCTGAACACGAGAAATATATTCGACTGAAAAAAAGCAATTTCACAGAACAGTTTTCCCCCAAATATATTCACTAGAATTTCTTCACTTATCAAGAATAAACATAAAGGGTGTTCCAATAATTTGGCCCGATTTTAAATGTGAATTAATTTTAAGCGTCTAATCATTTTATTCTTTTTATTTCAGATTTAACAACTTAGGACTTTGGCAATTTCAATCATGGAAAGATTAACAATCAAACAACGTGTTAGCGTTTCATGACTGCAATTGGAAAAATAGTTCGTAAATTCAAACAAACTGGGTCGGTGGCCGATGTGAAAACACCACTGCGCGCTCGTTTACGCTCTTCAGCTGAAAATGAGAGTGCATGAGAATGTGACCGAAAATCCAGACCCCTCTATTCATCATCACACGCAGGAATTGAACCTCTTCACAACAACGTTACATCGTTTCCAATTGCACTCTCGGTTGGTCGATTACGTTGGCCAAAATAATTGCGATGTGCGCAAAATACATTTCTGTTTGAACGTTCATTTTCGTAATAGGGTTGGATAACTTTAACACGTTGTTTGATTGTTAATCTTTCCATGGTTGAAATTGCCAAAGACTTAAGTTGTTAAATCTGAAAGAAAAAGAAAAAGAAAATGTTAAACGCTTAAACTTAATTCACTTTTAAAATCGGTCCAAGTTATTGGAACATCCTTTATATGTAGCTGTTCTTTTACGCTAATAATTGCTATTACGATGTTACTGTACAATAACAATTTTATTCATATCTTCTCATCACTCATAACTGTAGGAACACTTCGACGTGGTTTAATGGTTAGCAAGTTGGTTTCGCTACATCACTTCCAATTGAGTAGTGAGTTCAGTCCTCACTGGGTGCTCTACACACTCGGCCTTGTGTTGCTGTAACCTACACTCAGAAAATCATTTTTTGAGACCTCGACGTAATGTAATGGCTAGCAATTTTGTCTTGCTAGATCCATTGGAACTGAGAAGTGAATTCGATTCTTGCTGGGTGCTCAGTATTTTCGGCCTTGTGTCATATCTAAGCTATGCTTAGAAAGCCACCATCACTTATAGCTGTCGCATGGTGGTAGGGCTAATGGATTCATGCCTTCTCCAAGATTATTATTCGCCTATTTTTTCCCGACTTGCTAACCGTTACACTATCCACATTGTCAGTTGGTTGATGAAAATAGTCAAATAGCTACAAGAAAACAAATAAACAAACAACCCCGAACAAAAAAGAAAATAAAAAAGAAGAAAAAACAAACAAAAGACAACACAAAACAGATTAAAATTGAAAAAAATAAGACGTGATCAAAAGTTATATCAAAATTCGATCGTGTTAACTTCGTTATTTGAACTATTTCAGGTTGATTTGAAAGTTGTGGATTCATATTAAAGAATGGATTCAATTATATAGGTAAGGGTGTGCGTATAATCCGGAAACTAAACTTAGAGAAAGCCAAGTTTCCAAAATCCTTTTCTAATTATATACGGTCATATCGTAAAAACAATAAAAACGAACTATGCCATGACGTTGGTCGATTAATGAAACGTGTTCTATACAGATGGCGCTGCAATCACCAGTATCAAAATAGCGGCCATATTTATGAAATCAGGGAAAGACATTTTTTTAATCATTTCAGCCCAAACAAGGAAATAAAGCCACTAAGATGCAAAGGATTACTGAGTGTGAGAGAATATGAAAAAAAACATTTTTAAGGAGCGAGAACAATAAAAGAATATGATTTAAGGAGACAGAAGATAACGTTTGACATTGCATCTAGATTCAAAATCAAACTGGAAAATCAAAATCGACTGGAAAGCAATGCCGGAAGAGAGTTCCACAAGCGAGAAGTGCGGGAAAAGAAACTGTTAGCATAGAATTTACGGGTACATCTAGCCATTTCAACTGTAAGTTGGTGAGACAAATCTAGTACTACGCATAAAGTCTAAGTACCAAAGAGGATAGCTCATTAGTACAATTACCATGAAAATATTTATATAAAAAGGCACAGGTATTAGTAAAGGGACTGAAGCCGAGATGCCAGGTCAGGACCAATAAGATTCAGATTCTTCTTTGGATTTTATCAAGAATCTCTAAATGCAAAGCAGAAGCACTAGATCAGCAATATTCAATGGATGGAGGAATGGTAGACTTATAAATGTGCAAAATAGATTCTGGCGAAAAAAAAATCCTGTTTTTCTCTTGTTTCTTTTTTGTTTACAGTCGTAGGACAAACATTTACCGATATTCTAATTTGAAAAAACTGATCAGGCGATATATCGTTGCTAACAATCATATTTATATTTAAAATCGGTGACATCACAATGTAGGTCGGCATAGACTCTTTTCTGTTCCGACTGAAGGTGAAAACCATACTCTGAACAATTAAGCGAAGAATGACAATATTTAATTTCAAAACTTCAGATCCGAATTTCAAATATGGAGACCTGACTGAAAGCTCATGTTTGAAACAATAGTAAGAATTTTAACCTGAATAACAACGAATAATGCAAACAAAAATTAGGACAATTTTATATATATATATATATATATGTGTGTGTAAAGGAAGAACAGTAAGATATATAATCCGGTGTTCTTAATGATATTTTTATTTTTACATAACAGTGCTCAATGTAAATTTACAGAGCATGAATATTATAAATTAACTGATTTAAAATATGGTTCCTTCGCTACACAGTAATAACCATGTTTCAAAATCTGAAGCTAAAAACTTTAAATTTTATTATATAATTAAATTAAAAGCATTAGCTCTGTTTCATCTTCAAGCGAATTTTGAAACAACATATTTTTAAATTTACCGAGTTTTAAACGCACCTATAAATTTATAATTTCCTGTTTCTAAGGATACAGAGAAATCCAATCATTCAGACAGGGGCGGTAGCGTGTTCATTTTTATTAACTATTGTTGTATCAATTATGAGTTATGTTCGAAAAAGACGTTAAGTTTAGGGAGGTTAGAGGTGTATTTTTCAACGAATTCTGTTATCCGTTAAACGCATATAGTCTGTTTTTTTTTTATTATTAACGACAAAATTTTTAGGCATATTTTTCGTACTTGTATACTCAAAGATTCTTTCTAAAAGGGGTGTTTGGGTTAGAATTCGTTGTATTTAACTACAATTTAAAATTTATTTTACTCTTTATTACTAATAGACTATATTTCTTTTTAAGTCAAGTAAATGTGATAGAATTTCTTTATTTAAAATTATTTTTTCATATCACGTATAAGTATGTATATTACCAGCTCCCATTTTTTATTTTACTTTATTTTATTTTTAAATATTATTTAAGGAAAATTTTTTAACAATGACGCCAAAGAATAGCTATTTCATTTCTTTGATTCAGTAAATTTTTATTTTTTATAAACTTAGTAATATATAGTTTCTCATATATGCACAAAGGACATGGGTCATTTAATGACCTACATATTCTAGCCTTTCTTATTAATTTCCATTTTACTGTAGGTGTTTTATTGGTTTCTTTTAAGTACCAGAAATATTTCGAAAGGGATGTCTGATTTCTGTATTTATTTATCCTAAAGGAAGCTTGATGTTGATTGAACCTCTTTTTGAACTCATGGCTTGTGCAACCTATATAGATGTTTATGTTTTCGGGATTCTCAATAGATGGGATATTGCATTGGTATACTAATGATTCCGTGCGACATTTATTTTGTAGAGGACAGTTATGAGAATTTCTATAGTTACATAATTTTTGTTTATCTTCATCTCTTTTTATTTTTATATTGTCTAAATTTCTTTGGCTTTGGTCTAAGTGTTTATTGAAGATATTAGCATTATGTTTCTTAATAATTTTTTCTAAGTTTTCAGTACAGCTGTAACTTAATTTTAGTGTATTTTTTATTGAAAATAGTACCTAGTTTACTTTACTCAAGGAAAGTGCTTAACTATTAATGCGAGAAATTTTGTCCTAATTTGTTCTTTACCATTTGGTTGTATGAATTTGTACAGTTTGTCACGTCTATCGAAAAAAGAATAAGTAAAAATTCAGCAAATGAGAAGATTTTCTATGAACATATTAATTTCTATAATAAAGCTCTAAAAGATAGTGGCTACAAAAGCCCAAAAGTAACTTATATAAAAAAGGAAAATGGAAAGAATAGGAAAAATAGAAGTAGAAAAATAATTTGGTATACACCCCTATACAAGGTGGTGAATGCTTCCATAATTCTTGTCTTCAGTTCGTCTTTGGTGTTACAAGGATTTTTGTTGGTCTCTCGCTCAACTGCTCCCCACGCATAATAATCAAGAGGGTTGCAATCTGGGGAGTTAGGTAGCCAGATATAAAGGGTGATGTGGTCGCAGAAATTGTCCGACAGCCATGACTGGGTTTAAAATTTACGATATTTATTGGGGGGAAATACTCAATATATAACATTTTTCTAGATAGAAAATATATGGAGATAAAAAATAAAAAGATGTGTGGCGATTGGTATTTTCACATCTGGAATGGTTATCTATCAATCTATCTATCTATCTGGTATAGAATTTGCTATATTTACGGGGATGGGGAAATACTTAATATCCGGGATAGCGGGTTTGTAGATATAAACTGTGTATATATAGAAATGGACACTGCATTTTCCCGCCTAATGCTGTCATCGGATTCGATTCATATCTATCTATCTATCTATCTATCTATCTATCTATCTAAATGGAGTGTTTGATACAGAGCATTTGAAGATAGATACTGTAGAACAAAATCAACACTTCATAGTGAGTGGCATTATCATCAAACCCTTTTTGCATATATATTTTATTTATCAATGTGTTTTATTTAATTTTTTGAATATTTATAAACAGTGGAAATAGAAATCAATGCCGGTGACACAGTTTCATACCATAGGCGATTATCTATCTATCTATCTATCTATCTATCTATCTATCTATCTATCTGTCTGTTTATTTCTTCCTTTTTATCTATCTATCTATCTATCTATCTATCTATCTATCTATCTATCTATCTATCTATCTTATATCGGTCAATATCTGCCTGTTTCTTCCTTTTTATCTATCTATCTATTTCTATCTATCTATCTATCTATCTATCTATCTATCTTATATCGGTCAATATCTGCCTATTTCTTCCTTTCTATCTATCTATCTATCTATCTATCTATCTATCTATCTATCTTATATCGGTCAATATCTGCCTATTTCTTTTCCTTTTTATTCTATCTATCTATCTATCTATCTATCTATCTATCTATCTATCTTATATCGGTCAATATCTGCCTATTTATTCCTTTCTATCTATCTATCTTATATCGGTCAATATCTGCCTATTTCTTCCTTTTTATCTATCTATCTATCTATCTATCTATCTATCTTATATCGGTCAATATCTGCCTATTTCTTCCTTTCTCTATCTATCTATCTATCTATTTCTATCTATCTATCTTATATCTAATATCTATTTCTTCCTCTTTATCTATCTATCTATCTATCTATCTATCTATCTATCTATCTATCTATCTATCTGGGTACGTGTTTGTGTGTGTGTATATATATATATATATTGTCTCGTATATCAGGAACAAATAATAAAAATAAACGTTCGTCGTATTGTATTTACTTGTTATTTGTAAATTATCATTTCTCTCTTGCATGGAAAATGTCGCGCAGTTAAAGCAGGAACGAATTGGAATGACGATGTTTTGGAATTGTTGGCAAGCGCTGGTTACATATTTACCATTCAAGGCGAAATATAGAAATGTTCAGGTATTGATTTTCATTCTCCTAAAAAAAAAATAAAAAATAAAAAAATAAAATAAAAACAGCATAACGACCAACAACAAGATAACAAATATACAACATTTCCATGACAGCTTCAAGGGGAAAACCTCATTCCATCACTTCCAGAGTATTATAAATTGATTTTTTTTAATATGTCATCGCAAACAATCGTTCAATATTAAAGAAAAACTGTTTGACACGCCACGTCGACTAGTGACGTCTGAAGGAGACAATTTATTGAGAGACTTTCTCGCATTGAATACGCTCACGCAACATAGAAGCAAGGGAGATAATTCTGTACATGCTTCTCCAATTGGATTATCTTTAAATACTTCCTGCGACCGCTTTGATGGAGTGGCTTTTCAAACGTCGAAAGTGTGTTTGATCTGGGCTCTCAACGCACGGCCTAGTTTTCTTATTAATTGTAAAGGAAATAGGTTCTTCTCAAATGTCCTATCGAAAGGTCATTTGAGAATGCGCGCAGATAGATCCACGTTTGGAATGTTTTTATGCTTCATTTGCAAAAATGTATTGTCGGAAAATGAAATAAAATCGATAAATAAAATGATATTAATGAAAAAAAAAAAAGACAAAGAAATACATTTTATCATGATGCTAAGAGTAAAAGAACCGAAAATATGATTACCTCCCTCCATTTGGTTTCGTCAAACTCCGTTAAGCGGCGCTGATTAAATCTATAAAAAAAACGAACATTTTTCAAGATGTAGCAATACGTGGAAAAAGGACGGTCCTACTGGGACACGTTAGTTTCCCTGGCGAACTGACAACTGACTCTCTCTTTTTCCACTTTCCAACGACAGCGTTAGGACGTGCGTTGCAGACCTACTCATAAAGTAATTTGGTTGTTCCAACACAGCGCAAATCCAACACGAGCTCGACCATTTTAACTATATTTATCTTTACTTACTCTATCTTCTGAACCGAAAAACGAAAATGGACATACCCAAGGATGGTTTAAAACTTCGTTTCACTACAGTCACCATTAAAACATTAAAAAGAATAAACAGTCGGTAGTAGAAATACAAATTTTTGTATGATTCTTTGTTTATCATATGTGAACATTCACACACCTAAAATACACCACAGCATGCAACCTCTTAACATCTATAAATCTGATAAGACCAAATTGTGTAATTAAATATTAGTCACGTGTTTCCAAAGAAGATTCTGCAATATTATTGGTTTTGACCTGGCATCTCGGCTTCAGTCATTTTTCACCGCCGTTGGGGAATTTTAAAGAATAAAAATTATTAAAGCTCAAATTTAACTAGGAAAGATTTAGAATGTTTGACTGTCCTGTCGTAATGCTTAAATTAATAAAAAAAATTACTCAAAAATGTAAGAAAGTAAACCTTATACGTACGAGAGCAAGTCAAAAATGGTAAATTGTCGTTTCCATGGAGAAAATAGTCTTCTTTCAATAGATCGCCCTAACTTGCGGACAGTGAGCCTTTGTGGTTTCCCTGATAAGTATAACGGTGGATATCAATATTTGGCATGCCTCGTCCCACTTTTGCTAGACGCTCCGTTTTATTTTGTTATTGGTAGCCTAACTTATATTTTGTCGACCTATACTGTAAGTACCTTCAGGTCGACTTGTACGCCAGGTCGACTTGTACGTCGCAGTTTGCTATATGTTTTAACAACTACTAATAATTTTCATTATGCCATATTTTATTTGGAAGAAACTGAGAAAGGCTGTAGAATATATCAACCGAAATGAAAACAATAGCGTGCAAATATATATTCACAAATGAAATACATGAAAGCATTGAAATAAAACGTCTGAAATGTGGGAGAACTCTGCAAGTTTAGGAAAAAACAAAAAACAGATGCAGTATTCGACATTACAAATAGGAAGGATAAATATTAACTGTCTCAACGGAGAAAATAGTCTGCTTTCAGTAGATCATCCTATTTTGCGGACAGTGTGCATTCGTGGCTTCACTGATGTGTATGACGGTGGATATCAATATTTGGCATCTCTCGTCCTACTTTGGGTAGATGGAGACAAAAGATATTTAACACAACGCAAGAAATCTGTCATTCAAAAGGAAAACAGCGTAAATCTAAACAGCGTTTAGATCTACTAACTCTTTAATCCAAGATATTGACGACTCTCCCTCATGAACAAAACAAATTTTAATAGAAATAGATCGGTTAGACTATCGTCCGGTTCACACTCTTCCCGGTCTTTTGAACAAGAGTAGAAGGTTCATCCTTTGTCTCCTGTTTAGGACTGGGTTTCCGGTTCCTTCTAAAGTCTCCTCCAGCTTTATACACCTAACACTTGTACTTTCCTACACAGACATGGCCACACAGTAACTCACTACCTTCAGTGGCTTTCAGGCTTTATTGGGCCTTGTATTATATGAATATTATATATATATATATATATATATATATATATATAATGTAAAATATGGAGGCACGGTGGAGTAGTGGCTCGGATTGAGGAATCGGAGAGCCGAGTTCGAATTCCAGTCGAGCCCATTACATTCAATTACGTGCTAATACCCTTGGGAAAGGTATGAATCCTCTTCTTCTCCCTCTAGCTATGGGTAAATAGGACGGACTGGGTTCTATAGCCTTGGATGGCAACTAGTCTAGGAGAAGGACAACTCTGAATTCAAAACCTGCGGAGGGTTATTTGGGGACCTTATGGCACGTAGTGCACAAGGTCGCTGTATTCGTCTCTTCAAAAAGTGTTGTTGGTTCTGCATAATGCCTTCCCCACTATAATCAAATCATATGTGCTGGTGTCCGGGTTGTCAGTTCCTAGGAACTGAGCTGCTTGTCCCTCATACGTCGAATACGACCGGAGAGTCCACCATATATATATATATATATATATATATATATATATATATATATATATATATATATATATTCACTCCACTGATTGGAGGTCCTTCTCGACGCCTACGGACATGTTAGTTTTGTCAACAATGCCGGATTTACTATTGAGGCAGGAGTAAATAGTAGTGTCGTCAGCGTAGATGTATACCTTTTTTCTAATAAATCCAAAACGAGAGTGACATTTTTGGTTACCTGGTATATAACATTATGCTTGCTATTTTAAAACGAAAGATAAATGAGACGACAGGGACTTAAAAACCGACAGGAATTAATATAAGATGAAGAGGAGAGAATTTTTCATGAAAAGACTGTTTTAAACAGACTGAAATAGGTTCATACAAACAGACAAATTTAGATTCAATATCTAACTCCGCCGTTTTGAGTCTTTCAAATCCTTACTGACCTTTTGAGGAGCAGACGACCCTTATGCAGAACGTTTCCGTCCAGGCTGGAATTGAAAGCTGGATCGATAAGAATAGAGTGAGATCGATTAATATAAAAGATAATAAACGGTCAAAATGAAATGATAATTATCCTTGTAATATTGACCTGGAAAAGCGTTTACCGCAGGCAAATGTTTCACATAGCTACTTTTATATTAACAAATATTCTATGACGCAGAAACCTAGTGTCTATTCAGCTGGACATATTGGATACAGAATTGATATAGTATTTGCTTATTTAATTCCAAATTATTAGTTCCAGAATTAGATATAAAGCTTAGAAACACATAAGATAACCAGTCTGGTGGACCATAAGACCTCGGTGATTGTTTCATTCTTTCCCAGAGATGCATTTCGATCTTGCAGTCTTTTAAAAATGTCCTGTGTTGAAACTAAAATGCCTGTGCTGATAGGGATTAATTGTTTGACTCGTAGCTTTTGCGGGGGAAGCTATTTGCGGTGCTAATCCATTTAGCCGTCGTCCTGGGTAAGACGTTGAACTATATCCGCGTACTGGGTAAGACGATAAACTACATTCAGCAGGGAGGCCTCTGATCAGGAGGTTTTGAGGACCGTGGAACTACCTCTTAATTTCTGGTGTCCTCAGATCCACCATGACCCGGGTTGGTAGCACCTGTTAGGTTCCCAGCTATGGGCAAATAGTTAATTATTACCAGCAATACATTTTTGAAGGAAAAATATTACCAGAAACAAGATTTTTGAAAAAACAAAATATTACCAGCAAAAAAACAAAAAAACAAAAAACAAAAAAAAAACGTTGTTGGCATTAAATAACCCATTGAGGTTGATAATACGTAAATAAATACGTAATAAACCAAACCAAACCATTTAGCCATCATTTTGAACTGCCCACTATCTTTTCAGTCGCCACCAGAGCTATTCTCTGATTGTCATCTGGTCTGTTCCCGAATGTCATTGACAAATTCAGAATGATAAATTTAGAAAAAACATAAGATGACCGCGGCACATCATCCGTGATGTTGCCCTAGATCTTTAGAATATATATATATATATATATATATATATATATATATATGGGATGCAGGTTCGATTCCTGTTGGAGGACGCATATTTTCTACGAAATTTCTCGAACATTCAGGCCGGCAAATGTAATTAATACTGTTTAATTAAAAACAAAGCATTTACTCAAATAAGTGCATCCATTAAAAAAAAAAGAAGCAAAACGTATAAAAAAAAATATATTAAAATATTTGTCAGATGTAATCCATTTAATATAATATGTTATCATTTTTCCCGTAGGCTACAATTTCTGAGCAGATATGATAGATCGAGAAAAATCGGCGAAGGTTTGTGTTCAAAAGCAGTAATTTGAGCTTTCCTAAACTGGAAGTCCTCCGAGGCTGGAAGGTCATTGCACGTGCAGGCAAATGACGGTTCCGTATAGGATACTGGATCGATTCCTGCTGGAGGAGCCATATTTTCTACGAAATTTCTCGCACATTCAAACCGGTAAATATAATTAATATGGGCTTGATTAAAAGACAGAGCATTTACTCAAATAAGATGTATCCATAAAAAAACGTATAAACAGAAAATATTAAAATATATATTAATGAATATACATTTTTACTCACCGGTAGCGCGACTCGGAGTCCCATGCACAAGGTAAACTTCAGGTGCTGAAGATTGCAAATCGTATAACTGGTGAGCAAAACATGCATATTTATTAATATATAGTCTGGTTTATTGTATCGAGCACTATATATATATATATATATATATATATATATATATTCTGTCGTTTCAGCAAGATATTTGTATTGATTAATTTTACTGATCAACTTTTCCAAATTACGAAGAATCCTTCTCATACGAAGCGGAAATTTCGTCACAAATTATCTTACGTTCATTCTCGAAGAAATGTACAAGCTTTCGACTTTTTTTTAAATCATCATCGGGGTAGATTAGAGACAATTTGGTGAATTTTCTTCCGATCCGATATAAGATATATTTAGACAGAAAGTATTCACCCAAATAAGTTTGATTTAAAAGAACTGACCAGAAACTTTATTCAAACCTTCGATCATATCAAACAACACCTTAATCGAAGTGCGCAGTGTGTAAATGTTTTAGCAGCTTAGGAGGAGAAATCGCAAGCTGAATTTTTTACATTCACAGACGTAGCCTTAGAAAAATATATATCAGCCTTTCTCTGTGTTTTTATATATATATATATATATATATATATATATATATATATATATATATATATATATATATATATATAAGCTGTCGCTTCCTAGGAACTGAGCTGCCCCGGTGACCCTCATTACGTCGTCAAAGGGTCCCCCCCTATATATATATATATATATATATATAAAATCCGCATCGATCAACGAGTCCAATTATATATATATATATATATATATATATATATATATATATATATAATATGAATAAATCTCTTCAAGACTATTGAGAAGCCTTTTCGACAGTTAAATTTTTATATATATATAATTATATATATATATATATATATATATATATATATATATATATATATATATATATATATATATATATATATATATATATATGTATGGTTCCTAGGAACTGAGGTGCCTGACCCTCATTACGTTGTAAAAGGGTCCCCGGTGGTGCAGGTGAACAGTCCGCGTCGAACAACGAGTCCACGATATATATATATATATATATATATAAAATGAATAAATTTCTTCAAGACTAATGAGAAGCTTTTTATTAAATTTTTTCTTGCAATTGTAGTGATTTCTTTTCCGGATATAGAGTGTATAAAAATTGTTCAAACGATGTCTTGTTCCAAATACTTTCGACTAATCTATTAGCCATTATCAAGGATGTTTTTAATTTCCGAACACGGTCAGCCCGTTGTGGCCGTATTCAAAATTGATATTATTAAGAGTTGGCTAATTTTTTTTTATTGTTAATGCCTCCATTATTTTTTAATCCTTTTTTAAATGTGGATGAATAGCATTATGTTCGCATTTTCCCTCAAATATGTTGCCGACAGATTTGGTCTGTATTTTAATGGGTCCTAATCCTTGATAATGTATAACATGTTATCCGAAAGCGCACGGATCCACAGATCATTTAGACGGTTTTTACACACTATATATCCAGAAATAAATAATTATCAAATTAATAATCTCTTGTAGCATACTTCCGGACAATAATGGGTATGTCCCAATTCACATAAATACAGTAGTAAATACTGTATGTTGGTCTGCAGTTGGAGATTCGTCTTCAGCTGTGCTGGTCAAACTCTTTGCCTTTGAGCAGAGAGAATCCCCAGACAAAGCTATGTCGAAGGACAGAGTCGCTTCTCGGGAAACAGCTACCCGACTCCGTTTTATACGGGGTCTACCGCTAATTTTTCGCCGAGCCTACGTGCTCGGATACCCCACATTAAATTCAGCCTTGTGCCAGATCTGATCGCGTGGGGCGGTTGGTAGATATCCTGCAGTTGGAGATACATTATGGAATTAACTTGACTAACTTCTAGCAGTTTATCTATTTATTTGTTTATTTAACGGCAGTTGACTACTTCTACGCGCCGCTGGCGAATCTTATATGTGTTGTTCGTGTCTAAAGTATTATCGTTCATTATCAACCTGCGTGTGATCATTCTATTCAGTAACCTTTCCTAGGCTACAACACAATATTTAATTTAAAGGTCAATCACAGTGCTCCGTCAGTCATCTTCAATGAAACTTGTATAAAAGATGGATTGTTGCTCAAATACACCATTATATATACAGTGTAACCCGGATATAAGAGAGTTGTCGGGACCGGAGAAGAAGTCTCTTATATCCGGGTTTCTCTTATATCCGGGTTTGGTCTATTTTATATACATTAACACAGGCTCTAATTTGGGACCAGAGAAAATCTCTCTTATATCCGGGTTTCTCTTATATCCGGGTCTCTTATATCTGGGTTACACTGTATATATATATATATATATATTTTTTGTGTGTGTGTGTGTGTGTGTATTGTGGGTATCTAGGAAACAAATATTCATTCACGCAAGTTTTGTTAAACAAATCATATCATATTATACTTTTAAAGAATTTTCCTTTTGTTAGAGGATTAGTTCGTGTATCTTAGTGTTGAATTTGTAAAGAAAATTTGTAAAGATTCAGTGCGTTCGACTGGCTTCAGTCTTTATCAAGAAAGAAAAGAAATGAAACACAACTTAAAATCCACACATGATAATGCTTGGTCTACCTTCTGGCATACCAACTTCCAAAATCATGAAATAAATCAGTCTCTCACATATACCAACAACTTACAGCCATATCACGTTCCCATAGGTTCACCAAAGTTAAGCAATGTCGATCTTGATCAGTGCCTAGATGGGTAACCACTTGGTAATATCAAGTGATGTAATCTTAGACTTGCGGGTGCTGTGATGGATTATAGCTCCGAAATCTGGAGAGCCGAGTTCCAATTCCAGTCGAATTCATTATATCCATTCATGCACAAATACTTTTGGGAAGGGTATGAATCCATCTGTTTCTCCACTCCCCCGGCTATGGGTTAATTAGTACGACTTGTATCAGTAAATCACTAATATCTCTAAAAAGAAATTATCACGTTCTGAAAATATTTTTTGGCTTTAAATAAACGGCAAATTTTTGATAAGTCGTAAAATAATTACGACTTGATAAGCTATAAAAAACGAACCAAAAAATAAAATATATATATACCATATAAATCTTATGGTATAGTCTCATGGTTAGAATGCGAACGTTCTAACCAATAGGCCACGTGCCCATACTATATAAGCACATACCATATAAATATAGTAACAATTCCACAGATTCCGACTAAACTTACAGAAACAGCCACAAAAAATATTAACCAAACTAGATGTAGAAAAGCTGTTCTCAAATGTTCCTGCTAACGACATCATCTTAAATAATGCTTAAACATATTCGTCACCCCAACAGCTCGTTTATCTATTTATTTGTATATTTAACGGCATATCAATTCCTTATGGGTCATTTAATGCTGAAATTTAATTTTCTTTGGAGCTTTGAAGTAATAAAATGGTGATATATCATTCTACTTTCACAGGCGAATACATGGTTGATGATACTCAGATTTTGTGCATATTTATGCTTGCGTGGGCACAATTACTAGTGGCCGTGAGGTGTGTTTTATATTGTCGTTTTGTTGAAGTTATATTTTTGGAATACAGTTTAATTTAAGAAATTGGTAATTATATATATATATATATATATATTTATATTTATTTTACGAACTCAACCAGAGATGAAATGTATTGTTCGTCATTTTTATATATATATATATATATATATATATATATATATATATATATACAGAAAAATATACGGAAAAAAACAAACAAAAATTCTAATATGCAATTATGCTGTTTTAATGTTAATATAATGTCAACGTCGGACGTTTCGGGCTAGTAGACCATCTTCAGGACATATTCATAAAACATAATTAACATTAGACTATATTTAATTCAACATGAAAAGACGATGGACATAAGAGTAAGACTAATCAAAACAGACAACTGAAATTTTTCAAGATCAGCGTTCCGTTTCAATATGAACAGCACTTTCACCTGAAGACGGTTGCGAGACCAGACCAGAAACACGTGTCGTGAAATTATGTAAAACAAAGTATAATATTTTTTCTCAATAAATCCACATTACAACCAAAAACGTTTGCGGCACCCCTCTTCTTTTTAATATACATATTTTTCTCTCGTTGGAACCACTACAACATATTTCTTTTATGTATATATATATATATATATATATATATATATATATATATATATATAGTGGACTCTCCCATCGTATTCGACGTATGAGGGTCAAGCAGCTCATATGATTTGATTATAGCGGTGAAGGCTTTGTGCAGAATCATCCACACTCTTTGAAGGGACGAATACAGAGACCTAGTGCACTACGTGCCACAAGGTCCCCAAACGACCCTTCGCAGGTTTTGAATTCAGAGTTTTCCTTCTCCTAGACCAGTTGCCATCCAAGGCTATAGAACCCAGTCTGTCCTGCTATTTACCCATAGCTGGAGGGAGAAGAAGAGGATTCACACCTTTCCCAAGGGTATTAGCACGTAAGTGAATGTAATGGATTCGACTAGAATTCGAACTCGGCTCTCCTCAATTCCGCTAACTATTACTCCACCGTGCCTCCTCATTGAATTCAGATGCCTTAAATCATTGAAATGGTGCCAAGATGATTTGATTTCCATTTATTACTTTTCGGTTTATCTTTATCCTTAATTTATCATTTACACCTATTTTTTTTTTTCGTTTAAATCCGTTGGTGAGCGAAGAAGTGTTTAATTACCCAACGCGCGTAAATATATGAAACTTGCCGTAAGCAATGAATCGCCTCAACAGGATGATTGCAATGATTACGTCAATCGTATACAGGTCCAACATCTTCTTTAATCCGATCTTCTTTTAAAGCAGCCAACAATTTAATCGAAAACAGTTTATTTGCTTGTATAATTTGTTCATTTCTCTATCGATCCGCGAGATAAGTAATTTACGCTGGTCTTCTTTTTACTCCGACCGAAATATGATGATTCATTCACATTTACAGCTTTATTCGGTTTCCTTTAAAAAAAAGTTTAGTGATGTCAACGAACACTCGTTTGACATTTTTGTGATGCCAATAAATGCTCGTTGTCACTTTCGTAATGCTCGTCGTAGTAGAGACTTTGTAATCGTAGATACAACTATAGTAACGCTGTCAAACGCCTTCGAATAACGCTCGCACTAATATTACTTCCTCAATAATACTTGCCCGTAAAGTAACCACCGAATAGTGATCCGTATAGTGATCGCTTAGACGTCACGCTAATTCCTATGTATTACACACACACACACACACAAACACACACACACACATATGTATATTATATATATATATGTATATTATATATATTAGTAATGTTTCTGTTCCTGATTCTTCCACGCCGTTTAATCCTTTGTTTCTTAGTGACTTTACAGCGTTACTTTGTGATTCAAAAGAACACTAATTACCACTGTTGTAATGTCAACGAATACTTGTTGACACTTTCGTATTGCTCACGTACCATCGAAGCTCCCCATTGTAGTGTCAAAGATCTTTGACATTACAATGGGGAGCTTTGACTGTACAGAGACCTGCGAAATCATAGGTATATATTTACTACATGAACTAAGTGAAATAATAGATAAAAATGATACAGGACTCTACAGGGATGACGGTCTCATAATCTTAAGAAACTACAACAAACAAAACTCAGACAAAGTTAGAAAAACAATAATTTCAGGACATCCCAAATATATTTTTTATATTTCCTTTCTTCAGGATATAGACAATCATTACTCTCCATCGATTCTTCTTCTATGTACTGAGTATCTTCAGGGAGTTAGAGATCATGGCACTTCACAATTTCCTGTCTTTTCTAGTTCTCATGAAATCTTGTCCTTTTGCCATCTCTCCCAAACCCTGCTTCACCATTCATCTATTCAAGTTCGTTAGGTAGGTTATACTTTGTTTCTTCAGCCTCTCTTTGCCTTCGATCTGTCCTGTGAGTATCACACTTTATAAACACTCTCTCCTCATTATTTGCCCTAGAAATTTCAACTGGCTTTTCTTGACGTCAAGTATAAGTGCTCTTTTCGTTTCCATTATCCGGGGAGAGGGGAATAAAAATTGATAAGATCTTTCTTGTTGCTAGAATAATCAATTTTTATTCACACCACTGCAACAGGATAGAATCTGGAACAATTATAAAGATTCCATTTAAAAGCACTAAGAATCTACAGACACAATACTTATCGGAAGAAGACCGATTACCACCGCCACACGTCTGACGCGCGTCCGACGGCCGCGGCGATGACCACCACACGCTCGCAGAGGACAGCCTGAGCGATGGAGGAGCGTTGAATCGCGTGCAGGCTGCATCCTGCGAGCGCGTGGTGGTCGTCGCCGCGGATGTCGAACAGGCGTCGGACGCATAGCGGTGGTAAGCGGCCAGATGGAATGCTCGACTGCAGGATGACTCTGTCCGCGCTAGATAGGTTATACGTAGTTTGCTGTGCCTCTTGCCATCGATCTGTCCTGTAAGTATCTCATTTTATAAACATTCTCTCCTTATTATTTGCCATTGAAATTTCAACTGCTTTTCTTGATTTCAACTATAAGTGCTCTTTTCGTTTCCATTATCTGGGGAGAGGGGAATAAAAATTGATAAGGTCTTTCTTGTTGGTAGAGTAATCAATTTATATTCCCACCACTGAACCAGAATAAAATCTGAAATAATTATAAGGATTCTATTTAAGAGAGCTAAGAATCTACAGACCCAATACTTACTGAAAGAAGAAACATACATAGAAAACACTTTAAAAAAAAAAAACTCCATTTATTCTCATTAATGCTAAAAGAAAGGCATACCAAATATACAAAGACAAAAAGAGATAATAGCATTATTAACAACAATAACAATGACAACAAACTAGATAAAAACAGACATATAATATTACCTACCAACCCCTTAACATTTATTATCCAAAACAATTTATCTAATCTTAACAATATCAAAATAATTACAATCAAATCCAAAACTATCACGGATATGTTCAGAATCAAAATAGCCCATCAACATAATAATTTCGAACTAGGTATATATATAAAATAAACTTTCATAACTGCTATATATATATATATATATATATATATATATATATATATATATATATATATAAAAAAAAAACAGTAAGATATATAATCCGGTGTTCTTATAGATATTTTAACTTTTACAAAATAGTGCTCAATGTAAATTTACAGAGCATTAATATATATATATATATATATATATATATATATATATATATATAAAATATATAAAAAAGAAAGAACGGTAAGATATATAATCCGGTGTTCTTATAGATATTTTTATTTTTACAAAATAGTGCTCAATGTAAATTTACAGAGCATTAATATATATATATATATATATATATATATATATATATATATATATATATAGTTTGAATTTCAACCCACAGACAAAGCAACTGGAAACTATATATATATATATATATATATATATATATATATATATATATATATGAAGAGTCTGTGGAGAGTAATGACTGTCGGAAGAAAGAAGATGTTAAAAATATATTTGGGATGCCCTGAAATCGGAATCAGCGAGATGAATTCAAATTCATGCCGTCTCTTTTGCTTTCACTTTCGCACCAGTCTCATCAGGAAAGGCATGAATCCATTTGCTTTCTTCTAACCAGCTCTGCACTTAAATAGCTAAGAAAAACCAGGCCCTCTCGCAACCAGTCTAAGAGCGAAACAATTCTGAATTTCATTCCACTGAGAAAGCACCTGGAAACTACTCCAATATATTTCCCAACATGTCCTGACAATTCACAGATATTAATAAAAAGGAGAGTGTGGAGAGCCATGATCGCCTACATTCTTAAGGCAAATGCCATTTACAAAATATGTTGGATTATTTTATTTTTAGTTTAATTTCCAACTTTTCTCGTATTTCGTAATCAAAGTGGAAGATCAACAAGTGCCGCTATTTTAATTATGAAAATCCTAATTAATCATTATTGTATATCATTAATATTTTATGCTATCATTCTTGTTATTTAATCTAAAAAATATCAGGTGTCATCTTGAGAGAACATGGCAGAGAAAGGAAGACAAGGTGTTAATGTAATTTGTAATATAAAAGATATTATTTATTAATCAAGTACATTTCTTTTAATGATGACATCAAGAAGTGTTAAAAGCACTACGCATTCATCCATATTATCAAAGAAGAATCAGTTTTTAGGAAAGGGACTTAAGGACACTTTGCTGTTGCTGTTGTATTGTTTTCTAATAAAAGAAAATGGACATTTTCTTAAAATAAATACACCCTTTAAAATATACTCTATTTTCTAAAATTGTACATTTTTTATATTTTTATTAAAAAAAAGTTTAAATTGCTGTTTTTTAAGATAATAATTATATTAGATAAAAAGGTTGACTTAAATTATAAAGAGCAATTTAAATCAATTTTAAATGCAGATATATTTAAATTAAAATTATATGTAAAAAAATATACTTTTATTTATTAATTTTTAGCCATATGCAGTTTTTATTATAAGGCATCATTGTGTCTCGTCATTGGGTATTTGAATTAAAAATTCTGGTGTAATTTCGTTGATCAAACTTTAGTAGTATTACTAATCAGACACTAAAATAAGTAAAAGAAATTATTTAGTTGTGTTAAATAATATACAATCTTAGTGTATGTCCGAATAAAGTAAAAGATATAAAACGTAAAAAATGGAATATGTACTGATACAATAATCTCGACGTAATATACATCCGTTTTAAAAGGTATATGCAAACTAGCAGTAGAGCCCGGCGTTGCCCGGGGATGTAACAGTAAGAGATAGATCAAGTATCCACCATCATAAAGACTGAAAAATAAAATTGACAAAGATTATTGTTCAAGGTTGACGGACACGCATGTGTTAATTAGTTTTTTTTTTACGAATTGGTCAAACACAAACACAAACAAAAACATTGTTTTCAATCGTTATGAGTCTCTACCGATTGAATAGAATTTTATTATAAACAATTGTCTTGTAAATGGAATTTTTAAAGCATTCTGAATGTAAAAATAAAGAAAAAAGTGTGCAAGACAATAAGAAACACTACATGCCAAAAAAGTGAAGTTTTGTTGAAATCGGTTGAAAAATGTAGGAAATCCGATCCCATATATAAACGAACGAACACACACACACACACACACACACACACACACACACACACACACACACACACAAAACCAACCTAGGTCTTATAATAAGTATAACTCGATATGAGTTGTCACTCTTTCATTAATGCCTCTTAATCGTGTTTTCAAATTGATTTCGTGCAAAAACAATTGTGTTTTTCCAAATTTTGGCGCTGTCAGAACAACCGCAAGGTAATTTTACGTAGTCCTGTGAAGTTTTGTTGAAATCGGTTGAAAAATGTAGGAAATCCGATCCAATATATAAACGAACAGACACACACACAACCTGGGTTTTATAATAAGTATGATTAAAGTTGACTTAAAATTTCGATCAATGCTAAAGTATAAAAGGTTGCAATTTTCGTTTATAGAACTTTGACTGAGAAATGGTAACTACAAATCGTTCCATTCGTACCTTTTCATATCCAGAATGACCCAGCAAATGGAAAAAAATGTGGCATCATTTTTTATTTTTAGTTTTTAATCACATTCACGCCAAGTAAGTGTTATATAGGAAAAAAGTGTCGCTGCCGACACTTGAGTTTGAACATAGATCGCCAGTGAACAAACACAGGTGATTCCTTTATTGAATAAAGTGGATCACGTGACCATAGAGGAAACGCATAAACAGAAAATATCGTGACGACTAACGATCGTTATTTCTAGTCTATCCTCTATACTATACGGATCGTTATTTCTGTTCTTTCCTCTATTAATATACGGATCATTTGTTCTAGTCTATCTTCTATTACGATACGGTTCGCTAGTCTCTATACTATTCCCTATTTCTACACTATTCACTATATGATTACTATTTGGTGGTTACTGTTCGAACGAGTATTATCGAGCAAGTACTATTAGTGCGAGTGTTATTCGAAGGCATTTGACACCAGTATTGTTCAGCGGCGTTACTAGAGTTGTATCTTCGATTACAAGGTTTCTACTACAACGAGCATTACGAAAATGACCACGAGTATTCGTCGGCATTACACAAGTCGCAACAAGTGTTCTTTTGAGTCGTAAAAGTAAGGCCGTAAAGTCACTAAGAAACAAGGGATTAATAGATGTGTAAGAATTAGGAACAGATACATTACTAATGAGCGGGGACAACAGAAGAGTAATCAGGATGACAGTAGATAGCGATTGACATTACATTTAAACTTTTGAAGATCAAAGTTGGCTGGAAAGCATGAAGTTCTACAAGCGAGAAAAGAAATTGTTAGTATAGAACTTACGGTTACGTCTAACTAACTCAACCGTGAATTGATCGGACCTTATTGCCATTTTAGTATTGAGCTTAAATACATAAAGTTAAGGTAACAGCGTAGAGCTCACCCGAATAATTACAATTAAAATGTTCATAGAAAAGGCACAGGGAGGCAACTTTATGGCGGTGGGAAAGAAGCTGAATTTGTTAACTGGGGCGAGAAATGGATTCATTAACGCCTCCAAAACTAAACTGTTGTCTTTTAATTGTCTTAAATAACATTTTTTTATCCTTCCATTAGAATGGCCGGTGCTAACTAATAGGAGGATAACACATTCTGGGTCTAACATTTTCCTCTGATATAAATTGGAATGATTGGAATTGCTAAGTCTGTTTTTAAGAAAGTTGGCTCACTGTGTCGTGCAAGATATTTTTTTGTCTGTTTTGAATGTTTACAAATTTACCATTCCTATATGCATTCAGTTGCTACATCTGCTCAGGTACTTCCTCTATTTATCTTGAGATTATGGAAATTATCAAAAGAAGTATTTGCAATGTTATTTTTCTCAACCTGGTCTCTTGGTTTCAATCTCTGTCCCACCGTCGTAACGTAGCTTCCTTCCGCCTACCCCACAAATATTCTTATCCTTCTGATGAGATTTCCTCTTTAGTATATGAATTTAAGCGCGGTGATAGATTTATAGCTCCGTCTCATCATTTTGGAGTTGAAATTGCTAAATAGAAAAGTAAGTTCTATTCTACTAGTTTCGAACTTCTCGCTTTTGGAATTCATTTCCAGTTTCTAGTTTTCCTTCCAACGGCAATTTACAAAACACTTAAATCCATCTTCTGTCTCTTGAAACATTTTCTTTTATAGTCTTTGTCTTCAACCACGTTTCTTTTACTCTGTTATAATTTCTCCTGAGTAGCCCCTCCCCTGAGTCTTATTGGTTTTATCGCTTTGCTTGGTGTGACATAATTGAGAAAAAAAGAACGAAAATAAAAAGTCGTCAACGGCTAAAAATAACAGCATTTTTAGAAATGTTGAGACACGCGATAGAATTCGGACACTCACCTTTCTGTAAACGTCATCTGAGCAAGTTGCTTAGTGCTTATCCAAAGGACATAGATAACCTTAGAGTAGCAGAAACTCATGACAGTTGTCGGAAGGGCAAACATGACAAGAAACTGGTAGATGCAGTAGACGAGTCTCTCGGAAGCAGATACAGCCGAGTCGGCACAGAAGGTGACCACTACTTCCGTGTCGTTGTTGTAAAAAACGTGCGACTCTGTGTTCTGGGAAAGAGAAATCGACAGATTAAGTAGTGGAAGAACAAAAACAAGATCATCTCTGGAAATATATTCAATAATTGTGAAACAATTGAATAAAAACAAAGTTAGACAACACAAAGATACATTTAATGATAATTCCACCAAAAAACTCACAACATGGCACACTGGAGCTTTAGCCATTTTGATACTAGGATTCGTCCAATTTCCAGGTTTGAGAGCTACTCAAGGTAGATGATTACCAGTCTAAGAGAAGGAAAAATCTGAATTTCACACTGCGGAGAAGGCAACGGAAAACCGCCACCCTGTCTTTCCCCAAGAATTTATGGCAATTCACAGATAATAATGATAAGTAATCTGTGCAGAGTGATGATCGCTGAATCTGGAAGGAAATATCACATCACTAGAATGATGGTCTGAGTAATTGCGATAAGAAGCAATTGAAATTAAGGTGAAATAAATACTGTCAAAGATTAATAATTACTCATACTTATTATATATACAAATAAATCCAGATTTTTCATTTATGCATACATTTTATATATGCACTCACACACTCATATACACACATGCGCACACTCACACATGCGTATACACATCCATGCGCAATCACACACCTACCTACCTACCTACCTATATATATATATATATATATATATTGTTTGTGCCACGGATCCTGTTTCAGCTGCGCGACGATAAACAGTAGGAAAGGTTAGATGACTCAGCCGCCTTCGGGCTGGAAACGCAATCTAATACAGCCGTGCAGCCTCGCGTCCAATACCATTCCCTCGGCGGTATGTAAAAATCATATCTACCTGATCCCGATATTAATATCCTACCATTGTTAAACGGGACACTTCGCAGTTAAATCACTACAACACAGTTTAATGTTGAAAACAGACCAGCCACAAATGTACACAAATAACAAATATAATCTTGTCTGTATGGCAACACAATGCCATCTACCGTAAACTTTCTTTAAAATGAATAACTAAAAACAAGGGATTTGTGGGCATATGTTTATATGGACTTTTGTCCTTGTTTTTCTGTGTGGAACCGCCCCCCGCCCTAAAGTTTGTAAAAGCATTTTTGATACACTTATATATATATATATATATATATATATATATATATATATACACACACACACACACACACACACACACATATATATATATATATATATATATATATATATATATATATATATTCTTGCTCTGCCTTGTATATTGAGCTCTACCTAGGTTTAATTCTCTTGAGAAAAATATATATTGACCACTAATATTATATATATATATGAAGAAATATAGTCTTAAGATGTGCTATATTTATGGTATAAAGTGCTCAATATCAGAGATAGAGCGTGTGTAAATATAAAAGTGGACATAGAAGTCAACACTTAGAGGCGACAGTCTGTTTCATGCAAGATGCAATCGTCAGGCAATCGTCAGGTGGCCTGACGATTGCATCTAGCATGAAACATATATATATAGGTATATTTCAGCGTATAATACGACCATTTAATCCTAAAAATTAACCCGATAGTAGGTCATCTAATAGGACAATTACAAAAAGTTAACTTTATATGCTGTGGTGTATCGACGCTGATACGAAGGCTAATACGCTTGCG
>CAHIKZ030004634.1:1235000-1445000 GCA_903632075.3 Acanthosepion pharaonis | reverse complement strand
CAAAATTCATGTGTCCAAGGTTACAGATAAATCTATTTTTCTAGACAGGGGTGGCTGGTTTTTCAATATGTCTATAATTTAATGTATCAGTTATTGCTACGTTTGGGTCGGGGGAAGGGATACATTTTTCAATGAAATCTAACTTCCGTTAAAGCCTGTCGTCTAGATTTTTTAAAATTATATTGTTAACGGCTAAAATTCTTACGGCATTTTTTTTTCGTATATTTAAAATATATTATTTCTTTATATATATATATATATATATATATATATATATATATATATATATATATATATATATATATGATTTGCGATAAAATATACATTAGAATTCGACAGAATGATCCCGCATAGACAAACTAGAATTATGATACCCATACACACCACCTGATAATCAGATGCACGTGATGTCTGCTTATCCAATGAAATACGAACAACAAAAAATTTAAAATAGCAGAATTTTCTTTCTTTCCTCTGATGAAGCTTTAAAAAAGCGAAACATCTTACATTTTTAAATATTTCCTTTCTTTCCTTAGTAGTATTTGTAGGCATCCATTGATCTTGCGAAATAACGTTAGCACTATTTTTGGTCAAACATTCGTGCAACGTTTGGAGTGGCTTAACAGAGAAATCTTTGCATGATACTTTCTTCCAGATGAAGCTGATATGTGGAATGGAGGTCTGACATTGCGCTATCTGCTTTCTTTGTTCTTTTTTATCTCCAATAGTTGGTGAAAAGCAACTGGCGGATATATATATATATATATATATATATATATATATATATATATATATATATATATATATATATATATATATATTTCTTATATATAATATATATATATATATATATATATATATATAAAGTCCGAAAGTCAATTTATTTATTAAAGACATTTTTTATGTTTAACGTTCTTTTTATAGATACAAGTATATAAGTAAATGTTCTGTTTATAATAAACAGTATTAAATAACATTTACCGGCCTGAATGATATTTGATACGCCAGAGCAGTTATGAATGTACGAGATTCATGGAAGATTGAAGTTTATAAGCAGTAAAATTCGACCTTGCCTACCGAACGCTCCTTTGTGGCCGAGACGGTAAGGCACGTCAGCGTAAATGACGGTTCCGTATAGGATGCAGGTTCGAATCCTGTCAAAGGACGAATTTTTTCTATGAAGATTTCTCGGACATTCAGGCCGGTAAATGTTATTTAATACTGTTTATTATAAACAGAGCATTTACTTAAATACTTGTATCTATAAAAAAGAACGTTAAACATAAAAATATCTTTACTAAATATATATATATATATATAAATTACAAACATTATTTATTCAATCAGACATACCTAAAAGAGAATTTGCTGCCTAAATACACACACAAAAATACATGTATGGAGAGTTGTTTGTGAACTTAGGTTTCTCGCTCTGAAGTATATATATATATATATTTAATATGATTTCCCTATTTGCAGTAGATAGTTTTGATAATTCGTCACCGATTAATTGTGACATTTGCAGATAATATGGAATGATATATGCGAGTTAAAATCTTTTCATTTTTCAATTGAAGGGAGCTCTTTACGATTTCTTTTTGGCATACATAATAGAAGTAATCTATCATATGGGTTCCCAACTTATAATATCCATCCTTATTAAAATAAATACAAAAAGCACAGGACACAGACTCATGTAAGGAGTGTTTCTAAAACTTGGACCGATTTTAAATGTGAATTAAGTTTCAGCGTCTAATGATTTTTTCTTTTTCTTTCAGATTTAATATTTTAAGTTTTTGTCAAGTTCAACCATGGAAAGATTAACAATCAAACATCGTGTTAACATTTCATGACTGCAATTGGAAAAATTGTTCGTAAATTCAATCAAACTGGGTCGGTGGCCGATGTGAAAAGACCATTGCGTGCTCGTTTTCGCCGTTCAGTTGAAAACATTGCTGCAGTGCACGAGAATGTGACCGAAAATCCAGACCCCTCTATTCGTCATCGCGCTCAGGATTTGAACCTCTTCACAACAACGTTACATCCATTGCAATTGCTCTCTTGGTTGGTCGATTATGTTGACCAAAAAAATCGCGACCTCTAACTTCCATTCTTTCTTTTCTTTCTTTTCTTTCTTTCTTTCTTTCTTTCTTTCTTTCTTTCTTTCTTTCTTTCTTTCATTTTCTCACTGAAACCAACTAGCGTTTCCGCCTTCACACACGATCAAAACGGAATAATCCATTGTCAAATGATGTTAAAGACCGTTCTTTTTTTTATTCACTTAAACCAAGTACCTTCTGATAATATATTTTTCATCTCTCTCTGCGAACAAAATGGAATAGTCAATTATTTCTGAGGTATTGCCAGGAGACGTGAATCACTTTCTTTCTATCACTGAAATCAAGTAGCGTCTCTGATATGTATTTATCTTCTCTCCACGATCAAAACGGGCTGGTCCATTATTTATGAGGTATTAACAGGATGTAACGGTCATAATAATGGCGAAGCAAGATTTATATATCATATACGTGAATAAATTATAATGTTATTATTTTACACGTTTAATATAGGCTCTTTTTTTTATTCTGTAGCATTCACCAGGCTTTCAGCTTTTAATTTTAATTGTTCCATGCTTTCAACCTAAAACAGTTATATCTAAAGTGAGAATGAGGTTGTTAAAATATCTGGGATACATTATGGTGGAAGAGGGCTTGGAAAATTTAGCGCTTACACGAAATATTGAGAGAAGTGGAAGCAGGGTGAAACATCTACCGGACGAGTTTGTGCGAATGCATGAACAGCAAACCGGCGACAAAGAAGGATGGTAAATTGTCAAAAGTTGCTTAGAGCTGCAAAGAACAGGAAACTGTGGAGAACTATATCCTGTAGAGACATGTCACATAAAAGAAGAAAGAAAGATGCTTTTATTATTTCGCAGAGATTTTCTTTGCTTGGACATTTTTTTTTCTTTCTCATAGACATCTCTTTTAAAGATAGACGACAAAGAGTCTATTGTGTCGCCAATATTCTATTCAGGTGTGGCTGAGGGCCATGCCCTTTATTTGGTGCCATTGAAACCATTTTTACCCGGTGAGTAATAGCCAACATTGCAGAATATCAGAGAGCCTGACTATACAATTTTGTTTAAAGTTCTTGGTTGCGATCAGTATCATTCAATATAATAATGTCAAAGAAATTTTAATATTTCGCATCTTCAAATGAAGGGTACCATAATTTTACTGTCTACATGACTAACCCATGACTCCAGGTACCCTCTGTTATCTTCGAATTCGTGTTGGCTGTCTATCTACACGGTGGAGTAATGGATAGCGGCTCGGATTGAGGAATCGGAGAGCTGAGTTCGAATTCCAGTCGAATCCGTTACATTCACATACGTGCTAATATCCTTGGGAAAGGTATGAATCCTCTTTTTCTCTTCCCAGCTATGGGTGAATAGAAGAACAGACCGTGTACTGTAGACTTCGATGGCAATTGGTCTACTGCCGAAAGAAATGGCAACCTACTGCGGGAAAATTCTGCCTCGTCAGTCACGTATCGAAAGATACATGATCGCCTAAGCGTGTATCACGCATGGCACATAACTTACTGACCGTCTATTTCCATGAAGGATCCAACCTCTAACCCTTCCCTCCAATGTAGGCTCTTTCATTAATAACATTTACCGTTGTGAAAGGAGTTTTTGTGCAATTTACAAGTTGATCTCTGTGATGTTTACTTGTAGCAGTGGAGTTAGTTTGATTTCTTTCATAAACAATATTGTTAATCATAGGCACCTTTTCTCTCTGTTTGCAGTTGTAATACGAGTTATTCAAATATTTTCTTAATGGCCAATCAAGTTTTCTTGCTGTTTAAGTTTTCTAAGATTTAATTCTGTGACAGCTACTTTTTTTAGTTCTTATTTAACCGCGAAAATGTTTTAATGGCACGGTAGAGTAATGGATAGCGGTTGGATTGAGGAATCGGAGAGCCGAGTTCGAATTCCAGTCGAATTCAGTACATTCACTTACGTGCTAATACACTTGGGAAAGGTATGAATCCTCTTCCTTTTCCCCCCAGCTATGGGTAAATAGCAGGACAGACCGGATACTACAGCCTTGGATGGCAACTGGTCTACTGCAGAAAGAAACTGCACCCTAGTGCGGGAAAAAATCTGCTTTGTCAGTCATGTATCGAAAGCGTGTATCATGTATGGCACATAACTGACTGAATGTTTTAAATTTCTTTTGGGATTTTCCTTTTTAGTAATCTCTTGGTAACTTTTTTGCAATTTCGAATTTTCCATCATTTAGTTTACAATATCTTAAATTATATCTTAAAAACATAGCTATCTTTACTGATATATCCCGGTAAGGGATATATTTGAACGAAGTAGCTAAGTGGTTTTGGCTACTATAACCAAGTAGAATACGGTAGCAGTAATCGACTGGTACGCGTCATAGTCGCAGGTAAGAAATGTAGATCAATGGCGTAGTCCAATGGGCGCCGTTATAGACTTAGCTCTGAGACTAAGGCTCTTTGACTTTGTCGTATCTACACGTCTGTCTGTATTTATGACGGACACCAGACAGTCATATTCCAGTGCGGGGCAATGCGTACGCATATTCCATTATATCATTTACATATCTGAAATTAGTAATAAATAAAATATGATGTTCATTTATCTGTAGTCTGAGTTTCGCAGATATTTCATCGATTTGTGAAGTGGCTTGATTATGAAATTAAAATTTTACGATTAAATCCCCTCAAGTGTGTTTGTAAACACAACGAAACATTACTATTTCAAATTCTTTTTTTGCGAAACAATATCTTTTTACTGTTATTTCCACAATTAAAAAATAAATTTCAGTAATTATACATAGGGTGACGAGATTAGATTTAGATTTTATATGTTTACCTTAATTTTTGCCTTTTAATTTTTCACCTGTTCTTCAAAAATAATAGCACGATAAGTATGAATATTATTTCCATTAATCATTTCACCCGAAGCAAGGCAATAAAACCACGAAGACACAAGCAGGTTACTGAGTGTGAAAAAATATGAGCAAAAAAAAAAAAAAAAAAAATTAAGGAGAGAAGATAGAAAAAAATGGAATTAAGAAGACAGAAGATAACGATTGACATTGCATTTAATTGTTTGAATATCAAATTTGACAGGAAACCAAAATACTGGAAGATATTTCCCCAAGCTCGAAGTGCGAGAGAAGAAATTGTTCTCGTTCAAATATACAGTAACAAGTGAGGTACAAAATTATGGAAAGAAAGGTGGGGGATAAAGAAGATGGCAAATAACGACTTACTACTGGGAAGATGGCGAACGACATTCAAATGACATCTCCAGAAACCAGAAGAAATAAACACACGCAGTAAATATACTTTTGCGGGAGAATTTTATTGTGTGACGACAGAATGGTTGAAACACTTAAAAAAAAAAAATCGTCAAAACGGAAAAAAAATCTCTGAAACAAGCATGGCCGAAGTATACGTTGCTTAGGACCATTCATGGTGAGAGCTTGTACTTGTTTAACGCAAAGGGCTGATGTTGAAAAACCCGAAACTTTTAATGAACTCAAGAAAACGTTCACTGATGACGAATTTAAGCAACAACGATCCTGTTTAGTACAATGTGCTGTAAGTTTGAATGGGCAAGTGGTGTTGTGGATAATGGCTCGAAATTGTTAATCGGAGAGCCGAGTTCCAATTCAGGTTGGTTTCCTTATATTTCCTTACACGCAAATACCCTTGGCAAAAGTATGAATCCACCTCTTCTCCCCCAACTATGGGTTAATTATTAAGATTTGTAGCACTGAATCATTATTATCCCCCAAACAGACGTACAATCTAAATATATCTTATGGCTTTAAAGAGTTGATAAGCCGTAGAAAACTAATCAATCAAATATCAATATGCTATCTGAATGCTAAAGTAAAACTTCCTTATCCTATATCCCAGAAATTTCAGATCTTTCTTTCTGGTTCTGAATAGAAATGTTCTTTTTATTCCCCTTTTCGTCAAAAGTTATACTATGCTCCCTTGTTCTGTCCGTGACATTCTCAGCATCCTTCTGCAGAACAAAATCTCTTATAGTGTATCTAAATGATAAAATATACTACTTTTCGTTGAACGCTTGTATTTTTTAGTGTCCCATACTCTGCGACTGGCTACATTGGATCGTTTCTGCTTTTTCTCTTTTAATAACAAGTCAATATTTAATCAATAAGAAGACAAATAAATTTACACTGGCCAAGTTTCACTCAATCAATACATGAGCTATATTTACTCGGCCCTTGCGAATTCTTAAATCTCCTTACCAGCTAACAGGTATTAATAATAGCAAAAAAAAAAAAAAACTTCTAAAACCAAAAAAAAAAATAAAAAAAAATACATCCACTTTACTTCAGATATCTTTCAGGCATTCCGATACTCCCGTGCTTGGTTCTTTCAAGGCATGGGCGATCTTGGTCCTTCACAGTTTTCCAAAATTCTTTCTCGTCTATCCCCCCCATTCTCTTTGTAGCAATTGTACATTTACTGCCGACACAGGAGTTTGAATCACAGATCACCAGAGAGCAAACTCAATCGACCCCATTTTGAATAAGTAAATCACGTGATGGTAAAGGAAATGTATATATGGGAATTAGCGTGTTATCTAAGTGATCTCTATACGGATTACTTCGGAGGTGTGTTGGTCAAACTCTCTGCCTCCGGGCAGAGAGGAACTCAGACAAGGCTGTGCCGAAGGACAGAGTTTCGTCTCGGGTGGGAGGCAGCTACCCGACCCCGTTTTTTACAGGGTCTACGGGGAATATTTGTCCGAGTCTACCGGCTCGGATACCACATAAAAAAACTCGTCCTTGTGCCGCATCCGGCCGCGGTGGGGCGGTTAGTGAATATCTCACTATACGGATTACTATTCGGATCACTATACGATGGCTGCTTTTCTAGCGAGTATTGTCGAGCAAGTACTATTATTGCGAATGTTATTCGAATGCCTCTGACATCAGTATTGTTCAATGGCGTTATTATAGTTGTGTCGGCGATTACAAAGTCTCTACTACAACAAGCATTACAAAAATGGCAACGGATGTTCGTTGACATCACAAAAGAAGGCAAAAGGGAAACGGTAAGGAATGTGTTATATAGGAATAAAGTGTCGCTGCTGACAGTGGAGTTTGAACACAGATCACCAGAGAGGTGATTCCATTTTAAATAACGAGATCACGTGATTGTAAAGGAAATTTATATATGGGAATTAACGTGGCGTCTAAGGGATCACAATACGGATTACTTCGGAAGTGTGCTGGTCAAACTCTCCCCTCCGAGCAGAGAGGATCCCCAAACGAGGAAATGTTTAAAGGCAGAGTCTCGTCTCGGGAGACAGCTACGCGACTCCGTTTTTTACAGGGTCTACGGAAAATTATTGGCCGAGCCTATGGGCTCGTATACCGCACAATAAACTCGGCCTTGTGCCGCATCAGACCTCGTGGGGCGGTTAGTGAATATCTCACTATACGGATTACTATGCGGATCACTCTTTGGAGGTTACTTTTCGAGCGAGTATTATCGAGCAAGTACTACTAGTGCGAGTGTTATTTGAAGGCGTCTGGCACCAGTATTGTTCAACGGCGTTGATATAGTTGTATCTGCGATTACAAAGTCTCTACTACAACGAGCATTACGAAAGGGAGTGTGAGTATTCGTTGAGATTACAAAACTGGTATCGAGTGTTCATTGAATTCACAAAAATAAATTTAAAGAACATAAAAATAAACATTATTAAAGAGTAAGAATAAAAACAGAAACAAATTAAGATGACAGAAGATAACGATTAACATTGTATTTAACTTTTTGAAAATCAAGCTTGACGGGAAAAGAAGAAATCGGAAGAGTTCCACAAGCGAGAAGTGCGAGAAAATATACTGTTAGCATAGAACTTACGGTTGCATCTAGCCGTTTCAGCTATAAAATAATGAGACCTCGACGCCGGTTCTAAGAAGATTCGCCGTAAACATTTTTGCCGCAGGAGAACTCGACTCAGGAATTTTCGCCGCAGAAAACTTTGCTCTATAGGGTTTTTCCCTTAGAACAATTTCGCCGCATTTTTTTTTAATATGCGAAGAAACTTGTTATCAGGGGTACCTGGCTCACACTATTGTCACTTTGATTTAAACATTTTAATAAGCAAAGTTATAGCGAAGTTACATCATTTATCCTCGTCAGTGAGAAACGCAAAAAATTTCAACTTGACACCAGACCCTACGTCACGCAATTTCATATTTCAGGTTTAAAGTTAAACTTTTTGTTAACATAATATCAGTCTGCCAATAATTCTCACTTAAGCAATGTATATTATTTCAAACAAACTTACAACTTGAAAAAGCAACCCACTTTTTTTCAAATAAATGTTTACTTTCCATTTTCTTTTCTGATGTTTGACCCTGTAAAAAAGACATTCATATATACTTGTTAACAAGGTACTTTGCATATTACATTGAACATTATTCCTAAAAGGATGTTCAAGATAAGGGTATCGAAAAAAATGCGGCAAAATTGTCTTACAGCAAAATTCCTATACGGCGGAGTTTCCTACAGCGAAAATTCCTGAGGCAAATTTTCCTACGGCAAAAATGTTTAGGGCAAATGTTCCGGATATATTCGATGCCATTCTAGTAATGAGCTTCATTTCATAGATTCTAGGCACTTTTGAGGAGAGTATTATTTATTATGTGTAAAATACAAAAAAAAGTGGCACATTGCCAGAAGAGAGGATGGATGAAGGTTGGAATTCTTTTGTCTTATAATGAAACTTAGCTAGCCAAAATTACTGACCCAAATATATCACAGTATTCTTTACAGTGAAACAACACATTCTTACTTACCATTCTTGCTAAACCACCATAATAACTTAAAATCTTCATGAAATTCTAACTAGTTCCCCTATGTAAAATTTGTCTATGGGAGGAAGAATAAAAATAACAACGTTTAAATACCATAGAGGAGAGATCATCACAACGGTTACCTTAAAAGTATATATAAACTGCGTCTAGAGATTATATGCAAAAGAGGTATTGTCAAATATTTTATGTAAAATTCATAGATATGTGTTATTCAATGAAACAATTAAGTCCCAATTTTCAATTTCAGATTGATATTTAGTATTTTTTCAGTAATTATAGCAATTTGCAGTGTCAAGAGATTATTTGCAAGAACTAGAATTTAGTATTATGGCTCGTAAAAAAGAACTAACAATGAATGAAAAGAACTATATAATCAAAGAAATTAGCAAAGGAAAGTCTTCGCTTCAAATTTCTAAGGATTTGAAAAGGGATCATCGAACAATCAAGAAAATATGTCAAATGGGAATTCAACCAAGGAAAAAAAAGTCTCAGGCTGAATTCAGGAATTGAACAAAGCGAGATCTATCACATATCCGAAGAGAATTAATAAGAAACCCAAATGCGTCAAGTGTGTTCATATTTGAGGCCACTGGAGATCCTATGGTGTCAAGGGAAACAAGGTGTAAAGCATTAAGGAAGTTTGCTGATGTAAAAAATCAAATAAAGAAACCCATTTTAACAAAAAAACATAAGGAAAGAAGATTTCTGTGTCAAAAAATACATGAAAACTGATTTCAGTAACGTGTTTTTTACAGACGAATCAAGGATCACCCTCGATGGGCCCGATGGATCGGCTCGAGGATGGGTTTGCAAGCAACACGACTCAAGAAAATTTTTTAAACGCCAACAAGGCGGCGGTGGGATCATGATATGGGCTGGGATTATTGGTTATGAGCTTGTGGGTCCATTTAAACTGAAAGACAGGGTTAAAATGAATTCCAAAAGTTGCTGTGATCTTCTAGAGCAATATTTCTTTGAATGGCTTGATAACCAGTCTTTAACCAAGCGTAGATCTATGATCTTTATGCAAGACAACGCACTAAGTCATGCATCAAAGTTTACTAATTCCTGGTTGAAAGAAAAGGGATTTGTTGAAGATTCTCTTATGGACTATCCTCCAAATAGCTGTAACTTGAATCCCATTGAGAACCTGTGGATCATCCTCAAGAGAGATATTTATTCTAATGGAAGGCAATTCAACAGCAAGTGTGACATCTGGGAGGCAGTTAAAGTTGCTGCAAACAACTTACCAGCCGCTAAAATTGCAAATTTAACATCAGATGTTGACAATAGGCTGCTAAGAGTTATTGAAAAGAAAGGAGCATTTGTGCAATAAATTTTAGGAGGTTCTTATTATTTTTTGTTAATATATCTTTTATTTTTAAAATAAAATATTTTTTTATGTTTTTCCTTTAAGAAATTGACGAATTTGTTCTAAAATCTTTTCATATTATTTTTTACATTAGTTTTACAAGGTATAATATTGTTAAAGTATCAAAATAAATAGTTGCAAATAAACTACTGACAGTCAAATTAGTCTGTTTTGTTAACGTAAAATTTTTTCCAAAACAATAGTTTTCTCTATCACTATATATCTAAGTTAATAAAATTGAGTAGAATCTAAACAACATCATAATAGGACTTTTAACATTAAAGATGCAACTCTTTATACCAATTCATAACTTGCATATGATCTCTAGACGCAGTTTAGAAGTGACATTAAGGCGATGAGAAAGTGACTGAAGGCAACGGTATTGCAGATTCTTCTTTGGATTTTATCAAGAATTTCTAAATGTATAGTAGGAGAACCAGACCTGATGTGACAGTAATATTCTGAGCAGAGACGAATGGTAGACAGAGATATGTAAGCCAGATTCGAGAGATAAAAATAGTCTAGCACCCTCACAGAGAACAAACTTTCCTAACAATATTCACAAAATTTCAGCTGACTTCTAATTACAATCCGCAAGTTCTTTTCTCCTTAGAACTTCACTTTCTCGCCTTGATATAGTTCTAAATAGCTTACACCGTCTTGGGAGAGAAAACATTCTGTATTATATAGCCTCTTTCCAACTCTTACCGCTATTTTCATAACAAATGTTCGGATGAAGCGCCCCATTCTTTAGTTCCACCATTTAAGTACAGCTAAGTCACGCCATACTCCGTCCACGGCGTCGAATCATTTTTTTCTTGTATTCCAAATGCAAGATAAAAGTTTTATTCAGATAGCTTTTCTCTTTTTGTTATATGACTTATTGATTTTTCGTATATCCTTTCTGTGTAGATCAAGCTTTTCTAATATTCTTCGTATGTTTTTAGCAATTGATGCAGGAATGTGAGACACCCCTCTGAGCTGTGTTAGAGACGCTTCACGCTGGCTAATGTATTCTTCGATCAATCGAACTGTTTCCGTATCCTCCTTGTACATCCTCGAAATAACCTCATTTTTTTTCACCGATTTATTTAACCAGTATAGCAAGTTGATTCTTTGGAAGGAAAAAGGAATTAACTTTAATATCATATAGATATGAGGCTTAAATAAATGGTTTCCTTTATGAAATAGCATCATTTGAACAGCACAAAACTTTGAAATAGAATCTGAACAGGTTCCTTTGAACCATTTCTCAACTTAAATCAAGTTTATTCATTTATAAATTAAAGAAAAAAATTAATTCGTAAACTGAAGAAAAACATTTATTCTTAAATGAAGGAAAACATTCATTCATAAATTGAATAAAAACATTCATTCATAAATTGAAGGAAAACATTCATTCATAAATTGAAGAAAAACATTTAATATTCAATTGAAGAAAAACATTCATTCATAATTTGAAGAAAAACGTCTATTCTTAAATTGAAAAAAATTAATTCGTAAATTGAAGAAAAACATTTGTTCGTAAATTGAAGGAAAACATTCATTCATAAATTGAAAAAAAAGATAAGAAAAACTTCATTAGGATTTAAGACATTTGTAGCTTTTCTAGTTCTTCTTCCGACTCAGAATGAGTTGATTGTTTATGGACAAATAATGAGAAAAGGACATTCGGAGATTTTAATACTCACAAGCACACTGAAAATAAAAGAAGCAACGAAAAGCAGCGGATAACCTACCCAACAAGTTTGAAACAAGTACCATACAGACAAAGAGGTGTCGTTAAGGAGTAAGCATTACTTAGAGTAAAAAAAAAAAAAAAAAAGGAAGTTGTGGAGAGCTATGATCAACTGCATAAACCATGGCAAATGCAAGAAATTTTTTCCACTGCAGAATAAATAATTCAAACAGGATAGAACTTCGAAACAGAATCAGAATAAATTCATTTAAACCATTCTTCGTAAATTCGGTGTATTCATTCGTAAATTGAAGGAAAACAGAGATAAGAAAGAAAGATTCCCTTGAGACTTTTCTATCACGCTGTTCTTTACTTATTCCATGTTTTCAGCTTTTCTCATTTCGTTTGACGTTTTAGAAGATTATGTCTTTCCCGCCAATCGACAATTGTCGGCACATTTTGGCGTGACAAAGCCACTTTCTTGGCGAGATTGGATTATGGGTGCAGTCATATGTTTACATTCTAACGTACTTATGCAGATTTTACTTTTCTTGCGAACTGACGTTGGAGGCGAAGAAGGCGACAGGTATGTTAGGACATGACGACACAACTGCGAGACAAAATTACTGAAAGCAAATCGACCTGAAAATGAAGTAATGATTCAGAATGCACTAATCTTTTGGAAAATGCGTATCCGTTTAAACAGGTCCTTTATCTGAGTGCGCCTATATATATATATATATATATATATATATATATATATATATATATATATATATATCTATCTATATATATATATATATATATATATATATATATATATATATATATATATATATATATATATATATATATATATATATATATATATATATATATATATATATATATATATATATATATATATATATATATATATATATATAAGGTTTATCAAAATACTTTTACAAACTTTAGGGACGGGTTCTTTACACCAAAACAAGAACAAAAGTCCATATAAACATATGTCCGCAATTTTTTTTTTTTTTGAGTTACGTTTAAAGTTTACGGTAGACGGTGTTAAATGTACAATCCAAGATACCATCCAAAATTCTTTTGATATTAAATATACCACCCTATTATAATAGATCCGCAAAGAATGGTGAAACGTTGTATGAAACTGGATGCAAATTTACTGTGGATGAACTTCATCGATCCATAGTTTGTGATGCCACGGATTCTGTCTCAGCAACAAGACGATAAACAACAGCAAAGTTTGGATTACTCAGCTGCCTTTAGTCTGATACAACCGTGCAGCCTCGCGTCCATTACCATTCGTGGCCGGATTGAAAATCATATCTGTCTGCTCCCGATATGAATATCCTGCCAGTGTTAAACGGAACACTTCTCAGTAATCACGCTAAAAGACACGTTAAACGTTAAAGACAAACTAACCACACATGTTCACGAATGACGAATGTAAATTAATCTACGTGTTAAAACAGCGCTATCTACGGTAAAATTTATTTAAAATTAATAACTCACAAACACCATCTACCGTAAAATTTATTTAAAATTAATAAAAAAGAAATGATTTATGGACTATGTTTATATGGACATTTGTCCTTGTTTTGGAGTGAGGAATCCGCCTCCAAAGTTTGTAAGACTATTTTTGGTACATCCTCTATATGCGCGTGCAGGAGAATATTCAAGAAAAAATATGAGCTCTTTGGCATGATGCGAACCTGCGTCCACTTTTGCAGGAAAATCCGTCGTTAGATCCGACGTGCCCTAGACCGATTCAGTCATGGAGTACGTCACCGATCAGGCAATGTCTAATAGTGCCTTATTAACACATATTTCCCTTTAGTAAGATTTCTCGAATACTCAAGGCAGTAGACATAATAAATATACTGTTTAATAAATAAATGAAACGTCTACTCAAATATGTGTATCCACTAAAAATAATGTTTTTAGTGATAAAATCTGTCGGATTAATGAATAGTAAAATCAATTACTTCTTTAGAAATTAGAAACTGCTTAAAATTTGTAGTCAAATTTTGTGGGTCAGGAGAGCCTAACAAAAAGAATTAATTACGTAAATGCAATCAATTATTTCATTGTTTAGAATGTCTTTCAAGAGAAGCAAGAGAACGTTCAAAATCTAGGAGAATTCTATAGAAGAAATTTAAAGGAAATCGTAGCGAAAATTCTGAAGAAATTACTATGAAGATAATGGCCAAGAATATCAGATAGAAAGCAGTAAATCAGAATTCCAAGGCGTGAGATTTCAAGAATCCTCTTGAAATTTCAAATCACTGGAAATGTTTCTCATTGTCCAAGATATACTCACTTAGGGTCCCGCTACGAGAACAGTGAGTTTTCATTTTATAGGTAAGAGTCTGATTTTTATTTTATAGGTAAGACTCTGATTTTTATTTTGTAGATAAGAGTCTGATTTTTATTTTATAGGTGAGATTGATTTTTATTTTATAGGTAAGACTCTGATTTTTATTTTATATGTAAGATTCTGATTTTTATTTTATAGGTAAGACTCTGATTTTTATTTTATAGGTAAGACTTTGATTTTTATTTTATAGGTAAGAGTATGATTTTATTTTATAGGTAAGACTTTAATTTTTATTTTATAGGTAAAACTCTGATTTTTATTTTATAGGTAAGATTCTCATATTTATTTTATAGAGAAGACTCTGATTTTTATTTTGTAGGGAAGACTCTGATTTTTATTTTATAGGTAAGACTGATTTTTATTTTATAGGTAAGACTCTGGTTTTTATTTTATAGGTAAGACTGATTTTTATTTTATACGTAAGAGTCTGATTTTTATTTCATAAGGAAGACTGATTTTTATTTTATAGGTAAGTATCTGGTTTTTATTTTAAAGGCACGCCTCTGATTTTTATTTTATAGGTAAGTCTCTGTTTTTTATTTTATAGGTAAGAGTCTGATTTTTATTTTATACGTAAGAGTCTGATATTATTTTATATGTAAGACTCTGATATTTATTTTATAGGGAAGACTCTGATTTTTATTTTATAGGTAAGAGTCTGATTTTTATTTCATAGGTAAGACTCTGATTCTTGTTTTATAGGTAAGAGACTGATTTTTATTTTATAGGTAAGACTCTGATTTTTATGTAATATGTAAGAGTCTGATTTTCATTTTATAGGGAAAACTCTGATTTTTATTTTTTAGGTAAGACTCTGATTTTTATTTTATAGGTAATAATCTGATTTTTATTTTATAGGGAAGACTTTGATTTTTATTTTATAGGTAAGAGTCTGAGTTTATTGCGATACATATAAAGTGATAATCCATAAAAACGTGATGCGGGGAAATTGTCAGTCGCGTGAATAGGTCGAAATATTAGTTTGTGTTATACATAATTTCTGTTTTTGTTTATCATCTTTTTTCTTAAAAAATATATACAATTACATTTCAGATTCATGCTCTGCAAATCGCTGGTGGTATCCATCCTCATCTACGGGTATGAGACTTGGACATTTGGTGAGCCAGGAAAAAGGACCCAGGCGTTTCAGTCCACATTTTGAGTCCGCATCCACTGGGAGCACAAAACCAATGAGGGCTGTGACAGGAAATGTGTCTCATCACCACTTTTAAGTGTCGGAAGATGGCATGGTTTAGCCATGTCAAACGGTCTAACAGCCTCTGCAAGGCACTGTTACAGGCGGACGTAAATGGGGATGGTAACGCAAGATCTGGTCAGACAAAATCAAAGACTGGACAGACACGACAATGTCGGAACTACTGAGAGCCACTGCGAACCGATCATCATGGAGGTGGGGGTCTGTTTCTTCTGCTCTTAGCCATCCTGACGACTGAATCAGTCGAGTGACTAATGATGACGATATTGATGATGATGATATTGATCATGATGGGGATATTCGCCATTACTTGTTTCTACTTGTCAGGCAGCTCTTCAAAAACTTTTTAGTAAAATTCTGCAGGTTCTGATGTGACAAAGTTTCTTACCTGGAGCTCAGCTTCTGGTGCCGATTGAGATCTATCCTTGTCACTGCACTACGTTTTTTGTTTTGTTTTTTTCGTAAGCTATCCATTGTTCATCACCTGTATTATATTTATTTATTTATTTTATTATCACTTACTCCGCCTTGTTGAAGACTGCATATCAACATGAGATATTATTCTCATGTTAATTTTATGAACCTAATCATGTTGCCTCAAGGCACGTTGGAAGAGAGCGTTTGAAGATTTTTTCCGCAGTAGGTTGCCAACTCTTTCTGTAGTAGACTGGTTGCCATCCAAGGCTATAGAACCCAGTCTGACCTGCTATTTATTCCATCGCTAGAGGGAGAAGAAATGAATTCATACCTTTCCCAAGGCTATTTGCGCGTAAGTGAATGTAACCAACTAAACTGGAATTAGAACTCGACTCAAAAAAATTCAAAGCTATTACACCACCTGCACATCCTAGTTTACAGCACCGGGTATTCCCGGCTAAGCGGTCACCCATCTAGGTACTGACCAGAGTCGACTTTGCTTAACTTCGGTGATCGTGCGGAAATCGATTTCTCAACCGAGCCGATATCCATTTTACCAAAACGCAGATTCATTGCCTGTTCTGCTATATTTAAAGAATAGTTAGATTCTCGAAACCTATTTGGTTAACCAAAACGGGAATTACCTTTGACTCCATCTAATACGTTCAATTTGTAAAAAAAAAAAAAAATCATGCCAATATTTTACAGCATAACTAATTCCAATATAATTAGATAAATAGTATGAATTTTCTTTTTCAAAACAGAAACCAGTAACTCCCCCCCCCAAAAAAAACGTACGGAAGACAGCTTGGCAGAGATCATCAATCAACGATAAATATTTGAAAGCTGTGGTGGAAACTGAATTCCAGACCCCTAGTTTGAGATCCCAGCGAAAATCTCAGCGTATTAACTGAAACGATTTCAAATCACTTAAAAGTGACTGGCAAAATGACGGCTAAAGAAAATTATCAATAAATCATTTGCAAGAAAAACCATAAAGAACCTTCTATTCGAAAAGATTAAGGATCAAATAATCAGCCGCACACAGGACTATATTAATAATCATGTTCTGTTTGCTCATAGAATTATCTATCAATATATTAACTAGCGAATGGATGGATACGGATGAATAGCTGAAACATCAACCATAACCGGGCTATAATCTTCGGAAGTTTACAGTAAGCATTTATGAGAACAATAATAGTTTAATGAATTTTTTGCAACACGCTGACAGTATTTAGAATTGTTGATGTTATCGCTAATATTTTTTGTCAAAATTTACAAATTATACGTTTCGTTCAAATTCGCAAAACAATCATTTTTTAAAAATTTTCATGATTTTTTTTTAAATGAATGAAAACTTATCGTAATAAGCTAAGCAACCTTGCAAAAACAACTGTACATTTTTGCAGTTACCTGTTTGCACTTCTTCCAAAAAATTGGTTTTGATCGATCAATGTATCAAAGAGGGTGCGACAGACGAACTATTGAACTTACAGAACTTTATATATAGATAAATTATAGTTATTTAGTGCACAAACAATTTATGTGCTCAATTCATGCGCGGAGATGTGTGAAGCAGTTTACGATATCGCATTCAAAACTCATTCTCTCAGACTAATACATTCAGTTTGTAAAATCAAAATATTAGACTCCAATTTTATATCGCGTTCCGCATAACAGAGGCTGGTTTTAATGGATCTGGCTAGAACATATATATTAAGCAGAACTGATATGCCGAATGCCCTGCTTTGCAAATCGCGTCAACCTTTCTGTCTTCGGACATAACTCAGACGGCTGGTTTTAATGGATCCCGACCCCGTGTATGCGCTAGAACATATATCCCTTAAAAACTGGCCTTGCCACAGAACTGAATAAATGAGTTCACCAAACTCTGAATTCTCTACTTGCGACCTCTCTGTCTTCGGGCGGAAAATTCGAACAAGGCTCTACGAGGGACTTTGCCAATCGATCTCTACAGTTCTGGCGGTGTCAATTGTTAAGACCTTTCTGTCTTCTGGGATGAAGAGATAAGAACTTGAGCTAAATCTTGATGTCATTGACGCAGATGAAAACGGTAGAGTTCCCCACAAACCTTGAGCTTATGTCACATCTCATCTCAGTGGAGGGACTGGTTAAATACTGAGTTTATCAAATATCGTCGGAGTCAGGCAGTTTGCTGTCTCTTTGGGTAGAAGGAGAATTAGTCAGGGCTCTATCTAGCGACAGAGATACAACTTAGATAAACAGACAAGAATTGTACCCGATTCCGCGAATGCGGGTAGTGGGTAAATACTGACCATTGGCCTGAGTGGAAACGCACGGATTTCCCCACAATAATACCGACCTTGTCTCACATCTCATCTTAGGGGAGAGACTGGGAAAATACTGAGTTCATCAAAACTTTTCAGAGCCAGAGTGTCCGCTGCTTGGGTCCGATTGTCAAGACCTCTATCTTCGAGCAGAGGGAGACTCATTCGACTCTCCATCTAGCGACAGAGACAGGATTGGGAATATCAGACAAGAATAGTATCCAATCCCGTGAATGCGGGGGCTGGGTAAATTTTAACAATTGGCCCGAGTGGAAACTCTCGTGTTCCTCACAGAAATCTCGACCTTATGACACTTCTAATCTCAGTTGGGTGACTGGGTAAATAGAGAGTACATCAAAACAACGGTCCGCTGTCTGGCTCTGATTTTCAAGACCTCTGTCTTCTGACAGACGGAGTATCAGTCGGGGGGGGGGTCTGCTTACGGACAGAAACTCGGCTGAGAAATATAGACAAGCAGAGTTCTACGGTTACAGTGGCTGGGTAAATTTTGACGATTAGTCCGATTGGACACGCTCGGGTTCCCCACAATAATCTCGACCTTGTGTTACATCTCATCTCAGTGTAGAGGGGACTTAGTAAATACCAGTTTATCGAAACACGTCGGATTGAGACGGTCAGCTGCCTGGCTCCGACTGTCAAACTCTCTGTCGTCGGGCAGATGGAGAATCAGTCAGGATTGAGACGGTCAGCTGCCTGGCTCCGACTGTCAAGCTCTCTGTCTTCGGGCAGATGGAGAATCAGTCAGTATTGAGACGGTCAGCTGCCTGGCTCCGACTGTCAAGCTCTCTATCTTCGGGCAGATGGAGAATCAGTCAGGATTGAGACGGTCAGCTGCCTGGCTCCGACTGTCAAGCTCTCTGTCTTCGGGCAGATGGAGAATCAGTCAGTATTGAGACGGTCAGCTGCCTGGCTCCGACTGTCGAGCTCCCTGTCTTCGGGCAGATGGAGAATCAGTCAGGATTGAGACGGTCAGCTGCCTGGCTCCGACTGTCAAGCTCTCTGTCTTCGGGCAGATCGAGAATCAGTCAGGATTGAGACGGTCAGCTGCCTGGCTCCGACTGTCAAGCTCTCTGTCTTCGGGCAGATGGAGAATCAGTCAGTATTGAGACGATCAGCTGCCTGGCTCCGACTGTCAAGCTCTCTGTCTTCGGGCGAAAGGAGACTCAGTCGAGACTCCGTTTCAAGACGAAGACTCGACTGAGAAAAACAGACAAGAATTGTACCCTATCCCGCGAATGCGGGGGTTAGTTAAATTTTGACCTTATGGCCAGTGTGTACACGTTTTGTTTCCTTATAGAATTTTCAGCCTTGTGTCTTATCTCATCTCAGTGGGGGACTGAGTAAATACTGAGTGTATCAAAGCTTAAGCGATACGTATTGTCTCGATGAATTCTGCTACATGGTTGACTAAGGTATCACTGCCGTGAAGGATTGGTCGACGCAGAGTCACCGAGAAACTGTGGCAGAACGTTAGCGGCGAAGAACGGGTTGACTCGGAGTTCGTGAACGACGCATCGCGCACAGACAGACGACCCGATATGAGCCGCCGCCAGATGCACGAACGCGAGCGCCCGTCGCCCCGACGCGAAAACCGCCGCGAACGCCGCCTAGCCCGACCCTGCGACCCCCGACCCGAGCTCGCGCACGACCGCGACGCCGCAACGCCGACGGACCGCTACGACACTTTGAACCCGCGCCGCAAAGCGCAAACGGAGCGAACGCTACAGCCCCGTACCGGTTCCTCGCTTCTCGGAGCCAATCCTCCTTCCGAAGAATTCCTGAGAAGAAACTACACAATCTAAAAGAGCTGTGGGGGCTCAGCAACAGAGGATGACATTTCCTACCTGTGAAAATGCCGAAGGAATTGCATGCACTGAATTAATTATTCTAACTAAAGGATCTCACACAAAATATCAATAATCTACATTAAAGTCTTGAAGTAAAAATTATGTATTACATTTTCGTTATTGACCCTTTTTTTCTGTTCTGAAACACTGTATGTGACAAGATTCATGTGAGTTGGCCGAAAAACGTTTCAACGGCCATTTTGGTTGAGTGTGTTGTATCTTCCAATTTAATTCAGAATCCCTGCAAGGAAATATAATTAATCGAGGCTGGAAATGAGTCCAATAATGTCAATATTTTATCTGTAACAAATCCCCTCCCCAAACGAGATGTGAAACATTCACTTAAGAGATGGATATTATTATTAGATATTTGCAATAGCTTAATGTAACTGAAGAATGTTTGCATGGCACCACGCATATGCACACACAGACACACAAACGCACATATACAGATACTATTTTAGCGTGCGGTCTACCAGGTCATTTACAGTTTAAAATGCGGTCTACCTGCACTTTTATATATCAATGTCCAGCCTAAATTCAGTATATATAACAGCGTAGACTATGGAAACTGCAGTAAATGGCTCATTAAACTAGTAATATATATATATATATATATATATATATATATATATATATATATATATATATGGGTACTGCTTTAGTGTTATATATAATACATATATATATATATATATATATATATATATATATATATATATATATATATATATATATATATACAGGGGGTCCAAAATGTACTAACTTTTGACTTCGTCGTTAGTTTGAATATAAACATACATTTAATTTTATTTAATGTTGAAGTTTAAGCGTTAATCTTCTTAGTAAGTCGATAAACAATAATATTTTTTTAATTTTAACCATTAATCTTGTTTGCAAGTCCACAAAAAACTGCATTTAATGTCATTTACGGCGTCAGTACATTTCTTAGGCCACCATATATATATATATATATATATATATATATATATATATTGTGTATTTTGGCAGCATCTTTTCATTCATGCACGTTTCATTAAACAATATAGACAAGTGTTGTCTATTTATTTTATGTAAATTTTTTCGTAATGTCTGATAAGTTTAATAACATTATCGTTGAACGAAGAAAGAAATTCACAATATTGATCCATATTTTTTTTAATCTTGCAGGTAATGACGAAACTGGAAATTTTTAGACGTTGGCTGCGAATTTAATCATTGCTATGGGAACTTACCCATAATAATAATGGAATATTACTGACATTATAAATACTGCGCCTCTCAAGAGGTATGAGGATGTTGTAAAACGAGGAGAGATAATTGAGAGTATATTGTAAGGACATTGGAATAGTGATACTTGTCAAGACAGCATAGTTCACTCTAACCAAATCTGATAGTCATTACTAATACTTCTACTTCTTTGTATTATATTTCTGTTGTAATATATCTTTGTATTCCATACCTGTGTTTGTGTTATTCTTTCATTGGTTCTAACCTTGGACCATCACCGTGGTACAAGGAACTTGGACCATAAAAGTCATCAACGCTATTACCATAAAGAAAGTGACCAGCAAAGAAGAAAAAAACAAAGGACGACCAAATAAAAAAAAAAACAATAAAGAAACAAACAAATAATCACTCTGTGTAGAAAGGAACAAAGAATTGTTAAACGGATATGAAAAGGTGTGGATCCTGGAGGTTGTTTTATTTATTCGTTATGAATTTTAAATGATAGCATTGTAATTGTATGTGGGCACCTTTGACTCATGACAACCAATATTTTTAGATCGAGTCAGCCATTGTACACCTCTCTTATTTGCATCTCTCGAAGCCCATATCTATTAACATTTTTTAAAATTTTCATATCGAAACAGAAACAAATTAATTTGTAAAGAATGGATTTTACTTAGAATCTGACACTATTTTTGATTATTTTAAGTTAGGCACCTCCAAAGAAAAGAGATGCCTATGGTTTAAAATGCATTAAAAAAACAAAAAACAAAAAAAACAAAACAAAAAAACAAAAAATCAAAAACAAACGAAAAGTCTTTCTAGCTTTCGTTTTAATTTCAAGCTAATAGATTAAATTTAAATATTTCCAATAAGCAAAATAAATTACTGTATTTCAAAACGAATTTAAATTTGTTGTAAGGCTGTTTTTTTAATAGTTAAAAATGGCTAAATTAGTCAGATATACAAAGTCAGTATCAAATTTTCGGAATCTCCTTTCTTCATTATGTATCCTAGAAATTTCAGCTGTATCTTCCTGTATATAAGTATAAGCGTCCTTTTTGTTTCTATTTTATCTAAAACTTGCTCTCATGTTCGGTTCATGATATTCTCAGCATCATTCTGTAGAACCACCTTTCTGTTGCTTCAGGTCTCTTCTGGGAGGAGATTTTCCAGCATTCACTTCCATATAGGAGGACTGATACATAATTCTCAAAAAATAAAAAAAAATACTTTTTGAAACTTTATTTGAAGAAGATTAAGTGATAGCATAGATCTTTTTGATGGTCCGTAAATTGACTAAACAGCAACGAGCAAGAAGGCGAAATTTTCTGGTAAAAAGAAGAGTTCTTTGCTCCAATATTATATAGGTTTTTGATTTGATAGCTGTGGTGGGCCCCCTTTCTCTCCTGGTAAGCAATAGTTGTAGACCTAAACTGCCACTGATGCTGCCTAAGGAAACAAAGCATGTTTTATATTAGAAATTCTTAGCACTTAAACTTGGTTTATAATTCAATTCCTGATTTTGTGTAGCTATATTTTTCCGAGTTACTTTTATCCGTTTTAAATTTATCAGACGAGGATTAGTTTCGTTCGTTATATTATCTATGTCTGCATGTTCGTCTAGTTTAAGTATATTGTAGTCATAAGATGTAGTGCCATTTCGTTATTGTTAATTCGAAGATGGCGTGCGTGATTATTATAAGGGAAGCGTGTTATAAGAGACACAGAAAGAATAATAATTACCATTATATAGAATGTTGGACAGGATAGAAGAAGAGACAGTATCCACAGGATTGCCAAGATCTTCTTTGTTGTCCCAACGGTACATAATGATCGCGACTGCATTGGATGAACAATAACTATATACCTGTAAAGAGAAAAGTGAGAGGAAATCATTGACAAGAGTTAATTAAAAAGCTCCGGGTGAAAAAGAATAAAGAATCGAATTATGTATAATGATTATGAGTGTTCAGTGCATAATGATGTCCTGTCAGTACAAATGATGTCTAACTTATTGTTACAGGCTCAGAACGAGAAATCGGCAGGCCGTGTTCGAATTCCGGTTGCGATCGTTGAATTCACTTTACCATTTGGAAAGGTACGAGTCTACCTTGTTTCTCCACTAACAGCTATGGGTGGGAGTAGACAATGGAAATATTTGAAGAGTACAAGAAATAGTACTTAGATAAAGAGAGTTGGTCATACATTTGTTTTGCAGTGGGCAGTCGTTAGAATTCCTGTAATTACCTTGGTTAATATTATCAACAGTATTATTTTGGAAGTTGCATTATAATCCAAGTTTTTAAATTGGTTTAAAATTTCATTATTGTGTTTCTTTATAATATTCTCAAGATTATTTATCGGTGCAGCTATAACTTAGTTTTAGTGTGTTTCTGTTAAATATTTTACTGAGTGGATTATTTCTAGGGAAATGGAGGAACTTCTGGTCTAACTTTGTACTGACGATTTGGTTAAATGGGGTGTATAGTAAATGATTTTCCAATTCACATTTCTTTTCCTTAAATCGCTATTATCATGTTTTCTATACTTAGTTTCTGCGTACTTGTAACCACAATTTTTTAAAACTGTATGTAGCAACTATCGGGTACAAATTAAAAACTACCCGTTGTAACAGGACACTACTTATAATAAAATTTATATTTTTTTTAAATCAATTCACTTTTCAATCAATGTATATATTTTGAAATCAAATTCATTTTTTGCCGGTTTTTTTTATCAGTTTATTTATTTTCTCATAAGTAAATGAACTTCCACTATCTTACCAACAGATTATAGATAATGTCATATTACAACGGTTACTTGACGATTTTTATGTGCCTAAAATTCAGACTTGCGTATATATATGAATAAATAGACAAGAGGACAAACTATTAAACTATTTTTAGTCGACGCTTTTTCGTCCTCTGTGGACATTTGCCTTTGATAATTTGTTTTGATAAAGTCCCTCAGAGGACGAAACGCGTCGTCTAAGAATGGTTTTACCTTTTGTCTTTTTACTAATTTTGTTCCTTTAGAGATACACTCTATCTGAAAATAATTTACACACACATACACATGCACACACATATATATATTATATTTTATCTGATTGTTTTATTGGAATACACAAAGAGACTCATATATATATATATATATATATATATATATATATATATATATATATATATATATATATATACATACATACATACATACATACATACATATGTGTGTTGTGTGTGTATGTGTTTATTCAAGAAAAATCAGATAAAATCTAATTTGGCGGATATTACCATATTTTTTTAAGAAGAAGCCCCAGGATATAAGGACAGATTGGAAAAGTTAAAATCATAACTGAAATTTATTCATTTTTTTTTATTTGTCTTAAGAAATATTAAATATTGTCTATACCATCGAGACTGTCGGAAAAAAATAAGATTTAAATTTTTTTTTTTTATCTTGTTAAGGAGTGACACAAATTTTTTCCCCAGGAACAAAATCATGACTGTCTTTTTATGTAATTCACACTTTTTACGGAGGGTGCCTTCATAATAATTTTTTTCTGAACTAACAGAGAGAGAGAGAGAGAGAGAGAGAGAGAGAGAGAGAGAGAGAGAGAGAGAACGCGATATTAAATTCACTTCTGTAACTCGATAAGATATTTACAGTAAAACTTTTAAGCTAAAAATGCTATACTAAACATTTTCTAAAGTTCTGAAATCAAGCTTTTTCCATATTTGCAGATATTCTTCGGAGAAATTAAGTGGGCGCGTGGCTGAGTGCTTTAGAATCTCACTATTTCAAGGAGGTTACTTCTTGATAATATCGACATGGGGAAAAGATCCCAGCGTGTCCCACTGTTAGAAAGCGATCGAAAATCATAGCACAAGTTGAAAGCCTGTGAATGAAACTGGGGAAAGAAACTGTTCGGAGGTCGTCGATAACTGTGTTAACCCGAAGTCGTAAGTCGTCGTGGTCGAGGTTTTAAGCGTACTGGCATTGTTCTGAAAAAAAAAACAAACAAAAAAAAAAAACACTAGATTATGCGCTTTCTCTTAGAAACTGTAATTAAAGTTGCTCGACATAGTTGGGTGCGCTGTGGTGCAAAGGATAGCAGCTTAGCATGACAACCCAGAGAGCCGTGTTCGAATTCCAGTAGAGTTCTTTGCAGTCACTTACTCGTAAATACCATTGAGAAAGATATGAATCCATTTTTCTCCCCACCCCAGCTCTGGATAAATAGCAGAACAGACTGCAGCCCTATAGAAACCAATCTAGAGAAAAGGGAAACTCTGAATTCTTGTAGAAGGTTGGGCTTCTAAAACGTCAGGTGACGAATAGAGTCTCGGATGACGAACAAGCAAGCCGGTGACAAGCTGGGAGTATCGGCGAGAAAGCGTCAGTTGTGTCAGCTTTCGTTTATATACATCTTTGCTCGAATTCGCCGTGCCTTCTCTTGAGTTTGTTTTTTAAATTATTAAATAATGCACAATGGGACCAAAGAAGAATAATTATAGCAGCAAATTGAAAAGAAGAAAGATCAGAATCCTGATAGAGATGAAGAAAGAAATCTGAGCCAAACATGAAAATGTACTCGTATATCCGACCTTGCTACACTGTTTGGTATGTCAGAATCAACGATCTAGACTGTTCTAAAAAATAAGGAGACGATCAAGTGTGCTGATGTTGCAAGTGGAATTTCGGTTCTTACTAAAAAAAATCACAGAAGATAGATGTTACTGCTGATTTGGATAAACGAAAAACTGTTGGTAACTGATTCAGAAGGCATTATTAGTGAAAATCAAGGCCATTGCATGATGACCTGGTAATGTGTGGCATCCATCGTGCAGTTAGGCATGGAGAAGCTGCGGGCATGAATTAAAAAGTTGCTGAGGAATTTGAGCAAGAAAACGTGAAAGCTGAGGCATTTATTCCCCAGCAATTATTTAACTGTGACTAAACGGGTCTATTCTGGGAAAAAATGCCAAACAAGACGTATATCACCCAAAAAGACAAAGGATTAACAGGACACAAGCCAATGAAGGACAAATTGAATATTTTGCTATGTGGAAACGCAATTGGGGACTTCAAGATAAAGCCATTACCTGTTTCCCGTTCGGAGAATCCGAGAGTGTTTAAGAAAAGCAATGTGGTCGGTTGGCTCTGTTTAGCGAAATATTAACCCCTGTGGTTTAATTAAAATCGAAATATAAATATTTTGTACATAATTTTATATCTTCAGCTGAATATATTTTGAACGCAATTGTATGTCATCAACTACAGATAAAATATATTGTGGCTCATTTTGCTTTAAATATATATTGTTGGTCAGTTTAGTATAAATAAGTATTGTTAGTTGATTTTCTATAGCGGCGCATAAACTCCTATTTACTACTTAATGCCGAAATCTAAATATTTTGAATGCAACTGTATGCCGTAAACTATAGATAATATTTATTGTCGGTAATTTTACGATAAACAGATATTGGTTGGTTGAATGTGTTCAGCGCCATATCAATCTCTATGCAGAAATCTAGATATCCCGCACGCAGTTTATGCTTTCAACTACAGATATATTGTACATAATTTTATACTCTCAGGGTAAATGTACGTATTTTATATATATATATATATATATATATATTATTTCTTTTATTTTTATATTTTTTATATTCTATTTATTATTACTTTATTATATTTTTATTATATTTATTATTATATTTACATCATATTTTTTATTTTTATATAAATATATACATATATATATATATTTTAGATATTTTAGATATATTTTTTATATCTTTTTAGACATATAGTTTGTAGATCATAAAATATATTCTTGGTAATTTTACTATAAAATGTATTTTTATATATTTTTAATATTGCAATGATTATCATTTTGCTATAAAAATGTATTGGCCATTTTATTAAAAAATGTACTGATTTTTGTTTGGAAGTTCATTATTTGCCTATACCTGGGAGCCTAACAGGTGCTACCACCCTTGGTCAGGGTGGGCCTAGGAACAATAGCAATTTAAAGGTGGTTACACGCTTCTAAAAAAGCTCCAATCTCCCGATCAGGGGCCTTGCTGCCAGATATTCCTTATCGTCAAACCCAGGACGCATTAACAATGTGATAAAACGTAAATTGCCCGTTGTGTGGAAGGCTAATTTCAAGCCTTGAGTAACTAGGCAATGTTTTATTGAGCGGATTCATAAAGTCTTTGCCCCAAGTGTGAAGTAATACTTGTAAGAAAAATATTTTGTGATGGGCAATGCACTTACTCACCCACAATACTTGGCGGACGAGCAGGTGAAGGTATTAGCTTTTATCACACTGCAAAATCCTGCCTCCTAACACGGCTTCTTTAATCCAGCTGATGGATTAGCAGGTCAGTTCAAACTTTAAGAAGCTCAACGCCAAAGCAGTTTTTCAAAGGCGATTTTAGGTAGCTACTGACATGGAATTAACTCTTGGAGACTTTTGGAAACATCATTTTAATATCTTCCATTGTTTAAATCTCATTGACAAAGCCTGGCGGCAAGTGACTTACAGGACTATAAATTCAGAAGGAAATTATGGTCGGATTATGTTACCGGCAGATTACTTTGAGGGCTTTGATACTAAATATTTTGCTGTTGTCGATGATATTGGGTCTCTAACCAAAAACACTGGCATGAAAGTTAACAATGAAAACTTGGAGGTGTTACAGGTGGGCCACAAAAAAATGAGCACAGCACGGAAGAACTGGAAAATCTTCGGGAGCACCAGCAAAAAAAAGGCGATTTTTAAGGCCCGAGGGCCACTCGTGGTAAAGAGGTACAGCGTAAGAGGCAGAGTTTATAAGGAATATAACGTGTAGAAGATAACGGTTAATCTTAGGTTAAGATTGTAGTGACTTGAACAGGTTAAGATTGTAGTGATCGTAGCAGAAACCTCTTGGGAGTCGATCCTACAAGGTATGATTGCGGAGGAAATGTTTTCAGAGGAAGAGGTGGCATGGGAAGATGTTTCTAGTTCTTTGATCCGTGTATATTGTGCCAAATCGAGTGAGGTGCAAAGTTTCGTGGAAAGATATCACACTGATAAAGCTGTAGCCAGTCGCGCCATAAACATTTTCAGTGACAATGCTATATCACGCTTTAGAAATATTTTAAAACGTAGATGAAAACAAATCTTATTGGAGAAACTTTTATTAAGACAGAGGCCGAGCGAGGCTCAAGCAGAGTCAAATGGTGCTTAGAGTGAAAAAATAGAAAAAAAAAAGAATCCCAATAAAGACAGTTACCTGATTTTTTTTTAATGGAAGGTTGAACACCTTTCTAAACAATATCAACTCTCCTCTTCCCATTCCTCACCACCTTCAATTTACACCATCAACGCTCCTTTCTACAGGTGCGGTAAAATTAATGAAAGTTTTCGTCTATATTATATCTGTTTAGTATTGTGTTTATTGTATATTTTCTGTGAGTTAGAACCAAACGCATATGCTCAGACCATTTAGATTTTCTATACAATATTAATAACTTAACAAAACAATTCCTAAAATGCAAATACCCAATAAAAATAATAAAAGAAGCACTAAATAAAACTATCCTGATAAATCGTAACACACTTCTCACATACAAGAAAAATAAAAACAACAATCGGATTCCCATGGTTTTTAACTACAATCAATATTCCCACACACTTATTCACAATTTAAAAAATGATTACAAGAACCTCCAATTAGACAACAAGATCAAAGACATTTTCGATAAACCACCCATAAATGCAATGAAACAATCACCTAACTTATCAGCTATCCTCACCTCTACCAAATATCTAAACAATAGAAACCAAACAGGAAATTACAAATGTAACAAACCTCGTTGCTTAGTTTGCAAACATTTAGTAATAGCTAATACATTTTACGTACCCAACACCAATATCAGGATACAGCCACCTAACCTCACCTGCGATACCCATAACGTAATCTATTATTTATTCTGCAACTTATGTCCTAATAGTGGATATATTGGTGAGTCTGGAAACAATTTTAGATTTCGTTTTAATAACCATAAACAAACAATACGTCAAAACAACCCTTATTCCCCCATAGCTAAACACTACAATCAATCAGGACACACATTAGAAAACTGCAAATGTAGATTCCGATTTTACTTCCACATTCACACGCAGAAAAAAAGAAACATATTGGATTTTAAAATTAAATACACATAAATTAGGGTTGAATAGGGACTTAGGTGTTTTAAATCTTTATAAATATTTCAATAGCTAAGCAATTTCTTTAGATATAGTAAAAAATATTTTAAAAATATTTATGACAGTTAGATTTAAGTTAGAATATCTGAACAGTGACGTTCCATATCACGTGACGTCCGCGTCTCGCGAAGGACGCTACTTGCCAACAAACAGTAATTTTAATTTATTTGTAACAAACAGTTATTTCTGATGAAAATTGAGGACAATTTGAAATATCAAATATATATATAAATAAATAAATACTTTCATAAAATAAAACATTATAATTTTTAATTTGAAACTTTTCTATATATATATATATATATATATATATATATATATATATATATAAGCAAATATATGGATATAGATCCGACAGTATGAAGAAAAAAATACGGAAAAAACAAACAAAAATTCTAATATGCGATTATGCTGTTTTAATATTAATATAATGTCAACGTCGGACGTTTCGGTCTAGTCGACCATCTTCAGGACATATTCATATAACATAATTAACATTAGACTATATTCAATTCAACAAGAAAAGACGATGGACATAAGAGTAAGACTAATCAAAACAGATAACTGAAAATTTTCAAGATCAGCTTTCCGTTTCAATTATGTTTTATGAATATGTCCTAAAGATGGTCGACTAGATCGAAACGTCCGACGTTGACATTATATTAACATTAAAACAGCATAATTGCATATTAGGATTTTTGTTTGTTTTTTCCATATATTTTTTTCATATATATATATATATATATATATATATATATATATATATGGATTAAGTTTTGATAATTTGAAAATGCTCGGATAATTTGAGATTTTCTATTCACATTCGGATAATCGAAGTCTGGAAAATTTCCGGCTGGTCTCGCGTTCTTCTGTCACTAACTCCCGAAGCTGGTTTCAAACTATTTGTAAAGACGGCTTCTGGTTGAAAGGGAAACCAACTTAAGCATTTTTGTCAAACATAATCATTGCTTCGGTGTTTGAAGTTGGGCATTGGGGATGTTGAACTTCAGCATAGTGAATATCATTGTCTTCTTCCTCCTCCTTCTATTCAACATTTTCCTGCGCGATTATAACTCCAACAATACCCCGATCACTTAGGTGTTCATATCATTTTTGTCAAACATAATCATTGCTTCGGTGTTTGAAGTTGGGCATTGGGGATGTTGAACTTCAGCATAGTGAATATCATTGTCTTCTTCCTCCTCCTTCTATTCAACATTTTCCTGCGCGATTATAACTCCAACAATACCCCCGATCACTTAGGTGTTCATATAAAGGTCCGTCTGCACTGAACCAGTCATTTTTATTTCTGCTTCATTTACATCGATGTTTAACGCTACAAATTGCTCACCCCTCCATCGTCACAGCGATCGGAACTAAAGCGTTATCAATGGCGGCATTTTCAGTTAGAGGTGGCTTTCCCCACGCATCTGGAAGTAGCATAAGTCATAAATCTCCAACGTAACCAAGCTGGGATAATTCAAATGTATGTTTATTTATTTATTTATTATATTACATCAACGAGGAAATTAACAAGAATTAATTGAACTGATTTTATCAAACATTTTCTTCAAACATTGCAAATGGCTTTTCTGCATTTTCAAAACACTTTCTGAGATTAAACATTTGAAACATTAAAAGGGGTTAAATTCTGATTATTGAAAAATGCTCGGATGATTTGAGTTTTGTCTTTTTATTTCACATTCGAATAATCGAAGCCCGGAAAATCACGGTACAGATAAACGAAGTAGTGCTGTATTTTATGTTTATTTATAGCATTGCCATTTTAAAATGGCTATATATTAACCCCTCTTCAAACATATGTCTTTTCTACCGGTGCGCAGTATATCCATCTATCATATATATATATATATATATATATATATATATATATATATATATTCGGGTTTACAGAGCTGTTGTACTTGCTGTCCTTTTGCATGGCTCAGAGTCGTGGACTCCATACATGTACCATATACGCCAGCTAGATGTTTTCCATAAAAGCTGTCTGCGTGCAATCTGTGGAGTTAACATTCAAGATAGAACATCTAACGTAGACCTGTTTAACAAGTGTAATATTAGAGGAATCGAGACTTTTATCATACAGTCTCAGTTACTATGGACTGGTCATGTCTTGAGAATGTCTGATCACAGGATACCCAAGATCCTAAAGTACAGCCAGTTAGATCAGGGCTACAGGAATACCTAGAGGCAGGAGTTGAAAAATATCTTCGGATAATTCAAAATTCCGGATAACTGAATATCTAAATTACCGAAAAAAAAACCCCCAAAAAACAAAAAAACTTAACCATTTATATCATCAAATAAGTTTCAAACGTTTTGTTCAATGGTTTATCCAGTTTATTTTTTATATATAAAAAAAAAAAAAAAAAAAGTGTGTCAAATTTCGTCTGTTTCCGGCTGGTCTCGCGTTCTTCTGTCACTAACTCCCGAAGCTGGTTTCAAACAGAAATATTAGTAAAGACGGCTTCTGGTTGAAAGGGCAACCAACTTAAGCATTTTTGTCAAACATAATCATTGCTTCGGTGTTTGAAGTTGGGCATTGGGGATGTTGAACTTCAGCATAGTGAATACCATTATCCTCTTTCTCTTCCTCTTCCGGGGTGGTTATAACTTCAATAATATTCCGGTCACTTAGGTGTTCATCCCCAGGACCGTCTTCCATGAACTACTTTTATTTATTTTTCACTTCACTTATCTCGATGTACGGTTTTCTAAATTCTCAAAAATCTTATCTAGGATGAAATATTAAACTGGATGTATTTCGGATAATCGAAAGATGTTCGGATACTTTCAATTACACTTTTCATTTCGCGTCCGAAGAATCTAAATCGTGGAGTTCGAGGTATGCATAATCGAGCACTATATGATTAAATTCAGTTTTATAGGGAAGTCTCTTGATGAATGAAGATCATCTCAGTGTAGGGGTAACATTAGTGAACATCTAATTTTATCTGTTACTGGTAATGTTCTCTAGATTCTCTGTTATTGTTCATCTTCTGTTAAAGATTTCTGTATTATAAAATCATTTTCAATACCAGAAAGGCAAATCTGTTTTTTTTTCTGTGCAGATGAGAACGAATCTCTATCTGGATTTCTGTGAACTCAATGAAATCTTCCATCCTGTTAACAACGGAAGAAGAGCTAGCCTTCCTGGATGTACTAATAACTCGCACAGAGAATAGGTTCAAGACATCGATATATCAAACGACAACCTTCACCAGACAATACCTCAACTTCAATTTTCATCATCCGTGCAGTGTGAAGAAAGGGATCGTTCGATGCTTACAACACCCTGACAAAAATCATAAGCAGTGACTCAGATATATCAGGTCATCCCATAAGTTCTGTCCGAATTTTAACTTTTTGTTAAAACAAAGGAAATTTAAAGAGTATTTTATAATGTCTAATGGAGCTGAACATTATTTTTATGTTTAGATGCATTTAAACTGATCAAATTTTATTTCAGAGAAAAATAAAATTGAATTTTGTTTGATTAAAACCCTGCTAACATGGAAGTACCCAAGAATCATTTGAGGCTTTATGCGTTCAAGAAAGGAAACTCAGCAGCCGAAGCGGCTAGAAATATTCACTCAGTTTATGGAGAGGAATGTGTGAATGAAAGAACTTGCAGAAGATGGTTTGCAAAATTCAGTGGTGGAGATTAAACCCTTGAAGATGAAGATCGAACCGGACGTCCAGTTGAGTTTGAGGAAAACCATTTGAAGCAGCCCTTGAAGAAAATCCTGCTTTATCAGTTGAGGAATTGTAGGTGGTTCTTAGTTCAAACCATACAACTGTTCATCGTCATCTTCAACAACTTGGAAAAGTTCCTAAACTTGGAAAATGGGTGCCTCATGAATTGTCTGAAAACAACCTCAAATCCGGAGTTGACATCTGCTGTTCTCTCCATTCTCGCCAACTTGTTTCATGATTTTTTGGATAGACTTGTGACTGGCGACGAAAAATGGATCTTTTATCGAAATGTTAAGCGTCGTAGACAGTGGCTTGGTAAAGGGGAAGGACCCCAGCCACAGCCGAGAAGGGAACTTCATGGGCAAAAGGTTCTTCTTTCAATCTGGTGGGATCGCCAAGGAATAATCCACTTTGAATTCTTATCATCTAATGCAACAATTAATGCTCAAATATACTGTCAGCAATTAGAGCGTTTGAACCAAGCTTTGAGCAAAAAAACCTGCTCTGGTGAATCGAAAAGAGGTGATGTTTCATCAGGACAATGCGCGACCCCACACAGCAAGAATCACGTCACAAAAGATCGAAGAACTTGGTTGGGAGAAAATTCCTGATCCACCTTATTCTCCCGATCTTGCTCCTTCAGACTACAATTTGTTTCGTAGCTTACAGAATCATTTGGAAGAAACAGCTTTTGTAACACAGGAAGAGGTTAAAACTGACATTTGTGAGTTCTTCGAATTAAAGCCCAAAGAATTTTACAGTAATGGAATTAGTAAGCTTGTTAATAGATGGAAGGAAGTCATAGATAATCAGGGAAAATACATTGTTGATTGAATCTGTAATTAAATGTAACATTTGGTCACTTGTTTTCTTTATTCAAAATTCGGACAGAACTTATGGGATGACTTGATATATACCAAACATAAATGGTCACCATCAAGCGTACGCTTGAAAATAACAACTACTCAGCAGACATAAAATCCCGGTCTACAAATGGGAACAGAAAGGATATCGTCCTGGGTATCATACCAGATGATAAACAACATCCGCGTCCTGAGTAAGACGATAAACTATGTCTGACAGCAAGACCTCTGATCAGGAAGTTCTGTGGAGCGTGGAACCACATCTTAATTGCTGGTGTTCCCAGGTCCACCCTGACCGTGGGTGGTGACACCTGTCAGGGTCCCATCTATAGGCAAATATTTAATCCACAAACTGGGGTCAAAACACTATAAAAGTGTAAAAATAAGTTTTAATACGAGAAATACTTTGTAAAAAAATTATTACTAACAATGATTTTTTTGAAAAAAATATTACCAGCGATACATTTTCGAAGAAAAAATATTACCAGCAATGCATTTTTGGGAAAAATTCTTACCCTCAATAAAAATCTTGTCGGCATTAGATAACCCACTGAGGTTGATATACCGTAAAACAAACCAAACTAAACCAAACCAGAAAGGACGAAAAGCCACACCAACCAAATGCCGCGGTCCATACAATATCAGGAAAATAGAAGCAGTTCCACTCTACTGAGAAATCTCTGCCGATGAAAGCCTCAAGAGAGAATATGACCAAAAATTGCGCGCATACGATTGCTTGCACTAAAAGTAAGACTGTAGGAACATTGAAAACTCCTAGTGATGGGTGAGACAAGGCAATTCAGCATGGGCGATCATATAGGGAAGGAAAGAGGTGTTTATCACACCTTGTGGAATGGAGGTGTGTATTTGTACTCGATGAAAACGGACATGCAATAACTGTGCATTGCTAAAAATAAGAACTAGATATGAGCAGTAGAACATGAACAGTCTGACCCGTTGATTGAATAAAGGGTTCATTTCAGAATTCCCTGTAGATCGATATACCACTGAGGAGGACAGACGGTATAACAACCCGAAACGTTGTGATAACAACAACAAAGATGAGGACAATAGCCTGAATATAAATAATGTGAATAAGAACGTGTCTTTTGCATCAATAAGTTGAATTCAGTTCAGCCGGATCGATATGCCAAATTAAAGTAGTGTTTAAAGAAAGAACTTCTGACCAGACCACAGATTAAGAGGAGTGGTTGAACAAATTCGAAAGCGTTGAATTGGCGACATTAAATAAGTCTTCAAGTGGACGATTATTGAAGGTAGGTCAGGACGAATTGTGTCAATTTGGAGAAACCATACAATAGTTGACAAGCCCAGAGAGACAGTACCACCCCCCACTCCGACATTTTGAATCATTTCGTGAAGCCTTCTAAACACGGAAACTGGACCTTATATTCTTTGATTGCCAACTATTGAACTTTCTCTGAAATACACGTTTGCGATCAAAACACGTGCACACACATATCCCCACAAAGACACACACACATACACACACAGAGGTTGCCCCGGTTCAGATAATCGTTTATCATTGTGTGCTCCATACTTTCGGCCTTGTGCCACATCTAAGCTATGCTATAAAAACACAGTAAATAAAAATAAAGAATTTTAAACTCATTGTAATTTTCCAAGAAATTATTTTACAATTTTGCAATGATTAATCCGGAAATTAATACGGTTTCCCAAAGGGAAGGTATATATATTAAAGACGATCGTATACTTGAAGTTACTGTAAGGATTAGCAATCTTGTCTCGCTAGATCCCTTACGACTGAGTAGCGAGTTCTTCACTGCGTGATCTATAGGTTCGGCTTAGTGCCACACATAAGCTATGATTAGTGTTATGGCATCTTACCCATGATAATAATAATGGACTATTCCATATTTAATAAATACTGCGCCTCAGGAGTAGGCAGAGATTCAGTAGTTCACGTCGAGTCAGTAGTTCAAGTCGAGTCAAGAGTCGAGTCAGAGGCAGTCCGAAACAGAGTCGCGTTCAGACAATTACTGCAAGACATTGGAATAGTGATACTGGTCGAGACTACATTGTTCTCCCTACTAAACCTGATTGTTCATACTAACACTTCTACTTCTCTGTATATATTCCTCTTTGTTATATATCTGTGTTATTCCATATTCTTCCTTATTGGTTCTACCTTGGACTATCACCGTGGTACAAGGAACCGGACCATAACAATTAGTAAACCTCTATATTAAAGTGTCCGTATATTTTGTTTAGAAAACTTTTTTTCATATATTGTTTTCCTTTTTAATTTACTAAAATGTCTTCCGAGATATTTTACCAAAGTTTTTCAAATATATCTTTTACAAAATTTTCCATTTTTTTTAACCAAAATGTTCCCACAGATTTTTTTTTACCAAAATCCTTCTTTGTGTTTTTAACAAAATTTAAATATTTTTCTTCTATATTCTTGGTTTTCTGTCACGTCTTGTTGAAATACTGGTTCCTGTACGATCGCCGAAGATAAACAACGTCGTTCCTTGTCACTACTTAGATGGGTGATTACTTGCGAATACCAGATGCAGTACGCTTGGATGCGTGGGTGGTGCAATGGATAATGGCTCGGAATTGTTAATCGGAACCCTACATTCTTCAGCAAAATTTCTATACTTTCTAACAAAAATCTTTTATTGTATTTTTTACAAAGACTTTTCCTATATTTTTAATAAAATATTTCATATATATTTTTTTACTAGAAAAACTTTTTTTAATAAATAAATTCAGACTTCGATTCCATAAGTACAGGACGCTTTATTAATTTTTAATATTTAGGAGAATTTCCATCAATTTAAGAAAATACACATGTATCATACTTTCAAATAATATTTCTATTGATTTTTAAAATTTAATTTTTTAAAACTAAATGCAAGAAAATATAGCGCGTCCTGGGTAAGACGATAAACTACATCCGCGTCCTGGGTAAGACGATAAACTACATCCGCGTCCTGGGTAAGACCATAAACCACGTCCAACAAGACGGCCCCTGATCAGGAGATTTCGAGGAGTGTAGAATCACATCTTAATTGCTGGTGTTCCAGGTCCACCCTGACCTCGGATGTTGGCACCTGTTAGGGTCCCAACTATGGGCAAAATAGTTTTAATACCAGAAATACTTTGTAGAAAAAAAATTTGCTACAGTAGATTTTTGAAGAAAAGAATATAACCAGAAATACATTTTTGAAAAAAAATTACCTGTAATAAAATTTTGTCGGCATTGAGGTTGATATACCGTAAAACAAACCAAACCAAACCAAACCAAACCAAGAAAATGTTTCCATTTAATCAAAGGATAATAAGTCTGCACCGCCCAGAATGATGATTTCAAAGTGTGATCTGATTGATTGATTCGTTTTTTATTTATCAACCAGTTTATTTAAAGCCAGAAAATATTTTTTAGATTGTAAGCATTTTTGGAGGACATAATAATTTATTGATACAATACAAATTCTAATAATTAATCCATAACTGGGGGGAAGATTGTATTTACGCGAAAGTGAATATAACGAACCCAACGGGAATTGGAACACGCCCCCCCCCGATTAATAATTCCGAGCCGTTATAAATTACATGACCCGCACATCAAAGCTTACAGCACTTGGTATTTCCAATGGTGCCACCAATCTAGATACTGACCAGGCCCTTAACCCTTTGACGCCCTGCGTTCCTGAACAATTTTAACCCCCCTTGCCTGAGCTCCTGGGTCAAAGTTCGCAAATAATTGGTATGTAATGTTTCACGGTAGATATAAAAATAGTTACAAATGTTTACCCAGCGTTCAACCGATGGCTGGGCATAAAGTCATTTTTCTTTATCGCTGTTCAACCGGTGGCTTGCATTATGTAATTTTTCTCTACCACCGGTAAAGTGTTAATTCGATGATCGTACGGGAACCGGTGTTACAACGTGATATGGCTATAAGCGGTATAACAGGCACATCCAACCTTACAGCACATTGTATTCTCAAGCGGTCACTCATCTAGGTACTGAACAGTCTCGACGTTGCTTAACTTCGGTGATCGTACGGAAACCGGTGTTTCAACGTGATATGGCTATCAGCGGTATAACAGGCACATCCAACCTTACAGCACATCGCATTCTCAAGCGGTCACTCATCTAGGTACTGACCAGTCTGGACGTTGCTTAACTTCGGTGATCGTACGGGAACCGGTGTTTCAACGTGATATGGCTATAAGCGGTATAACAGGCACATCCAAGCTTACAGCACATTGCATTCTCAAGCGGTCACTCATCTAGGTACTGACCAGTCTGGACGTTGCTTAACTTCGGTGATCGTACGGAAACCTGTGTTTCAACGTGATATGGCTATAAGCGGTATAACAGCACATCCAAGCTTACAGCACATTGTATTCTCAAGCGGTCACTCATCTAGATACTGACCAGTCTCGACGTTGCTTAACTTCGCTGATCGTACGGAAACCGGTGTTTCAACGTGATGTGACTGTAACTACAGTATGTACATGTTAGAGGTTAGATATAATAACATTTTCAGTGTCTTTGGCCATTTAGCGGCATATTAAAATTCGTAGCAGGGCACATGTGTCTGCACATTAGACAGTGACGTATAGCAGCATACGTCACTGTCTAAATGATAAAAGAGCCCAGAGTCAGTGTCATGTCACACAGACACGGGCTTACTCCTTATGTCCAATTAGAGCCATTTGAGAGGGGACATTTCGGAAAATTGCTACGCATATTGGACGTAACATATCGAAGCGATCTTTAGACATTCACCGAGCAAATCTATACTAGACTTTGAATGGAACCGATATATGCGGTCCATCGCTAAAAAACACGAAGGGAAAAAAAAGATCGGCTTCTTCTACCAATAGAGAAATCCCATGCTAAGCCTGATCAGAGCAAAAAAAGCAAATTCATCTGGGCTGTAGTTCCCCTATTCTCAGTTTCCAATCTCGACACAGCTCAAACGCGTTTGTGCGACCTTGTGGGTCATGAATCATTTCCAACTTAAAACCCCTTTCCCCACAGACGAAATGTTGCCAGCTTCTAGCCACTCTAACTCCATTTTCATGATAGATGTTTGGCGAAATATATTGCTTGGTTCCAACAGTTCAGCTCTTCACACCTCAGATTCGCATTGCCACGGCTACTACTGACTAATCATCATTCCCCTCATATTCCATTGGTGAGGAGGAAGTTCCACCCAGAAATTTTATTTCTGAAAACTACTACTTGATCGAACAGAGTGGATGCTTCCCTGATCGCAACAATCTTAACTTTCTCTGAAGTCTAGTGTCAATCGTTATCTATTATACGAAGATGTGTTTAAAGTAATTCAGTTTGTTTTATTATATAAAAGATAACTAACACAGTGAAACATATCGTACATCAAGATATGGCTGTACATCATAGGTTCATACCAACACAATTTTCGATGGAACCACCTCTTTCGGTAGCACCACATCTTTCGATGGTAGTGTTTCACCTAAAAATGAGGGCATGTATCCCAGCTTCGTAAAAAAAAAAAAAAAAAAAAAAGAAATTCCTTACAACTGTTTTCACTTGTTCATCACCATAACGTTTGCCCTTTGGTGCCTCTTTCATCGGAGGAGAGATGTAAATCTGAGGATGCTAAGTCAGGTGGTGATGAAGTGCTGAAAACTTTTGTGAAGAATTGGCTATATCAGCAGCCAGCTTCGTCCCACCTACGAAGGCGATATATATATACAATCATTCGTAGGTGGAACACTGCCATTGTCATTGCTATAATCGTACACTGCTATATTTAGTGGGATATAAGTGATATTATAGGCGGTATAGTAGTTGTAAATTATACATAAATTGACACCAACACTTTATAACATCAATAATGAATACGGCCAAAATGCACAGGCCGTATTCGGCAATTAAGAATATGCCGACTTTCAGCAACTTTTATACTGCTTAAAATAGCACTTACGTATCATTTATTATAGAAGTATTGTAGAGTAAGCGACATGGTTAAGCGTACCTGAAAATTTTTTAATAGACAATTGGGTAAATAATAGCGGAATTGCCTGAATTTTTAATAAACAGTAAGAAGAGGAAGGAAAAACAGAAAAAATTATAAGAGACAAATGATATATATATATATGTGTGTGTGTGTGTGAAATATGTATGTATACAAATATAAATATATATATATATATATATATATATATGCAATTTATTATATATATTATTTATATATTATATATGCGCGTTACCTATTGGAAAGCGCTCAATATCAGTGATAGAGCTAACAAATTTAGTTGGATTGATATGAGTTTGTGACCCTGGGTTTCACGCTTTTGCAATCGTCAGACCCATATATATATATATATATATATATATATATATATATATATATATTGATCTTGAGACACTTGATAGCCATTACATCACTATTATATATATGTATATGTGTGTGTCTTGCTAGATCAATGGCGATACTCACAGAATGCTCCATACTTTCAGACCTGTGCTAATATATATATATATATATATATATATATATATATATATATATATATATACCCCCTGGTCAAAATCTTAAGACCCGATACAAATGGGTTAAAAAATATAAAATACTGTTACTTTAATCAAAATATATTTGCAAAACATTTACATTTAATTAGAAAATTTAATTTATCAACAAACAAGTTAACATTTTAAGCTTTTAAATTGTTAATATAAACAAACATTGAAAAAAGTATTTTTTTGGTTGGTCATAAAGATAAGACTATGTGTGAAAAAACAGATTACTGGAGAAAAATTTTAGGGCAGGATTGTTGAACTTCAAAGATGTGGTCTTTTGCAAGGAGCCATTGCAAATGAAATTGGACATAGAATTGTCATTGCGAACTTCATTAAAAATCCAGATGCGTATGCGTCTAGAAAATCAAGCGGTTGCCCCAACAAAATCGCACCATCTCTAGACAGACGCATTAGGCGAGAAGCTAAGAGAGGTTCGATGCTCACAGGGTGCTCCACACTTTCAGCGTTGTGCCACATCTAAGCGACACTTAGAAAGTCTTTTGGTATTTCGACGTTGTATACTAGTAACAAGATTAAAACTAAAATAGATATAATACGACTAAATTATTTAACCAAACACACACACACACACACACACACACACACACACACACACACACACACACAGACACACACACACAGACACACATATATATATATATATATATAAAAGGCAGGATGCGTGTGTGTGTGTGTGTGTGTGTAACGAATGCACGGCCGCAATTTTCGATGGATTTGCACCAAAATTTACATGCACATGCTCCAAGTTAGCGGGAAGGCCAAGACGGACTTTGCATTTTCCAACTCCCATCGAAAATGGAAATAATCGATTTTTTCATGCTTCTACGGCAGTTTTCATGTAGTTTGCGGTCAGAGTGTGAGCCTATATCTGGCTGCCACGAATAGGCAGGAAGATTCTATTGGCCAGCGTGAGAGCCAACAGCTGACTGACACAAATGTTAACTATCATGCTAGCATGCAAAAAAATCGATAGCTGCATTCATCACAAATAGGAAAAACTTAAATCTGCATGGCACTTTACTCCAATTGGCTCATTCACTTGTTTAAACTCAACGTTGATTCTGATTCCGCAGAACTGGGTTGGGTGTGAAAAAGTATTTGTTGTTAACATTCTTTTTTCATTCGGTTTTTCCAGTTACGAGTCTATTTTTAAAGCTGATCGTTTTGTGTTCATTTTGTTTAGTTCTTTTTTCGTACCAGATTTAATGTTCTTTAAAGGGAAGGAAGGGCAAAAATATTTTAAGTCAAGTGATAGCGATTGCTGTATGAGTCGTACGATTTTTGAATCAAGCACGGGCAACGCCGTGCCATGCTGCTAGTATATATATATATATATATATATATATATATATATGGTTGTATAGAAAAATGTTTTGCATATACATATATCATTTTGCGATCGGAATAATTTGTGTCATGTCAAGCATATTCAATATTTGTAAGAATCACAGGCTGTGCGCTTTGAGCAATCTATAGACATTTACACTGTCATTTCAAATTATTTTTTTTCTCATTTTTCACTTGATTTTTTTTTCAACCCTGCAAAATGTCTTCTTTTAAAAACTTTTCTGATGTCTTAACACTTGGTCACCCACGCATCTCTCTTCGCTTGTCTTAACATAAGTAACAAAATAATCCCGATACGTTAATGATGTCACACTTTTTTCTCGCGAACAGAAATAACGAAAAAGAAAACGCGGCAGCTAATTTGATTGGCATGTACTTTTACAAAAAAAACCCAAAAAAACAAAAACAAAAAACTGCGTTGATGGCCGACTCTGAAAGAAAAAAACTACAGGTTCTCCTAAAGAATGTGCTAAAAGAAAACGGGAATAAAGGACTATCAACTGCGGGGAAGAGAGAAAGCAAGTGAAACAGCCAAAGATGCGAGTTACTAATTGGAAAATGCGAAGACATGAGTCTTTCTTTAAATGTTCTGAAACTGAACTATGACCGTAAGCCTTCTCGCCATCGTCGTTGTTGTAAGAAAAAGCCCAAGATGCGAATTACGAATTGGAAATATAAGCGTAAAGCAAGTGCAGAAGTTCAAATATTTGGAAAGGGTTTAAAAGACGATTGAAAATGCGATACCGAGATCCGAACACGCACTGGACTAACGGTAGAGGCATTCCAAAAGCTAAGCAAGGTGCTGAGAAAACGGAAAATTAATTCGTTAGAAACAAAGAAAATACCGTTGAATTGTTAATGTGAAATCACCCTTTTATATGACAGTGAATGTTGAACAATCACTCCACGGATGATGAAAAAAAAAATAACAAGAGGGAATAGAAAGGTGGTCCTACAGGATACTGAAAATTCCATGGATTGGGCGCGTTAGTAACAAGAAAGTCTTAAAGAAAATGGCAACGGAAAAGAACATTTATACCCAGGATCAGGAAAAGATAGCTGAAATTGTTTGGTCGCAAAATGAGTTACACAGGTGGGAAGTGGAAGAAAAGAAACCGTTAAAAGAGAGATGGCGCTTGCATCTAGCTAGCTCAACAGCAAAACGAATATACTTAGTTGCCAATCTAGTAGTACGCTTAAATTCATACAGTCGTGACACTAAGGAAAAAAACGAAGCTTATCAAAACAGTTACCATGAAAATATTTGCAGAAAAGAGCCACTCCACATCAGTGAAAAAGTGACTGAAGTCGAGATGCCTGGTAAGGATCAAACAAATTACAGGCCCTTCTTTCAATTTGTCAAGAATCTCCAGATATATGTTAAGAGCCAGATATATGGTAAGGGCCAGATATGGTTGCAGTAGCCGATGCACAGATGAATGGTAGATTTATAAATGTGCAAGATGGATTCTGACGAGAAAACATATTATTAATGGTAATTGGGTTGTTTGTGTTTTATCATTGAAACCTTTTATATAAGTACCGCACTTGTCATTAAAATAAATTACATAGAGACAGAAGCACGTGAAAGTACCTTTTATTTTCCATGTGTAGGTCTTTTCTCCGCATTTTAATTTTTTTTCTTTCACTTTGAAGATGAAATATTTGCTCCTACTGTGTATCAAGTTTCATTGAAATGAATTTAGTCGAAATAGATGCACTTTGGTTAAGTTAACGTGGCCGTGTCTTCAAAATGAGGTCATTCTATCGTATGCCAGTGAGGGCATGCAAATTTTCTTTGTCTTATTCCTGTTTATTTTCCTTCTCATATTTTTAATTAGTTTCTCCGAGTTTTTTTTTCTTCACTGGATGAGATATTTTTGAGGGTTCTTTTTTGAAAATGAAATATCTGAAAACCTTGTAAAAGAATTTTCGTAGAAACAGATGTAATTTGGTTAAAACAACGCGGCAGTGAGTCCGTCCGAACAGAATTCCGGTTAGGACGGCCTGTACTAGTGATTACCTTATTTCGTTCATGTCTTTATTGCCTCTCAACTCGTTAGTTTATCTGAATATTTTTTTCTTTCATTGGGTAATTCTAATTGTCCTAATTGAAAATGAAATATTTAACGACAGTGTTCCAGGACTAACTGCATATTTCGTAGGTATAGAAACACTTTAGCTAAATTAACGCTGGAAATGCATCAAAACATGGTAGAAAAGAAAGGAAGGAAGAAATAAAAAAAAAGAAAGCAACTTCCTTTCTTCCTTTTCTACAATGCTTTTTCTTTTTTTTACTTTCTTTATTCTGTATTCTTTCTTCACAATTAACTTCTAGTTTCGTTTTCATTCTTTCTGTACGATTGTTCATGTCGTTGCAATATTTCTTTTTTGCTTTCTTTCTTTCTTTCTTTCTTTCTTTCTTTCTTAGCACATTTGTTTTTTGAATATGTTTATTTCTTTCTATCTTTCTTTTCTATCCTGTTTTCTTCATTTTTGTATTTTCCTCTTTTTACCTTTAAAGTTGTTACTACATTTGTCATCGTCTTCTTTCTTTCTTTCTTTTTCTTTATTTCTTTTTCTTTCTTTCTTTCTTTTTTTTTTCTTTCTTTCTTTCTTTCTTTCTTTCTTTCTTTCTTTCTTTCTTAGCACATTTGTTTTTTGAATATGTTTATTTCTTTCTATTTTTCTTTTCTATCCTGTTTTCTTCATTTTTGTATTTTCCTCTTTTTACCTTTAAAGTTGTTACTACATTTGTCATCGTCTTCTTTCTTTCTTTCTTTCTTTCTTTCTTTCTTTCTTTCTTTCTTTCTTTCCTTTTTCCTTTATCTTTCTTTTCTTACCATGTTGCTTTCTTTCTTTACTTTCTTTATTCTTTATTATTTACTTTACTTTTTCTAAAATTGTTTATACCGTTCCCATATTCTTTCTTTCTTTCTTTCTTTCTTTCTTTCTTTCTTTCTTTCTTAGTACATATCATTTTTTGTATGTGCTTATTTCTTTCTCTTTTTCCTTTTTATCTTGTTATCTTCATTTTTCTATTTTCCTCCTTCTATCTCTAAAGTTGTTTCTATATTTGTCATTGTCTTCTCTCTCTTTCTTTCTTTCTCTCTTTCTTTCTTTCTTTCTTTCTTTCTACCATAAATAAACGCAGCGTCTGCTAAAATATTTTATATATCACTAAAAAAATAATTTAAGTGATTATGTAGTAACATCACAAATCAAAATAAACAAGTAACTACTACAAGACATCCTTTAGTAAGAATATTTAAATGAGATCCATTTCCCCGTCCCCGGCGACCTGCACCTGAAGAAGGCTGGTGATAGAACGGTCGAAACGTCGTGGCCATAATAACGTAGCTAAATTGAATAAAAATCCTTAGTGCCATTAGAGACTATTTCTAAAGCTTTCAGCATTGCAGGGGTTCCTGTTGTGGATTTGTAATTTGATTTTGCATTCATAGTTTTTCTTCGGCTACATCGGTTGCCAACTATGGATAGAGAGTTGGTCGGTCTTGATAATTAACCCCCTAGTCATGACAAAAAGTGAAAGGTGTCTCTGCGATCGACGCCTCTGCTTCTTTTTGACATTCGTGACAGATGAGTTGTCGTCTTTTCTTTTTCGAAATCCTGTGTAGTATCACTCGTAGACCACTTGGCTTCATTTCGGTGTTCCGTACTTAGTAGAGCACCACACAGCTGTGATACTGTCAGCCCCTCGTTTGATTGGCTTAGAACAATCACAGAGTCAAGTCGGCTAGAAATAATTTTATCTGCGGCTTAAGCGCAGTTGGTTTTTATGACACAACTAAAATCGAGAGGTGCTAGCTTCAAAGTAAATACCCACCGTGCAGAATTAGGGAAAAGTAAATGAATTATATGAATAAATACATGGCAGCAGCCCCAATAAGCTGGGATAAGCGGGTACAAGAGGAGGGCAACAACACTCTGCCTGCCTTATGTGAAGGGGTTATCGGAGAAAATACAAAGGATCTGCGGTCCATATAACATCAGGACAACATTCAAAAGCTGGACGACATTTCGCAGATACCTCTTCCGAGTAAGACCCCCCCATAGAGGAGAACATGACTAAAGACTGTGTGTACGCCATCCCGTGCAGCTGTGAAAAGAAATATAAAGGAGAGACAGGCCGCCCTCTTAAGGTAAGACTTCAAGAACACCAAAAAACTGTAACACGAAGGGAAGTGGAAAAATCAGGCGTGGCTGACCACATATGGAGAGAAAAGGGAGATCACCGCCCTCAGGTTGAAATCATAGACAAAGAACATCATTGGAAATTCGTAAACTCAAGGAATCAGCACATATGCTATGCCACAAAAATCTCCTGAGCCGAATAAGGATAAATATGAATACAATATTGGAACCGGTATTAAGGAGTGCCCTTTGGCAAAAAAAGCAATAATAACAACAAAAATTGCAATATGAGCTCTGGTAAAAAAAAACGGTTGTTGAAAACATTGAATTTATAAATCCCAAAAATTCATGCACAGATATCCTTAAGGACACATGGCACAGTGGATAAAGGCGTTGGTTAGATCCAGTGACAGGGCCCAAAGAGTTGTCAGTTCAATACCCGGAAGGAGAGGGGAATTAACAGGAGATAACTGATAACTAACATCCATTAGACATGGCACGTGAAACTAGAACAGTCTAACCACCTGAAGAAGTTGTACGGAGCGTACATCAGCCGAAAACGTTGTGATAAATATGGCCGAATAATGTAAACAGTGTACATAATACCTCATCTCAGAAATATAGAGAGGTAATGAATAAATAAATTAATATAAACCTTGAAATTTTACACATGAACACGTACACACATACACGCGTACACATACACACACGCAAAGAAGATAAAATCAACACCAATAAAAAGCAGATAAATTCTTTTTAATTTAATATAAAAAAGAGGAAAATCAGAAAATTGGCAATCAAACCTCCTGAACGATTAGAAAAATATTCGTCTACGAAATTTGGAGTCTGGGTTCTGAATATATCATCAATCAGTTAAAGTATAAATTTTATATTTATATTAATCTTAAATAAAGAGATGAAAACTTTCGAGATAAAGTGCCACTAAACCGGAAGGTAAGGAATTCCAGACGTGGACATATAGTCAGCCAGTATACCAAAATGGCCAGGTACATATCGACTATCGATATGTAGAGACTGTTGGGGATGGGCAGGGAAGCCGTCGGAATTCTCGTTGGCTAAAGCGAAGATCTGCTCTATCAGTTTTCCGCAAGGAGAGTCAGTAGTAGCAGCGTATATGTCCCAAGTCTCACTTTCCTAACTCCATGCCAGATGAATCCATGAATAAAGAACGAAATATTTATAAATCGGGTTCCGTGTTTTTTTTTTGTTTTTTTTTTGCGTTATTTCAATTTATTTTACTTTGGTGAACATACAGCGGACCTTTCCTATTTTTTGCGGTTATCCCACCAGCACTAACGGGAATCGAAATACATCGTCGGGTGAAATTGTTCAATCGATGAAAGACACAGCAAGAGACTAAGCTGTCAACCGTATCTTTCGTCGTTCTCAAATCACGAATTAAAATGATAGTAATTCCTCATCATGGAAATTCAGACAAAAATTAAGTTGATAAATTAGCTGTCAGAAATGTAATTCTTTGATTAACGGGGAAATGAGTGAGGATATGATTGTCAACTTTAAGATATTTGCTTTCTAAGTGCAAGGCGATCTTTCTTGGGCTTCCATTTTGCTTTTATCGCAAGGGAGACGCCAGTCGTTGGATATCTCCAATTTCGTTCACATTCTTTTTTTTTTTTATTATTTCAATGTTGGTGATGTGTATAATTTTGCGAATTGTGCTTCTTATCAATTCACGCACTGGTGAAATGTTAGTTAACAAAGCCGTGAAAATCTCTTCAGGCTTCTGCGTAGGGAAACGTCTGTTACGAAGGATTAGGGCTGGTTATGGCAGTAAGACGTCTATTCGGTCGAGTATGAAGAAGCGAAATATTGTAAATGTGCCGGAAGTCAAGTGAAAAGAGATAGTAAATGCAACACACATTCACACACACACAAACACACACACATATGTGTGTATGTGTGTGTGTAAAATTTCAGATATAACTAAAACTATGTCTGTAAAAGGACAATATGACTAAAGACATATCTTTATTCACACACACACAAACATATATATATATATATATATATGACAAAATTGTAGTTGTAATCTATTTTGAGACACGGTAAATTAATAAATTGCGTCTCGAAATGAAGAAGCCGAGTTCGAATTGAAGTCGCGTTTACTACATTCACTTAGGTGCTAATACAATTGGTTGAGGTCTGAATCAAATTCTTCTAGCAACCCAGTTATGTTTTAAGTAGTAGACAGGCTGGTTTCTATAGCCTTGAGTTGCAACCAGTCTAGGAAAAGGAAAACTGAATTTTAAACTGTATGTAGCCCTGACGAAGCACATACTATACTGTTAAGTAAAAAGGATTTTTCGAATTGAATCGATGATCACGATTACAATCGACTCTTTTTTAAGGTATATTCTACATTTATGAGTTAAAGTGTCCTTTTCATGCGATAGGACATATGTAAATATAAAAGTGGACATTGAAGACAACGCCTAGCAGCAAGAATCTTTTTTCTGATTAAACGTAACCTTCAGGCCTCATGATGATGGTTAAGCCTGAAATAGACTATCGCTGCTGAGTGATGGCCTCAATCTCCACTTTATATATATATATATATATATATATATATATATATATATATATATATATATATATATAATTGTTTTTTTCAAAAATATGCAATCATCGCAACACCGGAATTCCCATGTTTGAAAACTGAAACTTTAATTTAAATTCAATCATACAAATTAAACTTAAAATTCAAAGTTCCGTTTCATTATCCAGATAACTTTTCTCGTTGGATTCTCACTACCATAGCCTTGTGCCAGACTTAATCTTAGCAAATAAATATCTCTGTCGCCTGGTTCACTCTCCTCTTCGGTCTTTTGAACATGAGTAGAGGTTTATCACTTGTTTCCCGTTTAGCATTCGGTTTCAGTTTTCTTTTAAAGTGTTCTCATTCTCTTGCGTCATAGTGTCATTATCGCCTTGCTTGGGGTGAATTGATGAAAAGCAAGATCGTATCTTGCAGATCAGTTCACTCATGGATTTTGATCCTCACTTGGACTCCTATTATCATAGCCTTGTACCAACATGTGCTATGTTTAATAAATAAGTATTTGAATGCAGTTAGGCCTGCTGGGATATTTATTTTGCAAAGATAGCATATGTCGGTGTTCGAGATCTTCTTAAGCGTGACGAAAAGACTAACTCTTGTGATGTACGGTCGTTAGCAAGAGAGACAGAAGAAGATGAAGGCCACGAATTGGTGACGTCACAGTCAAGCGAGTATATAGAACTGTCTTGGAAGTGTTTCATCAGACGACCGTAAAAGTGGCACAGAAATCCGAATACTTATTGGAATAGCGAAATATGCCTTTCAAAAGCTAAATAAGGTATTAAGAAACAGGAAGATTTCGTTAGAAAAAAGATGAATTATAATGTAATAACAATTCTTAGGCACACATCGACAAACGCAATAAGGCTTAATGACAAAAGAATAGTTTTTCCTATGACACCGGTTTTTTTTTTAACTATCTTCAATCTTAGGCAATGTTTATTTTATTTTTTTTGTTCTTCGACTTATCATCCTTTTACAGGCCAGACAATTTTTTTAGATTGTAAGAATTTTTTGGAGATAAGGATTTACTGACACAAGTCATAATATTTAACCCATAGCTAGAAAGAGAAGAGTTGGATTCATATCTTTCCCAAGGGTATTTGCGTATAAGTAAATACAACAAACACGATTGGAATTAGAACTCGGCTCTCCGAATTCAAGTTCCGAGTTCTTATCAATTACACCACTGGATGTGCCCTCCATGTTTACAACATCTGGTGTTCCCAGTCTCCCATCTAGGTATTAACCATGTTCAACATTCCTTAACTTCTGTGATCGTACGTGTGTTTCAACCTGATGTGATCATAAACCTATTGTCTAAAAAAGCGATGATTAGAATTGTAATAAATCTTAAACATATGATGAAAGTGAATTTATACATTTTTTGTTCTTGATAATTTACAGCAAAAATATTAATCATTATTTATTTATTAGATTGTATACTTACAAGAATAATTTTATATTTGCAACATTCTAAAAACTAATACAATTAAAACTAATTCAATGCAGTATTTATTATTTACCAATTTATTAAGAAATAAATGCGAAAACAACTTTTTATTCATTAATTTATAAACATTTACTAAATTATTAAAATATGTGAACCATCTATAAGGAAATCCTTATTATTTACCATTTTATAAAGTTTGGACCAGTTGGCAATTAGCTGATGTTTTGCCAGCCATTCCAATAAATGATATAAAAAATAAATTGGGTAAATAAACAATCTAATAGTGTTTATTATTTTTGTTGTCAATTCTCATGAACAAAAAAATGTATGAATTCACTTTCATATGTTTAGGTTTTATTCCAATTCTAATCATTGCTTTTTAAAACAATAAACATTGCTAAGGAGTGAAGGTAGTGTAAATAATAGTGGTGTCAAGGGAAAACCGTCCTTTTGAAATTCCGTCTTATTGCGGGCGCGTTTTAACCATGTTTGCCAGTTCTTCTATATCACAGTAAAAGCTGGACACTCTCTTCACAGATGAAGCGACTTGGAAATAGAAATATAGATCTATAGATGGATGCCGAGAATACTAGATATAGACCATATTAGAAGTGAAGAGTTTATAAAGGAGATGGTAATAAAAAGAAACTTTTGCTTTGAAACGCGTTGAAACTTCTGATACACATTATGAGCAAAGACGGTTTGGAAAATTTGGCACTCACAAGACCTACTGATCTTAAAAAGTGCATAGGAAAACAGCGTGTAACCTACCTAAGCAACTTTTGTAAATATATAGCAGAACAGGAACTGTGAATGATAGTGAAAGGATAAACGTTGCTAAAAGTTACAAAGGACAGGAAGTTGTGGAGGGTTAATGATCATCCGCATGAAAGCAGAAATTTCGACTGCTAATTGTAAAGTCAAGAAATTTCCCGCCATTTTGTCTCCAACTGTTGTGACTTTATACAATGTGACTCTATACCACGTGATTGTATACAATGTGACTCTATGCCATGAGTCTAGTGATGCACAATAGTTAGCGCGATTGTCACTTGGCCTGTAGAGGATTCTGGTGGAAAGGAAGGATTGTTTTGAGATGTTAAAAATAATAAAATTCGCAAAAATATCAAAATGGAAGAACAGATTGTTTTGCAGTGGCTAATTGTAAAAAAACGAAATAAAATTAGGTCATCTGAAAAAGCCGAAGAATATACGGAAGAAAAAATATGAAAAAAAGTGTGAAAAGAATAAACGAACAAAAAGACAAAAAGAGGACGACGAAGAAAAACATGAAAAAAGTTACAGAAAATAAAGAATACGAAGAAGAAGAAGAAAAAGAAGAAGAAGAAGAAGAAGAAAGAGAATGGATAAGTGTAAGAATAAAAAACTATAAGGAGAAAACCATGATAAAAAGAAGATACTGTAAAGAAGAAGGCAAAAAGTCAATAATAGAAAGAAGAAAAGAAAAAGAACAAAGATTTAGAAAAGGAAGGAGGAGGAGGAGGAGAAGAAGAAGAAGAAAAGAAAAGAAAAAGAACAAAGATTTAGAAAAGGAAGGAGGAGGAGGAGGAGAAGAAGAACTTTTGAACTGAGCCCTTTATTTCGCTCACTGGGGTAGACTGTTCTAGTTCCACGTGCCATGTTTGATGGATGTCAGTTATCAGTTATCTCCTGTTAATTTCCCTCTGAAAGTTCTCCACTGCCTTAACTGGGTATTGAACTCATACTCTTTGGGTCTTGTCACTGGATCTAACCAACGCCTGTACCATGTGTCTTTGAGGTTCAGTTCGACATTCCAACCACCTGAAGAAGGCCGGAGCGTACAACGGCCGAAACGTTGGGATAAATATGGCGACAAAGATGAGGACAATAGTCCGAATAATGTAAATAATGTACATAATACTTCTATAGAAGGATGTTGAGATTACCATAGACTGAACATGTGAGCAACGATGAAGTTTTAGGGAAAATGAAGACAAAAAGAACATTTATAAATAACATCCGAAAGAGACGGATGGAATTTCTAGGGCTTATAATAAGGAAAGAAGGCATTACAAATTTGATACTCACCGGGCAGATTGAATGCAAGAGGGACGGGGGGAAACAACGCATAACCGATCTAGCGAGCTTGTGTAAATGTATGGCAGTACAAATTCTAGGAGGGATAACAAAAAGAAAAAAGATATTTATAAGTCACGAAAGATAAGAACTTGTGGAGAGCCATGATCGCCATCGTCCTGAAGGGACACGTCACATAGAATAAAAAAAAAAAGAATTAAACCGCATTGTTCGGCAATCAAATTTTACGAATTCACTGCAAAGTAGTCCCTTCTTCTTTATGTGCCGTGTCTTTTCCGGATGTAGGCGTTTATGGTCCTCCACTATTTCCTGTCCTTCATAGCTCTTAATAAATTTTGCCTTTTTCTTATTTCTCCTAAACCTTGTTCTGACATCCGTTTATTTCATTCACTAAGTATGTTTTGATTTCCTCTGTCCCTCTTGCAGTCAATCTGTCCTGTGAGTAACAGATTTTCCAAGTCCCCTTTCCTCATTGTATTCCCTAGAAATTTCAACTATCTTTTCCTGATGGTACGTATAAGTTACCTTTTTGTTTCCGTTTTCTCGAAAACTTCGTCGTTGTTCACATATCCGATCCATCGTGTCTTCCTCATCTTTCTGTAAAACCACATTTCTGTTGCTTCACGTTTTTCATCTTTAAGATGATTTTCCAGCATTCACTGCCATATGGGAGGACAGATATCACCTAATACGTGTACTCTTTTCTTCGTTCCTGACGATTTGTTTTTATGTTTCTTAATACTTTGCTTAGGTTTTGGAATGCATCTTTGGTCATCCCAATACGCCTTCAGACTCTTACTAAACTTGAATTAAAATCTCACGAGCTTGCCTTCTCATGTGACAACGCTTTATCATTTTGACCGCCGAAATCATTAGAAGAAAAAAGTATTGGTGCGTTTAGAACTGTTCATAAAGGTTTGAAGAATATTGATAAAAAGGAACGGAGACACTAAAGTTGAAATCATTAGTAAAATCAGACAGAAACTTGATTTGACGTCTCTGTTTAACGGTATATCAACAACTTATGGGTCATTTAATGCCGAAAGTTAATTTTCTTGGTCTTGTGGACTGTTAGGAGCCAGAAAGAAAGAGACAAAAAGAAGAAGACAGGTTGAACAAGGGCACTGAAATAACAGAACCTATATACAAAATAAGAGTGTTATTAGTCAGCAGATAGAAGTGTCCGTCCGAATATCAGGTTACACGGTACTTACTTGACCCCCCACTGAGTCAGGTTGTGACACAAGATCAGTGTTTTCACTCGGGCCGCTGGTCTAAGCTGGTCTTAGCTTGTCCAAGCTGGTCAGAGCTGGTCTAAGCTAGTCATAGCTGGTCTTAGCTTGTCCAAACTGGTCAGAGCCGGTCCAAGCTAGTCATAGATGTGATACCACCAGCACAGGGACGGGGCCCTGTGACCGGTAAATATCCGAGCACATACACGCCTCCAAGGAGGAATGTACACACTCAACTATCAGGTTACACTGCCTCCTTAGGAAGTCTCGCAGGTTAGTATTTATGAAGGAGGAAGAGTTCATTCTAATGTAGATAGATCACCATAACACTTGGCACCTTGGATTTAATAAAATATGATATATGTTATTCTGCCTTCACAATTGAATATATGGTAGATGATACTCAGATTTTTTGCATATGCATGGTTTGTGTGAACATAATACTAGAGGCGGTGATATTCGTGTTTTATGTTGTAGATTTTGTTGAATTTATATTTTAGAATACAGTATGATTTCTCTAAGAAATTATAGGATATTATATGGATTAATGTCATGAAAGCGTTCTTTCATGTTGATATATTGTTGGTAATTTTAATATAAATAGGTATTGTTAGTGATTTTTTTTTATATAAAAATATATTGTTGGTACTTTTACTATAAAAATATATTTTTCTACTTTCATAGAGTCTTGCTTTCGTTTGGCTTATAGCTGGAACCCTAACAAGTTCTACCACCCCAGGTCAGGCTAGACCTTGGAACAACAGCAATTTTTACCGACGCGACGTGGCACCCCCTCTGTTTTCAACAAATATTTTCATGGCAAGTTCTCTAAAGAGCTTTTACCCTGGTGTCCCAAGTATATGAATTTAAACGTGCTACTAGATTGGCAACTAGATCCCACCCTCTTAATGTAGAATTAGGTAAATCTAACCGCCACTTCGACTCCGACATTTTCTTTTCTCGCACTTCCCACTTGTGGAACTCCCTTTCGTTTGCTAGTTTCGCTGACAACTACAAGGTAACCAAAAAAGTTCTGTCCATTTTTTTGATTAGTCATTGAATGTAGTTGAAATATATACGAAATGCGTGTAGCAATTTTACATTATTCGGACTATTGTGCTCATCTTTGTCGCCATATTTATCACAACGTTTTGTCGTTCCGGCCATTTTTCATTTATCACAACGTTTCGGCCACTGTACGTTCTGTCACTGGTTTGATGGATATCAGTAACCAACGCCTTTATTGAACTCACACTCTTTGGGTCCCATGTGTCCTTGAGGACATGGAACATGGCACATGGAACTAGAACAGTCTACCCCAGTGAGCGAAATAAAGGGTTCAGTTCGAAATTCCAACCATCTGAAGAAGGCCGGAGCGTACAACGGCCGAAACGTTGTGATAAATATGGCGACAAAGATGAGGACAATAGTCCGAATAATGTGAATAATGTACATAGTACCTCATCTCAGAAATATAGACAGACCGCGTGTAGCAATTGTTTTCAAATTCGGACAGCCGGAAGTAGGAACATCAGACGTTATAAAAAACACGCGCACCGTGCCCGGCCATCAGTTATAAGCCGGACAGCTGTGAGAAAGATGGAAGTGTCTAGAGATTTCGTTCGATGCTATTTGCTTTACGACTACAAAGTGGGCTTATCAGTAGCTGCATCAAGTCACCGCATATGTCAAGCGTTTGGGGATAGTGCTGTGGATGAACGTACTGCAAGACGTTGGTTTCGAAAATTCAAGTCGGGAGATTTGTCTCTCCATGATGAGCCTCGCAGTGGACGACCACAGGTCTTCAATGACGGAGTCCTGAAGGCGGCCATTGACGAGGACAGTAGTCTAACGTGTGGTGAACTTGCAAGACAGTTCAACGTTTCCGATGAAACAGACTTCACCTGCACCGCCTAGGTAAGACGTACAAACTGAGCAAGTGGGTTCCGCAAATGCTGTTGGAGGTCCACAATGGACAACGTTAGACATACTGTGAAACATTTTCTTTTTTTCCTTTAAAAACGGACATAACTTTTTTGGTTACCTTGTATAATCTTCAATAATTTAAAAGCAACGTCAATGGCCATATTCTGTCTTCTTGAACTCTCTTCATTTTTTTTTGTTCTTTCCTCAGTTCTTCTCATTCCCTTTCATTTTTCACTCCCTGTAACTACCTGCGTACGAGTGGCATTCCCACCTTGCTTGGGGTGAAATGTTTAAATTTTTTTTTTTTAAATTGAGAGATGGTTCAACGCTCCTCAAAACCTCCAGCCTCTTGATCACAGGTCTTGCTACTGGATGTAGTTTATCGTCTTACCCAGGACTGGTAGAATCTTGCTGAGACTGTTGAAATATTCAGTGGACTTGTTGGCACTTGTTTTCCAGTAAAAGACACCTGAATTTACTAAAGTGAAAAATCAATGAGCGTGTATAATAAATCGAAAAAGCTGTTTCAATGACAATGGCAGATTTCTTATCTACATGCTTTTTTTTTTTAATGTCTGCATCATAATACTTCCTGATCTTCACCACAGCATGCATATTTATATTGGCAGCGAACAGCTATCAGACATTTATTCTTGTTTAAGAATCAAAGCCTGACATTGACGGCATAAAGTCGCTTCTGAATTTGCAAAAGATTAAATAGAAACAGATGCACGTATCGTTAAAAAAAAAAGAAAGAAAAGAAAACGCCTGTCTCCAATTTGAGATTGATATAATTTTAAATTTAAGCCAACAAAATACAATCCAAAAATGTTAAAATATCAAGAGGATTGTAATCGAAAAAGAATAAAAAAAAAATAATCCAAACAATAACGAAAAAAATATTTTTAAAAAATCTATAAAAATTTAAAATTGAAAATCAAGTGTTTAAAACTTGTATTAAATTAGATATAAGTCTATGGATGACTAACCAATAATTGATAAATAGTGAATAATTCCATGAAATGAATATCCCGAAAGAAAATTCTTTAGCTGCAGGCATTCGTAATAACTATCCAAGAATAAAATAAATTCTGTAAAAGTTCTTTTTAGTCATACGACAATAATTTATAATAATAAACGTGTCTGCGCGTGCGCACACAGACTCACACTCTGAGATATTAATCCATATTGTCAAGGAGCCAGTTTAAAGTGACAATTTTTTTTCCATATATTGTGGCCATTTTGCTTAAAGTTCGTATTTTCTTGATTCAGATGAAAACTTTCCAATGTATTTCAGTGAGATTTTCGCTTTCCAAATTTATAGTTTATAATTGCAGTTTAGATAAACGGGAAGAAGAACGTGTCATTTTAAACTGAAACCAGGAGGATATGGGTCTGATTTTAACCGAGGATGCAAAACCATTACTCCTGTGCATAAATTATGAAGCTAACTCCCAAAAGTACTCTTTACTACTAATAAAAGCCATGAGTAATTTGCAAAACTGAACCTCTTGCCCTTTAAAAAATATTTGATTTTTAGCAGCCGTTTCATTGCAGCTTCTAGTCCTCATAAAACTTACCCATTATTCCCGTGCTCTGTCCATGGTATTCTCAACAATAGTTGTTACAAGCATATCTATGTCGTTTCAAGACTTTTCTTCATCTATTTTAATCATTTCATCCCAAACAGAGGAATAAAACCTCTAAGACGCATGATAGTTATTGACTGTTAGACTATATATATATATATATATATATATATATATATATATATATATATATATATATATATATATATATATAATATAATATCAAATACTAAATATTCCATGGTTATAATTTATTACATTGGAATTGGAATTACGATCCAATTCATCAGACCTAGAAATTCAAAAATTCATCAGACCTACAAATTTAAATATTTTGGTCTGATGAATTGGATCGTAATTACGATTCCAATGTAATAAATTATAACCATGGAATATTAGTGTTTGAGCCTTTTATATTATATTCTTACTCTGTCATGGACATTGAGTTCTACCTCGATTCTATTCTATCATATATATATATATATATATATATATATATATATATATATATATATATATATATGTATATATATATATATATATATATATATATATATATATATATATATATATATATATATATATATATATTTTTGAACAAAAGAAAATAAAAATTAAAAAATTAAAATTTAAAATCATTAGACACACTGGGTTGTAGATTAATATTCTTTGGTTTTTTTATTATTATTATTCCATTTAGATTCCTCGACTAGTTTCGACCGAAATGGCCATCATCGGGAGGAGAAATATATCTGCTTGCTGTTGGCAATGAACTACAGAAATGAATGTCTTTTGTTGGAGAAAATATATATATATATATATATATATATATATATATATATATATATATATATACCCCAAAAAACTATCGTGGAGAGAGAACAATAAATGGACAGAAATTAAAAGACAGAAGATAACGATTGACATTGCATTTAAATTTTTAAAGATCAAAGTTGGCTGGAAAGCAAGAAGAAGGAAGAAAGTTCCACAAGCGAGAAGTGCGATAGAAGGAAGTATTAGCATATAAGTTACGGTTATATCTAGCCATTTGAAATGTAAAATGATGAGACCTTGCCTCCAATCTAGTACTACGCTTTAAATTCACGAAGCCTATCTATCATAAAGGAATCCTTAACACAAAAAATTACCATATTTACAGTTCATGCGCAGAAAATCTACGTTATGGCTGTGAGAAAGTGACTGAAGCCGAGATGCCAGGTCAGGACCAATAAATGCAGATTCTTCTTTGGATTTTATCAAGAATCTCTAAAGAGATAGCGGGAGCATTAGACCATATGTCGCAACAATAATCTGTGTGGATATTGTCCAATTATAACACGAAGCCATTTTCAATATGTAATAAAAACGTAATAAGACAATCAACTGTTGTTGACCTTTTTGGATCATAGATTCCGCATCGCATTTAATTCTGTTCTGTGCTCACTGATGATATTTTTTTTATCCTGACATGTATGCTGATTCAATTAATTCTCCTATTTTCCAATGTTGCTTTCCATCAATTATTTTGATTCATTTCTATAAGGATTGGTTTGTTGCTATGAACTTTCCTTTATGTTACCTGGAATTTCTAAATTTAAGCGCAATATTAGATTATCAACAAGGTCTCATCATTTAACAGATGAAACCGTAAGTTCTATGGTAAGTGTTTCCTTACAGGCACTTCTCGCCTGTGGAACTCTCTTCTTGCTTTCCAGCCAACTATAATCTTTAAAAATTTAAATGCAATGTCAATCGTTATCTACTCTCTTAGAAATTCCTCTTTTTTATTGTTCTCGCTCCTCAATAATGTTTTTCTTTTTCATATTCTTTCACACCCAGTAAATCATTGTGCCTTAGTAGCTTCAGTGCGTTGCTTAATGTGAAATGATTAAAAAAGAAAGAAAGAAAATAACCTGAAATTTTGGACTAACGTCGTTTAAAGAAAATAAACATTAAAAACCATAAAACTAGACACAAACTAAATGGTCATTTTTTTCTCTCAAAAAGATCTAACAAGTATAGCAACGGTGAGATGTAAGTTCCACCCGAGCAGTTTCTTCCTGCCAACCGTTGTGCCTCTGTCTTTTTTTTCTTTTTTTTTTGTTTAAGCATTACGCCCCGAGCAAGGCGGGAAGCCACTAGGATGCAGGGGGTTGCAGAAGATTTGGAGCGAGAGCAGAAAGGACGAGGAGAAGGATAGTGGATAGATCAAGGTAACTGGAGATGTCGATTGACATTACATTTGAATAGTTGGAGATTATACCTCTCAGGGAAACGGTAATAGGGAAGAGTGTTCCACAGGCGAGAAGGGAGATCTTGGAGTAGAAGAGACGGCTACATTTAAAAAAGTTTCTACAGTGAAAGGGCGAGAGCGGGATGCCAGCCTCGTAGGGCGCTTGAATTCAGGAAGTTGAGATTTGTTTTTGTATCCGTTTCGAAATGTTTCTAAAGTGAGACATATCATTATAATTGAAAATGTTTATGGCGCGGTTGGCTTCAGGTTTATCAGGGTGATATCGTTCGACGAAACTTTGCACCTCAATTTCCCGGATCAAAGAACTAGTCTTTCCTTGCCACTTCTTCCTCTGAAGACATTTCCTCCACAATCATGTCTTGTGGAACCGACTACCAAGTGGATGGTACCCCAATTTAGTGTTCAAGTCTTGGGCTAACCGTTATCTTCCACAAATATCAGCATAATTTGTGTTTATTTTATTCTGTAACCATCTACGGGCTTTGTACACGGTAAACATCATTGTAAAAAAAAAATAAATAAATAAAAGGCAGGCATTTAAACGGACATTTAAAAACGGAAAGCCAGAATAGATTAAATGTTTTTTTCTTAATTTATAGTTTTTAAAAAATAAGAGAAAACATTGTCCATTTTTTTTTCTCTTTTTTCTGTTTTTCCATTTTATCAGTTAGTATTTTTCGAAGTATGCAAAATTATACAAGATTAACTATGCAAAATCTTTGCAAAGCCTCGTTTTGAGATAGAATGATCGGGTGATTTCTGATTAGAATGAATGGCGTCACTTCGCCTCAAGCTGAACAGTGTGGTGCCACTAGAAAGAGGGATTCGTTAACGATATTTCCATATCTAACAAGATTACCTGTCTTGCTTAATGAGAAACGTGGGTGTAAGGAAGGTCGAATGTGATATTTACTAATCTTGGCAAAAAAAGCAACTGAGGTGGTGGGGAAAGTTAATATTAGCTGTTTCACCCCAAACCGCAAATTACTACAAAACCAATACATTGACCAAAAAACTCGAGTCATGTTCTTAAATAGTCTTCTTAGATCGAGACTTTCATCTGGATGCCAATCATAGTACCAAACGCGTTCTGAAATATCTAAACGGTCAGCTGTATTCAACGGCTTTCTCAAACTGGTGGTTAAGAATACTTTCAAGTGAGTGCAGCGTGTCAGCCTCAAAGAGGACCACCCTTCCAGGAACCTCACGGAATGGTGTTACAGAATCACAAAGAACTGTACCAAATAGCAGAAACCACATTACCTGAGGACTTTCAACAGTAGCAACAATTAAAATGAATAGCACCTGTAACTCGAAGAATATACCTAAGATACTGATATTCCACACTACTCCAAACAAATGACAAGGAAGGAAGACACCCCCCCTCCATCAATACTGGAAAGAGCAATAACAGCTACAGGACTTGAAAAACCTGTTTTTCTGAAAAGTTGTTTTAAGAGAAAGATTTTATACATTTCAAAATATTCAATTGAAAGCAGTACTGGCAGATCGGTCAAGGAATGCCAAATGTTTCCTTGTAGGGAAACGGCTATTGCCATTATCATTAGCATCTTGCAAGAGTTTACCAAGTCTCTTCCTTGTGATTCAGCATTCAAGCCATGATCATCCACGCCCTGAAGGCATAACTTGTGAAAATGGATTGAAAAACGTGAGTTACAACTGATAGGAAGATGTGGAGAGCCATGACCATCAACGTCCTGAAGGGATACCGGCACACAGAACAGGTTTAGCTGAATACGACAGAAAGCCAAATTAGGGAAAAGTTAGCCTCATTGAAGATCATCCCATTTTTAACATTGTGGACTGGCGCTACAGATTCACAAACAAATAACTATACCAAATTAACAAAAGCCACACAATTTAAATACTTTTAACAGCAGCAACAACTAAAATGGGTAATTGATTTAGCGAGACAAGCTTGCTAACCATTACACCACATCGAAGTCCCCACATGAAATAATGTAATAAAGTAAATATGAGAAAAGAAACCTGTCTATAATCTATAGTAATATGACATAAAAGAACAGATTTTTCTAGCCGCAGTTCCTATCGTAAAGTTCTACGAAATTTTCAGAAGACAAAGTAAATTGACGACTTGGAAATATTCAGCCACTGAGATCTAACAGGCTGTTTACTGGGATTTGGAATCTGCTTCAAGAAAGCTCGTCCATTGTTATATCAAGTGGTCGAACATAAAATGATGCCACTACGGAATTTCGATGTATCACTCAATTATTCACGCACAAAATATAAGGTTAAACACAATCATTTGGAAGGCCGCAAAATACCAAAAACAGTTCATATTCACTTTAGCTATGAAAGCAATCTCTCACGCATGTATAAAGATGCAATGAATAGATATCTTTTGCAATGCACTATAAATACTCGTAAACAATGCGCGTATACAATACAAAATTTTTTTAAAATTATTTCACCCCAAGCAAGGCAATAACGTCACTAAGAGGTTAGAGATTATGACAAAAACTACTATTAAGGAGATAGGGCAATAAAAATAAGAATTAAGAATACAGATGATAACGATTGACATTTCATTTTAATTTTTGAAAATCAAAGTTGACTGGGAAGCAAGAAACCTGAAGAGAATTCCACAAGTGAGAAGTGCGAGAGAAGAGCCTGTTAGTATAGAACTTACGGTTACATCTATCGATTTCAACTGTAAACTGAGTAGACTGTACCGCCAATCTAGTACTGTGCTTAAATTCACAAAGTCTAGTTACCATAGAGGAAAGTTCATCAGAACAATTGCCATGAAAATACTTAGAGAAAAGGTACAGGGAAACCATTTTAAGGCGACGGGAAAGTAACTGAAGCTGAGATGCCAAGTCAGGGCCAATAACATTACTGATTTTTGATTTTATCAATAATCTCTAAAAATACTTTTTTCCATTTCATTTAAAACTGTAAAAAATGGTTTCATATTTTTGAAGCTCATATATTACGAAAAGCTGGTGCTAAGTAAGATTTTATTAAATTATATGTAAAAAAAACTGATAAATAACTTTTAACCCATTACACTATTTACATTGTTCGTACTGTTGTCCCCATCTTCGTTGTTATAATCCCGACCTTTCGGCCGTTGTACGCTCCGGCCTTCTTCAGGTGATTAGAATTTTGAACCAAACCTTTTATTTCGTCCGCCCTGGGTAGATTGTTCATATGGCCCAGTAGATATAAGCGTTGGGTGAAGTAATCCAGTGACTTGAGCCGAAGAGTTTAGATTTCAATACCTGGCCACAGTAGAGGTGAATAGAACTTGGAGTGTTGAGTTACTAAAGGAAAATAACAGAAACTGAAATATCCGAAAGAGGCATGGCATATGGAATTAGAAGAATCTACTCTGGTGGACGAAATAGACGGTTAGGTTCGAAATTCCAATCATCCGAAACTATTGTTAAAAATGCTGCAAAATATCTGTTCATTGTACCGCTGCAGTAAGCATCTGACTACCCCTGCTAGACTCTATCTTTACAAGAGCCATATTTCGTGTGTCGAGTTTCGTCCTTTACGATTTCATCGGACTAAAGTGATTTTTTTACGTTAATGTTTTTACACATGCACACATTTTCCTAAAAATGTTCTGATATATAGAAATTTATATATATTAGCATTAGATCGTACAGATTACCTTCACGCAACGTCATCGAGAACGTGCGCGATGGTGTTGCCTTGGGGAACATCGAGCTAGAACATCCAGCTCCAATACGAGCATTTCGGAGTGTTTCTGGGTCAGTCTGAGGACAGTGCAGGGGTTTCGGCAAGAGTCGGACGAATCTAATGACGATTATGAAGGTATTTGGGGTGATCACTAGTGTTGGCGACGTTATACCTCCATCTTCCCACAGGGCCTTAGATTCAACACGGAGGCCTCCATCAGCAGTATTGGGGATATAGTGCTACCCTGCGTCAAGAGGATGGCTGCTGAAAGAACCTACGTCTGGCAACAAGACTCTGCATCATGATACACAATAGGAGAACATAGTTATGGCTGTCAGACAATTTCGGCGACCTCATCACCCCCTTACCTCTAGCTACCTAACTCCCCAGACTGCAACTCTTTGATTTTTGTGTGGAGCGCAGTTGAGCAAGAGACCAACAAAACTTGTAAACTGAAGGCAAGGATTATGGCAGTATTCAGCAACTTAAAAAAGTCGACTGTTCAAAAGAGTTGTAGGAAATTCCGGATGTTATGGTTGAAGCCAATGGCGATTTTATTGAATAAATTTACTCGTGAGTATTTCAATATATATATATTTTTGTAATTTTGATAAATATATATGTAATATAAAAAATATATGTAAATAAAAAAATAAAACATTAAAAAATTTAAATCTTTAGACACACTGGGCTGTATATTAATATTTTTTCCTTTTTATTAGGTTGGTGCAAAAATAATGACGTAAGAATGTCGTTTTTTGACGTATTTTTTAAGGTCAAAAAAAACGACATTCTTACGTCATTATTTTTTGCACCAACCTAATATTATTTCATTTAGATTCCTCGACTAGTTTCGGCCAACATGGCCATCATCAGGCTAAAAAAAATTCCGCTTGTTAGTAGCAGTGAACTACAGAAATGAATGACTTGATGGAGAAAATTGAACTTTATCTCTGTAGTTTTCATTTGTTTTTTTATATTTTAACTTGAATTTTGGTCAGACCTTGTGTTAGTCAAACAGTCTCTTTTAAGTTGTTATTTAATTAAGAGCTGGATGGATTCATACTGCTCTGAATTCCCTTAGTCATATATATATATATATATATATATATATATATATATATATATATATATATATATATATATATAAAAAAAGTGTTTAATGTCTGGGATAACAAAATATTTGCCAATGGCAACATTGTTTAGTGTTCAAGTCTTGACAAAAGCTATAATTTAAAATACGATTTTTCAAGTCTCTGTACGCTAATATTAAAACTTTCCAATAAAGGTCACCGACTTCTATCCCCACTGTTCTCTCTCCTCTCTCCTAGTGCCAGATAATTTAAGTCTTTATAAACCTAGTATTTAGTGCTAAACCCACAATTCCGTATCTGATTTGGGTTTCAAAAATGAATCTTCAATCAATTCTAATCATTTATGTATTTTTAATGTTCGATTTAAAGAAATCGTTAAATAAAACTTGCCTTTAGCATAAATCTTTTCTGGGAAAACATAATCGGATTTCGATTCATTGCTTAAAATTAGAATAAAATATTTCATCTTTCCGTGAAGTTGAGAAAGAAAGAATACCTGACACCATAATTTAACAAAATTTGCGCTAACAAATTTTTCTTTTGTTATGAAAATGTAACTTGAAATTTCATAGAACTGTTTTCCTTTCATTGATTAAAATTTTGTTTAAAATTTTATCAATTATATTTAGCGCCGAGAGGGAGAAAATGAAACCTGAAGCTTATATGTATTCTCGTAGTTACCGAGAAAAAGCCGTTGTATTCATATGTTTGATTTTCAAGTCCTCAAAGAATTTACTTACACAAAAATACGAGGCATACGAATAGCAGTACTACTTAAATTGATTGGTTCATTTATAAAGAATAAGGAAAGATCTTCAAATTTTATTTTATTTTTTACATTAACATTCTTTAAGTCTTTATAAGTCCACGACATCTTTCAGAATCGGAAAAAAATTATTGAAGAGTTCTCAATTTAGAAGCGGGGTCCTGTTTATAATAGCGATACAGTGAAAAATCAATCCTTGACTTTCACAGTTAGCGGGACTGTTTGAAAGTGTCATGTTTGAAACTGTGATTTCGTCATTGGTACATATATATATATATACATTTTTATTTGTTTTATTTAAAAAAAAAAAAAACAACTTAAACAATAAGAGTTGTTTTATGTAACAAATTTTAGTAATTTTTTTTTTTGCAGTGGGAGGGTGTATGAAAATGTGGAAAAGTTTTTCTTGTGACGCGTTTCATCCTTCGTATGTAGGTGCGACTAAACATTAGAAAGATTAGTGATTAGAGAAACAGATATAGTTTTAATTAAAGAAAACATATTTTCCCCCAAAATACATAAATCTTCTACAAAAATTGTTTTTTTTTTTTCTCTCGGGGGGGCACATTCCTCAACAATTTCTGAAAAACGGTTAATCGTAAAAGGGGGGGATTTTCCAATTTGCATACATTAATAACAAATAAAACAACAGATGAAAGTTTAAGCTTGTTATTCAGTGCAATCTGACTACTGAGGTGTTTAACAGACCCCCCCCCCACGAGGAATGTTTGTGGCACAAGGCCGAGTTTAACGTGGGTTTCTCCGATCCCGTAGGCTCGGTCAAAAATATACCCTTTGAACCCGCCTAGACGGGTTCAGGGCCTGTCCACCTCCCCGGACGAAACTTTGCCATTCAGCAAAGCCTCGCCCGGGTTCCTCTCTGCCAAAGCAGAGAGTTCGACAGAAGTCAGACACAGAAGACGTACACGTAGTCAACTCATTTGACTACTGCAATATTCAGCTATCCCCCCACGTGGGATTGCATGTGGCACAAGGCCGAGCTTATTGTGGGTCATCCGAGCCCGTAGGCCCGGCCAAAAATATAACCTCCGAACCCGCCTAGGCGGCCTCGAGACCTGTCAACCTCCCCGAAGCTTCGTCCGGGTTCCTCCCTGCTAATGCAGAGAGTTAGTTTGACTACTGCACATCAGTGAGGTTTGACCATTTCTTTTATAGTCGAATAGTTAAATGGGGAGACAACTATGGTTGCCTTTACCTCAATATATATCCGTTTATTCTTCATTTAAAATATAGTCCTGGGTATGCCGATAACCTACATCCGACAGTAATGTCATTGATCGGGATATTAGAGTTTTTTTTTGAGGAGTGTGAAACCACCTCTTAATTGCTGTTATTCTCTAGTCTACACTGATTCGAAGTGGTCCCCGCTATAGTTAAATAGTGACCCCCCCCCACAAAAAACAAAAATAACATACATGAAAATATAAAAATATATTTATAATAAAAATAACTACAATAAATTTTTTTATAAAAAATTACCAACGATACATCTTTATAGCAAAATGACCAACAAGACATTTTATCTGTAGTTGAAGAAATACAATTGCGTTCAAACTATATTTCGTTGATTCCATAAAATTGTGTTCTAAATATTTAGATTTCAGCATTGAATAACCAATAGAAGTTGATATGCCGCTAAACAACATCAAACAACCAATCAATTATCTACTATGTATTCAATTGTGAAAACAGAATAACATATATCATAATATTATTACTTCAAATTTCCCAAGAAAATTTCAGCATTAAATGACCCATATGAAGTTGATATGCCGTTAAACAAACAAATCAATCAATAAACCATTTAACGTAAATAATTAGTATACCCCATGTTCTTCTGGAAACAACCTTGCCAAATGCTTTTAAAAAGTTTTTAAAAAAATTAAAAAATACTTTTAAAGACTGAAAATTAAAAAAAAAAAACAGTACGCGGATACCAATGACGTAAGCATAGTTTCAAATGTGACATTTGTAAACAAACAGTTAGGTTCAGACAACTCTGTAAAAAGTCAAAGAATCGATTTTACACTCAATAGCTATTAGCAACAGGCCCCGATTCAAAATCGACAACTGATCAATATTTATTTCTGATAAGTGACGCAAGCAAAGAATGATCTAAAGAAAGATAATCTACAAATCTTTTCTGCAAAATCTTTTCTTTATGTTTTTAGGAATGGACCAGTGTATTTAAGTAGTTCCCGAATAGCTTTGGTTTTGTATCATAATATTCATTATTCCATCCTTTATAAACATTAACTCATAACAATTAGTTTGCACTTTCGATGTTTGGTTTGAGCGACTACAACAGGGAACTCCGGCCTTCTTCAGGAGGTTGGAATGTCGAACTGAAGGACACATGGCACAATGGATAAAGGCGTTAGTTAGATCCAATTACAGGACCCAAAGAGTGTGAGTTCAATACCTGATTAAGGCGGTGGAGAACTTGGAGAGGGCAATTAACAAGAGATAACTCAAAACTGACATCCATTAGACATGACACGTGGAACTAGAACAGTCTACCCCAGTGAGCGAAATAAAGGGTTCAGTTCGATATTCCAACCAGTCCGAATAATATAAATAGTGTACATAATACCTCATCTTAGAAATATAGACAGATATAACCGGGAAGATGTAGAATTCATTGTCTAAGTTGGCGCAACTGGTGTTGGGTTTTAGCGAATACACCCGGGAATTTGACGAACGTCATGTGTACGTGGCATATTCAAACAACTATCACTTGCACGAAGGAAAAAAAAGTTCTGTTCTCCTTCCTGGACACAGCGTATTGCCATTAGATCTTACAGGTTACCTTCACGCAACGTCATCGAGAACGTGCGCGATGGTGTACGTGACGTTGGTCAATGTTAAGCTAGAAGCATGCGTAGATCGGACGACTCGCATTTGTATGTCACCTACTTGACACTTCACCCTTGGTTGTCTTCGATTTCTGACAGAAAAAAAAAACCCGGGATTGTTTATCAACGTCATTCGAAGCTGCAACACTCTGGCCCATATTTACCAAGAAGACAATATGAAGAAGAATTGAAGATCGGGTCGTCAGTGATTGAAAAGTAAAGGATGCTGTCCTCAAAATATGGTTCGGGTTTTATTAACCACTGGAACAATTCAAATAACAAAGTGTTCGAAGGAAATATGCGACTAATTATTTCCCTAAGTCTAGCGAACCGAAATGAAAAATTAATGGTGGTCTTTCTCAACAGGAGCTAGCAACGAACCCGGCAAAAACCCCTAACAACTCTCCCTGCATGCTCACCTCTAAACAAAATCCAACATAATATATAACTTCACTGCGTCCAAAACTGCAGTGAGCAGTCCAAGGATTTAAATCATAATTACGATGTTAGAGTAAATTTACTTACCTAACGGACTTCTGTAAATGAGTTTCAGAACAGAGGCTGGGAATTAATGAAAAGTGGAAAATATTACTTCGAGATATTGCAGATAGAAAGTTTTGGAGAACTATATTCACCCACGTCCGTAAAGCAGGTCGCTAGTTGTTTCCCAATGATTATCTTGCCTTCATTATATTCTGTTTACGATTGGTTTTCCGTTTTCTTCTAAAGTTATCGCATTCACTTTCGTATCGACTATTACGTCTTAGTGGCAATATCGCCTTACTTTGGGTGAATTGTTTAAAGAAAAGTAGACGTAGCGTAAAAAAACTATAAGTCTAGTGTATCCACTTGAAAACGCAATGGTGATCTTTCTCGTCAGAAACTACAAACGAACCCGTTAATGACAGCAAATACCATAGACAACACAAGCAGGTGCAAACCGTTCAATTCTTGTTGCCTGCCTTCTCTCTTCTGACTAAAATCCGACATAATATATAATTTTCAGTGCGTCTAAATCTGCACTGTGTAGCCCAGGGATTTACCTCACCATGTCACCAGAATCAAGAAGCAAGACTTTAATCAGGGCGAGCAATAGCCAAGCCGTACTAGATAAGAACGAGACGAAATATCCCGAGAAGGGGTCAGCGGGACGAAAACAATCTAACGCTTAAGACTAAAAGAAGTGTGAAGTTTTAACATTCTCACATTTACCATTTGGATAATCACATTTCGGCTTTGTGTTCTCCGGATCTTCCTGGTGTTGTCTGAAGGTTCGCGATGAAATACTGGCATCATTCTACGAATACTTCAAATTAACATCTAATAAAGCAGGGTTTTTCTATAACACTAGTCCGAACGTCCAGTAGTTTTGTATTGGTGAGTTACGCACATTCGGCCCTCGTGACCATTTATTAATTCCCTAATTTTATTAGGTCCATTTATTAATTCTCCGTTACTGACAATATATTGATTCCGTAAGTATAGTGTGTCCATTTATTAATTCCCTGGTAGTGATCGTTTATTAATTCCCTAATATTATTGGGTCCATTTATTAATTCCCTGTTAATGAGAAAATATTAATTTCCTTAATGTGTCCATTTATTAATTCCCTGTTAGTAATCGTTTATTAATTCCCTAATTTTATTGTGTTCATTTATTAATTTCCCGTTACTGACAATATATTGATTCCGTAAGTATAGTGTGTCTATTTATTAATTCCCTGTTAGTGATCGTTTATTAATTCCCTAATTTTATTGGGTCCATTTATTAATTCCCTGTTAATGAGAATATATTAATTCCCTTAGTGTGTCCATTTATTAATTCCCTGTTAGTGATCGTTTATCAATTTTCTAATTTTATTGGGTCCATTTATTAATTCCCCGTTACTGACAATATATTAATTCCCTAAGTATAGTGTGTCCATTTATTAATTCCATGTTTGTGATCGTTTAATCATTCCCTAAGTGCACATGAAAACGCAGTGATAATCTATCTCGGTAGAACTATCAACGAACCCGTTAGAAGAGCAAATACGCTTGACAACTCTTAATTCAGGTGGCAACTGTTCGATTCACGTTCCCTGCCTGATCTCCTCTGACAAAATCAAACGGAATATATAATCTTCACTACTTCTAAGCCTGCACTAACCAACTCAGGTATTTAATTCACAATTACCATGTCACTAAAATTACACCAACTGACACTTTAATCATGGCTCACCACAAGCACCTATCTCTTGTAACTCTTAGCAAAGTTTGTCCCTTTTACAATCTCCCTCGCTACTTTTACCCTCCTCCACTTAATCAAGTTCGTCAGGTCGTTGGACCGCTGATTGCCCTTTTCCTTTTGCCTATCGATGTATCCCGTGAGCCCCAAATTTTCCAAGCCCTCCTTCCTCATTATATGTTCAAGATATTACAGCTTTCTGATTCTGAGTATAAGCGTCTTTTTTGTTTCCATTTTCCTTAAAACTTCTTCGTTGCTTACTCTCTCCGATCATGGAATTCTCAGTATCCTTCTGTAGATCCATATTTCTGTTGCCTCCATTTTTCTCTTAATGTGTGACTTACGGTCACATCACGTTGAAATACCGGTTCCCCTAGTATCACTGAAGTTAAGCAACGTCGAAATTAGTCAGTACCTAGATGGGAGACAGCTTGGGCATATCAGGTTCTGTAAGCTTGGATGTGCGTCTGGTTTAATCGATAATGGCTCGGAATTGTTAATCGGAGAGGTGAGTTCAAATTCCCGGTGGGTTCGCTATATTCACTTATGCGCAAATACCATAGGGAAAGGTATTATTAATCAACCTCTTTCCCCTCCAGCCATAGATTAATTAGTAGGACTTGTATTACTAAATTATTATTATCTCAAAAAAAAAAAAAAAATTACAATCTAAAAATATTTCCTGGCTTTAAATAACCTGCAAGAGGTTGATAAGCTGTAGAAAACGAAACAAATAAATCTCTTCATCTGTGAGGAGCACATACTGCCATATAGAATGATTGGATATAAATAACAGTTAAGCAAACATTACACGAATAATAATAAGAGATTCTATCATTAACCCCCTACCAGTGCCCTTAGATCACCTCAGCGAAAGTCCTGGGTAAAAGGACATACCTCTTTCTGCTCCGGTCGACTGTTTCTGGGTTGTGTTTTGTAGGCACCTATATCGCACATAAAACGCTTACCTAATTCATCATCATTCAATAAAACGAATTAAGAATTGATCTGATCTAGTTTCCATAATAAAGCAAATCTATGACCTCCTAGACAGGGCCACAGAAGAAAGCGAGAAAAAAAAAAAAAAAAAAAAAAAAAAGACTAACCATCAACTGCAATAAGATAGAAAATATGGTCATGACCAAGAGAAAAAATAAAACAATTTGGAGATGTCAACATCAAGCAGGTGCAGAGGTTTACATATCTGGGAAGTATTTTAATGCGACGCCTTGATCTTAACACGCATTGGCCTAGCGAAAGAAGCATTCCAAAAGCTAATCAAGGCGCTGAAAATACAACACATTTCATTAGAAACAAAGAGTGTTGGATTTCTATGTGATAGCCATCCTCTTATATGGCAGTCAATGTCGGGCAATCTCCCAACGGATGAGAGAAAAAAAAACTACAGGAAGCAGAAATGTGGTACTACAGAAGGATACTGGGAATTCCATGCACAGCGTATTAAAGAAGAAGGAAATCTTATAGAAAATGGCAATAGAAAGAACACTTCTACTCAGAATCAGGAAAAGACGGCTGAAATTCCTTGAATACATAATGAGGAAGGAAGGCTTGGAAAACTTAATCCTCACGGGGCATACTGAGGGCAAGAGAGATATGGGAAGACAACGAGTCACTTACGTGACGAGCTTGTGTCAATGGACTTGGATGGGGGAAGTGTCTTTACAAGGGGAGAAAAACTGCTCAGGGCCACACGAGATAGGAAGTTGCGGAGAGCCATAATCAGCTATGCGGGAAGGGACGCGTCACATAGACGAAGAAGATGATTCGAGTCATGTTCTTAAATAGCCTAAACTATCATTAAAACATAAACAAAATCGTTTTTTTCCGGATCAGTGATTAAAATGTTTTCAATGGATAAATACTTTAGGTCTTAAAGAAGATAATCCTTTAGAACTCAAAGAAGATAATCCTTTATCAGACCTTAAAGGCTGGAGATACAAAATCAGAAATTTACTATATATATATATATATATATATATATATATATATATATATATATATATATATATATATATATAAAAAACCTACAAAAAAGACACATCACTTGAACACTTTCAACAACATCAACAGCACATTTAACCAGAAGCAAAAATAATAGTGATATGTATCGAACTCACACTCTTTGGGTCCTGTCACAGGATCTAAATAACGCCTTTATCCATTGTGCCATGTGTCCTTGAGGACATCCGTGTATGAATTTCTGGGTATTACAAACCTAATGTCTTCAGCAGCCATTTTTTACCAGTGCGCTTATTGTAATTTTTGCTGTTATCATTATATATTTTTTACCAGAGCTCATATTTAATTTTTTTTTGTTATTATCGCTTTTCTGTGGCACTCCTTATTACTGGTTCCCATATTGTATTCATTTCTATGCTTGGTCGGCTTAGGAGATTATTGTGGCCTAGCATATGTGCTGATTCCTTAAGTTTAGGAATTTTCCTATTTTTTTTAATCACCCCAAGAAAAGCAGTAAATCCCCTAAAACACAAGGAGTTACAGGGTGTGGAAGAATTAGGAACAGAAAAATTAATAATGAACACAAAGACAAAATAGTAACCAGGTGGGCAATACATAGCGATTGACATTGCATTTAAATTTTTGCGAGATTAAAGTTGGATGGAAAGCATGGAGCCGGAAGGGATGTCTACAAGCAAGAAGTCCGAGAGAAGAAACTGTTAGCACAGAACTCGCGGCTATATCTAGCTAGCTCAACTGTAAATTCATGAGATCTCGAGGCCAGTTTAGTGCTTCGCTTAAATTGATAAAGTCTAGGTACCATATCGAAGGTACTATTTTGTCTCACGTGTGAATGTAGTCCTGTTGTAAGCAAATAATTCCCAGCGGTCCTTTTCTCTGATTTGTGCTATGTTTGTCTTTACAATCCGCTGATATTGACAAGCATCTGTACACCGTTCTAGCCCGGCGTACGGATGTCGGAATATTCGCTTGAACACTGTTGTTAACATCGAAGCACCACGAAAATGTCACATTCAGTTTGCACAGCAATTCTTGAAATTGCCATCCAACTTCGCGAGGAGCCACAGTCCTGACCCTAATTTAGGAAGAATGATACCTGCTTGCACTGAGCTTTTTATTTTCCCTGAAATTTATTGCAGCGTTGGTTACCATCTAAATCTCTGACGCAGAGTGTATTCTTTATTGTGACTGCAACAAAATGACCGAAGAATTTTATAAGAATGCAACTACACTTGACACAACATAAAGTGTTCAGTTTAGCCACTCGACATGAGATAATGGTCAGCCAGCTTGTCTTGCTAAATCAATTACAATTGAATAGTGAGTTTGATTTTCACTGGGTCCTCAATACTTTCTGCCTTGCGCCACATCTAAGCTACGCTTAGAAAATCACCATAATTTATTCAGTTTAAAATCGATATCTTCATTTACCTTCACACACATATACACAATATATATATATATATTTTTTTTCTTTATATATGTTATTTTTATAGATACAAATATTTTAGTAAATGTTTTGTTTATAATAAACAGTATTAACAACATTTACCGACTTGAATGTCCGATAAATTTAATAGAAAATATTTCCCCTCCGACAGGAATCGAACCAGTATCCTACACGGAAACGTCGTATAACCTGACGTGCTATACTATTTAACTACAGAGGAAGCGTCTTGTTAGCAAAGTCAAATTACTGTTTGCTAACTAGACGCTTCATGTGTAGTTAAATAGTATAGCACTCCAGGCTTTATGACAGTTCCATATAGGATATACATATTTTCTATTAAATTTTTCGGGCATTCAGGCCGGTAAGTGTTGTTAATGCTGTTTATGATAAACAGAGCATTTACTTAAATATGAGCAGTTCGATAACAAACAGACAGAGGCTACAACTTCACACACACACACACACACACACACACACACACACACACACACACACACACATATATATATATATATATATATATATATATAAGATAAAATTCGGTCGAGCACTTTACAGGGGAAACACGAATTTGTAAACAGTAACTGCTACTGCTGACAATACAATGCTCTTCTATGAATCGAGCATTCTGAGTGATTGGCGTGTTTATTCAAAAATAAATACGTAAAAATTCACATTTCCCTCTGCCGGGATAGCTTAGGGAAAAAATCTCCGACTGATGTTAAATCCGTTGGGTTTCGATCCTGGATTGAGGCAATCGGATGTCTAGCCACAATGATGAGCTGTGATACAGTGAAACAGTCTGTCTGTGGATGACTATATATATATATATATATATATATATATATATATATATATATATATATATATATATATATATATATATATATATATATATATATATATATATATATATATATATTATATTCTACACAATGAACATATCGCTTCTAAAGTTTCTCTAAGTTTTACCTTCAAATGCTCATGTTTACTTTTCGAAATACGGAATTTAGAAAATTTCTATTTTATGCTACTTATGTTCACTGATGAAACGGAATGGCCAGAAAAAAATGGGCGAGTGGATAAAGACGTTGGTTAAATCTAGTGACTAGACCCAAAGAGTTGTGAGTTCAATACCAGGCCACAGCAGTAGTGAAACAAAAAAACTTGGAAAGTTGAGTTAAAGGGAAATAACTGAGACATCTGGAATGGGCATGGTACATGGAACGAGAACAATCTGCCCCGGGAAACGAAATAAAGGGTTCAGTTCGAAATTCCAATCTCCTGAAGAAGGCCGGAACGTATATATACAATAATGCAAATAATGTAAGTAATCATAATATCTAATCTCAGCGATATAGACAGATCAGGGAAAACACTCTGATGACTATGTGAGTTTATAAATTATATTTTGTCAAAAAATACTGGAAACTGTTGCATTATTTCAATATGTGGCATTCTTATCTGTTTTTATATTTCAACGTTTTGCGAAAAATATCTCTGTCATCCGAGCGTCATAAATTCCAGGACAAATCATAAAGATGTTATCATTTGCAACGCCATTATTTGTAGCTTATTTTGCAAAAAAAAAAGAAATATATATTTTCCAGACGAATTATTCTCTAATGACTATTGTAATAACAGATATTGTTTTATTTTGGGTGATTGGTACGCTAACTGAAATTATTTCCACAGTATAAGCTAGAGAAAAGAAAAACAAAAGCTAGAATCATCTCATCAAAAAACAAGAAAAAACGTTTCTTAGAAAATTACTTTTTCCTCATTTCCTGAGCTGCAAACAGACCAGTTGTTGATTTTAAATTCTCAGTAAGAAGAAATGAGAGAAAAAAAGATGGCTGTAATAACGACTATCATGGTTAATGAAAAAAAAAAAGTAAAATGCGAGTAATGGTTCAGAAACGAAAAACGAAAAGCATTAATTATTTTTATTAGGATAATAAAGAGCATTATTATGCTATCTACGGTCATTTGTAAGGCACGGAAGTTTGTTTTCTGTTGATTACAATAGCGTATGTACGCGTATATAAGTCGAACTCACGTAGATGTCTACATTTGCTTCTAATAAAATCTTTAAATCATTAGCCTTTATGTTAGATTTTATGATGCAAGTCAAAGTTTCCACAGTGAAATTGATACTAAAACAATTTGATAAAATTGTCAGGACATAGTTTTTATTGATATGTTAGGTTAATTTCAACTTAAGATATCTGCTTTGAAAAAATATGCTTAAGTCATTAATTTAAGATTATTATACAACTCGAAGATCTCTACTATTGTGCAACTAGAAGATTTCCACTACATTACAAATAAATAAACGCATGCATAAAAATATAATTACCAGAAATTGCTGCTTACAAGTCGAGTTTTCAAGTCTAAAAAATATTTCCAAAACTAAGGGTCGACTTGTATGCCGGGGATGTAATGCAAACTTTTACCACTGAGTTGTAAACAAGTGGGATAATACTATTTACATTGCTCGAACTATCATCCTCATCTTTGTTTATCACAACGTTTCGGCTGTTGTACGCCCCGGCCTTCTCAGGTGGTCAGAATGTCGAAATGAACCCTTTATTTCGCTTGCTGGGATAGATTATTCTAGTTCGACGTGCCATGTCTAATGAATGTCAGTTATCAGTTATCTCCTGTTAATTCACCTCCAAGTTCTCTACCGCCTTAACCAGGTATTGAACTCAATGACACATAGCACAGTGGATGAAGGCGTTAGTTAGACCCAGTGACAGGAAACAAAGAATTGTGTGTTCAATCTGTCTGTTTCATGCTTAAACGTAATCTTCCTGGCATGGCGCATATATATATATATATATATATATATATATATATATACAAATGAGAGAAAGAACAGATGGAGTAAAATTCCACTGTTCGTAACATTTACTTTTAAAAAAGTGCTCAATGCAAAGTAGAGCAGTATTATCATTATTTTTTTATAGTTAGAGATTATAATAAAACATGTTGAAATCGCTACGCAAAAACTTTGAGGTTTCAATACTATGATTGTACTTCTTCAGGTGATGGTAACTGGCGATTACATGATTTTAAGGAAATTTAAAAACAAAGTGTTACCTTTTTTCCGAAATTTAAATGGGCGCATAAGGACACTTTTCTGCCCTTATGTATATATATATATATATATATATATATATATATATATAGTAAATATTCTACCTTATATATATATATATATATATATATATATATATACAGTAAATATTCTACCCTTATATATATATATATATATATATATATATATATATGTAAATATCAATGAATGCTCGTCATATTTTTAAAAAATGATGACAAAGCTAATAACATTTTTACGTTTTTTTATTTAGATGGAACGTAGGAGAATATTCAATTTTTTAGGAATTTTAATATGTTTCGACTTTTGTAGCATTTTTCGGTGCTTATATTTAAGTAGTTGTTTATTTATTTTAGTAAGTGGGGCGGTTAAATATCAAATTAAGTGGGCGTTCGTGACCACAATGCGAGATTCATCAATCCAGTTGAAATAAAAATCTATTCAACAAGTATTTTTCTTAAAGGAAGCTAAGTAATGAATTCTCCGTTTGTCAACCGTTAAAAGTTTTAAAAGTTGGCAACGTTTTATCTAAAACTTTGTAAATGCCTCCAATAGCAATTAAATATTTTACCATACGAACATTTAAGTTTAGAGGAATTGTGGAAAAAAAAAGAAAGGCTGATGTTGATAGTCATAATATCAATGCTTGCTTTCGCCAAGAAATCACGGTATTTACATTAATATCGGAGTAAGACAGCACAAGTTAACATCCTTAGGAACAGACAGTAAATATGGAAATTGTTTAGTCACCAATACCAAATGGAAAAATAACAACCATAGACACTGAACGAACGAACCATGGAATATACGATGACCAACGATATTACAAGGATGAGGTCGTCTTATTTCAATTTGTTATTCGTAAAAAGGCGTATGACATAACCCAATTTGAAATTGTTCAGTTTTATGTATTAGACAATTTATTTATGTACAATCAAAAGTTTTGATTTGAAGTATATGCTATTATATTTCAGATAGATAAAGATTGCGGTATGTACGCAAGAAATACTTAACCTCTAAAGAGAGACATTATATTGTAGTGATACTGAGTGATAGGATGACAACATTGGAAATTCTTGAAAGATTGCACAGAGGTCACATAATAATAATAATAATAATAATAATAATAATAAAAGAATTATAAATATTGGCAAGAGAAGAAAACCATAATATTGGCTTTAAGAATGTCACAAATATGCGAAATATTAAAAGCGCAGTAAGCAAGAAAATGGACTGACCAGCCAGAAAATATTTAACGAAACTGGTGTTGCTGAATGTAAACTTTCAATTGTTTTCAGTCCTGATTACTCTTCTTTCCTTAATGATATTTAGCTACCCCTCCCCCCCCGGACGAGGGTTACATGTGGCACAAGGCCGGGTTTAACGTGGGATCTCCGAGCCCGTAGGCTCGGCCAAAAATATTCCCTCTTTGAACCCGCATAAACGGGTTCAGGGGCAGTCAACCACCCCGAACAAGACTTTCGGCGGAGCCTCGTCCGGGTTCCTCTCCGCCCGAAGGCAGACAGACTGTTGGCCAAGTTATTCCTTAGTAAGTTTTCTGTTTTCTAATTCGTCTACAACCGGTAACCCATTATGTCCTAGTGGCTTTACCGCCTTGTTTGTGGTGAAATTGATAAAAAAAAAACATAATCTCGTGTGTTAGAAATTCTCAGATACAAAAGAAGATAATCTTTTCAAACATGAAAAAAGATTATCTGGATTGCTTGTATTTCATGTCTTATATTAATTTTTGTTGCTACGCCACTCTGATAAACATTTTAAAACATAAATAATTCTGCTAAATTTGTAAAAGTGTTTTGACTTTTGTTTTTTCAATCGTGCTATTCCTCTACAAAAACTGACAACTTTCTACACACGTAATTATTGTAAATCTTAGACAAGACGCATTTTAGGTGGGACAGGTTATAGCGATTTTCCAAGCGTAGCCCGGATGTGGCACAAAGCCGAAAATATGGGGCACCCAGTGAGGATCGAACTCACTAATCAGTCGTAATTGTTCTAGCGAGAACAAGATTGCTAACCATTACACCACCTGGGTAGGACAGGCTATAACGAAGCAATTTTAAGCTAAAAACTCATGATAGGCAGTTCACCCTCACATTCTGAAAAAGCTGTCTAACTTTACCGAAAAGGTTCTTAAAGACACTAAATTGGTGAAATAGTTCCACCATAAAAAGAGACGTATACGAGAATGATTGATGGATTGGTTTGCCTGTTTAACGGCATATCAACACCTTATGGATCATTTAATTTTCTTGGGAGTTTTGAAGTAATAAAAATATGATATATGTTATTCTGTTTTCACATTTGAATACATGGTAGATGATGCTCAGCGTTTGTGCATTTACATGTTTATGAAGACATAATTAATAGAGGCGGTGATATCAATTATTTTATTACCACATTACCCCAAATAAATAAAGTTGATTAATAATGATTTTTTTATTAATAAAAATTGTCATAGGGAATTTTAAATAAACGTTTATATAAAAAATATTAAAATTAAGTAGTGAGTTCGAGCCTAATTGGGTACTCCACACATTCGGTCTTGTGCCACATCTAAGGTACCCTGAGAAAGTTACTATATAAAAATATTAAATTAAATCCCAAGTGTAAAACCAAGATACCCGATATTTTTTTAGTGAATTTCGCATAAAAGATTTATTTTTTTTTTGCTATGAAAACATAAGAAATTTGTGGAGAGCCATGATCGCTTACACCTTAAGGAGACACTTCATATAAAAAAGAAGAAGTCTTCGACAAGTTCTGACTATTGAAGAATATATGGAAATCTTTAACCATTGAACTGGAGTTAAAACTCTATTTGATTTCTTCGTTTTATCTCCGGTGCGGAATCTTGGACAGTAATTAAAGAATCTGTGAAGACGATAAACTCATTTTGAACCGCCTGTTGCAGATATATGATAGGTGCTAAAAGAACTGACCGCATCTGAAACCGGTGCTTCCTGTGAAGGGTCAACCCGGCAAGCGTTGATTATGCACGAACACTACGAACCTTAGGTCACTGATTAAGGGGAACTAACAAAGGTGTGTTAAGATTCACTCAAGTTGAATGACAACGGGTGTTGTTTGATCTGAGCTCTGTCAGGTCAACTAGACAGAAAAAAAAAATAAAAGGCAGAGATTTATTCGAAGTTTGGTTAATTTGGAATTTGATGGCGGTAAGTTTCAATACTTAAAAAAAACCCTTTTTGGTTGTCGGATTTGATCATGTAAATATATTATCCACTTTCCTCAAAAATACCAACACAGTTTCCTTACACACAGTTTTGTCTTTTATTCCAACCTGAAGACGCCTACCTAGAAACACATGGGCGAAAAGCGTTGTCTGTAAAAGTTTTCGGCTTTGTTTTCTTTGCTTTACATTATATACACATATATATTATATATTAATATATATTGTTTAATATTTATTAATATTATATAATAATATATCATAGAAAGACCCGTGAAAATGGATTTCCTGTTTGCATTTTCTGATGAATCTTAATTTTTAAGTTAATGATTGAATATTCTCATGGCGAGTTCTATGACAATAAAATATCTCTAGATTTTCCCCTATCACATTGTTAATTATTGAATTTCAATGCTGGTCGTTATTTTTAAAAGTGTGTACAAATGAAAAAGGATTTAAAATTGATAATTTTTCTATTTCACTGAAACAGCTGTTAAACACGTCTATATTTCCATCTTTCTGGCTTTCTTCGTTTCATTCAATTTCTCTCTGAAACGAAGTAGCACCTCTGACATGTCTTTTGTTTTCCCACGCAATCAAAGCCGATTCGTCCATTATTTATGAGGTATTGGCCGTAGGCGCTAAACACATCTTTCTTTCTTTCTTTCTTTCTTTCTTTCTTTTCTTTCTTTTCTTTCTTTCTTTCTTTCTTTACTGAAACAAAGTAATCACTTTCCCCCTCTTTCCACGCCATCAAACCTGAATAGTCTATTAATTATCTGGTACTGGCAGCGCGTAACGGTCGTGCGAATTAAGGAACTAACGAAAGTAGGGGTAGCCCAATTATTATATGTTTATATATAATATATTAATTTTTTTTATAAATCTGTAAATGCGTGTATATGCTTATATGCATGCACAGGTATAATTAATATATATTATACAAAGGCATATATATATATATATATATATATATATATATATATATATATATATATATATATACAAGTATATAATTGGTATATACGGAATGAATTCCAATATATATATATATACTTTCCAGTTTACAATTGGATTTTTGTTATTTTTTTTTTAAAAATCCAAACCATACAACAATCGTAGTAATAACTGCAACCTTTGTTCACACGAAAATTTAACAATGATAACATTTCCAGAAAAAAAAACAAAAAAAACAACTTTTGAATGAAAGATCGTAAATTATGACTCGTTGCATACACACTAAAACGTTAAACTGTTCACTGTTGAGTCTCTACTACTAAGCAGCAGGCGGAAGAGTCTAACATAGACTCCTAGAAGGAGGACACCACAATATATATATATATATATATATATATATATATATATAATTATTTATTTAAAAATATGATTTCAACGCGCTTTTGTAACAAATTATAACCATGGAATATTAGTGTTTGAGCCTTTTATATTATATTCTTGCTTTGTCTTGTACATAGAGCTCCACCTGGATTTTATCATCTTGGATATATATATATATATATATATATATATATATATATATATATATATATATATATTTATTTAAAATATGATTCCAACGCGCTACATAAGAGTTCTCATGTTTCAAAACAAGAGCCGAAAACTTCAATATAATTATTTGAATTACATTGAATTAACGTACTAAGCTCTATTCCATCTTCAAGCGAAATTTTTTACACGCGTGCGCGCACACACACACGCGCACACACACACATATATATATCTGTGTTAGTGCACGCGCGCGTGTGTGTGCCCGTGTATGTGTGCGAAATAAAAAAAAAACTCTATAGAAGCTGCCTGAACTTGACCTAATAGTTACATGATTCCCATATTTATATATGGCGCCATTTTGTTTACAGGTATTGATAAATTATACGCCTTCAGTTGTACGCGCTGTTGCTTTGATTTTCAGATTTATTGTGATGTTTTTGTCCTCGGGGTTCAGCAATCCATCAATATTGGCAACCATAATGCTGGGAAGTTGCAAATATGGGGCGTGGGCCTGATTTTAATAAGGTTAACAGATACAACGAATAGGTAAAGCCGGAAGCCATTTTTTTTTCTCTGCCGACATTATTTTCACCACATTGAACATTTCCACTCGTAAATCAAAGAAAACAAAGGACAACCATAAAATAAACACGGCATTAACTCATCCCGTATCAATAAAATCAATCAAAACGCGTTTGTATGTTATTATTGCGACATATCTAACGATCTATAAGATGTAAGATTTGGAAGGGAAAGAAAGTGTTCAAATAATACGCAACATGAAGCGTGCATATTTGGAAGAGCTGGTCGAATGTCAGATTTTTAACGTATACAGTTTGGGTGTTGCAATAAGACGCAGTAAGAATTATTTAAATACTTGTAAAATATGCACTTTGCAAGCTGACAAATGCTGTTTGATACTAGGTGTTTTTCTGTTTTTTATATCACCACAACTCTTACCATACATTTCTGTTTATCTGTCTGCCATTCTCTTTCTTGTTGTTTCTCTCTATCGTTCTGGGTATGACGATAAACTACATCTGGCAGCAAGGCCTCTGATCGGGAGATTGGAGGTTTTGAGGAGCATGGAACCACCTCTTAATTGCTGTCGTCCGCATGTCCACTCTGACCCTGGGTTATAGCAACTCTTAGGGTTCCGGCAGTGGGCAAATAATGAAGACGAAAATAAAAGTCAACTATACGTTTTTATAATAAAATGACCAATGCAACACTAAAAAATACATTTTATAGTAAAATTACTAACAATATATTTTATGGTCTACAAACTATTCTACATTTCTAAAAAAAAACATACTTTTACTCTGAAAGTTTAAAATTATGTACAAAATATCTGTAGTTGACAGTAAATACTTACGTACAAAATATTTAGATTTTGGCATTAAATAACCCATAGAGGTATTGATATGCCTCTAAACAAAATAAAAATAAACCATGAAAGAACACTTTCATGACATTAGTCCATAAAATACCCTACAATTTCTGTCTATATTTTTGAGATGAGGTATTATGTACACTATTTACATTGTTCTGACTATCATCTTAATCTTTGTTGCCATATTTATCACAACGTTTCGGCCTTCTTCAGGTGGTTGGAATGTCGAATTTTATTTCGCTCGCTGAGGTAGACTGTTCTAGTGCCATATCTAATGGATGTCAGTTATCTCCTGATAATTTCCCTCTCCAAATTCTCCATCGCCTTAACCAGGTTACCGTTTCATATACCTCATATACGATATGAAAAATATCAAATTAAACTTATTAACTTTAATTATATGACAGTAACCATATGTAATGATCTTAACTCACAACTCTTTGGGTCCTGTCACTGGATCTAACTAACGCATTTATCCACTGTGCCATGTGTCCTTGAGGACATCTGTGTATGAATTACTGGGTATTATAAACCTAATGTCTTCAGCAACCATTTTTACCAGTGCTCATATTGTAATTTTTGCTGTTATCATTTCATGTTTTTTACCATAGATCATATTGCAATTTTCGTTGTTATCATTGCTTTTCTCTAGCACTCCGTATTACTATTGCATTCAAGAACACCAAAAACCTGTAAAACGAGGGGAAGTGGAAAAATCAGGCGTAGCTAACCACATATGGAGAGAAAAGGGAAATCACCGCCCTCTGTAGGATCAGGATGAAATCATAGATAAAGAAAGAACATCATTGGAAAATTCATAAACTTAAGGAATTAGCACATATGCTAGGCCACAAAATCTCCTGAGCCGACCAAGCATAGAAATGAATACAATATTCCAAAATATAACATCAACAAAACTACAAAATAAAACACACATATAACCGCCCCTAATACTTTTGTCCACACAAACATGTATATGCACAAAAGGTGAGCATCATCTACCATGTATTCAATTGTGAAAGCAGAATAACATATTTTTCATTACTTCAAAGCTTACAAGAAAATTAAATTTCAGCATTAAATGACCCATAAGGAGTTTATATACAGCTAAACAAACAAACCAATCTCTCACATCCCTCCCTCTCTCTCTGATTCTGTATATATATATATATATATATATATATATATATATATATATATATATATTAGGGGAAACTATGACAAAGTGGAGAAAGTTTTCCTGTCACGTGTTTCTCATTTAAGACTTCATCGGACGAAAGTGATGTTTATGTTCATGTGACTACGCATGTGCACTAAGGAAAGCGGGACGCTGAGATTCTTAAATTTCAATTATTATTTTTTTATATAAAAAAAGTAAATTTAAATGCTGAATTATTTTGTCTTAAATACATTTTTATGATCAGAGAAGTACCTTTAAAGAAACATTTGGCGTTTTAAAAGGTGTGGTTTGAACACCAGGGTTACAGTTACCGTTTCATATACCTCATTTACGATATGAGAAATATCGAATTAAACTTATTAACTTTAATTATATGACAGTAACTATACGTAATACAGTTGTTCTTAATCAATTACTTTTTCATTAATTTTATAGAATAAAAAATATTCTCTGCAGAGTTTTTGTTTCATATAAGTATAAGTCTGCTATTCATCCATACTCAGAATATTGCTGCCACATATGAATCGGAGCTCCTGCTATTTATCTAGTTTCTGATAAAATTCAAAGAATCACCAATATTATTGGTCCCGATCTGGCGTCTCGGTTTCCCACCGACGCAAGTTTGCCTCTCTTTACCATTTCTATAGATACTTTTATGGTAATTGTTCGGACGAGCTCTTAGCTCTGGATTGTGGTGGTGGGGGGTTATTACTAACATTATTTTATTTGGCTTCTTGTAAATAGTATTGTTTTCATATTTTGAATACTCATTACTAGTTTTTAAATTGTTGCTTTATTCCCCTACCCCCACAGACAATGAATTGTACATATGGGGACTAGTTAGTATTTTCATAGAGACAATGAGGTATTATGGTGAATGTAGTAAGAAAGGTAAGAATGTGTTGTTTTGGTTCCAGGAATATTGTGGTATGTTTGGGTCAGTGTTTGTGGCTAGCTAAATTTAAAGTTAAGACAGATGAAGACCGTCCTTTTCCCCATTCCTCATTTTGGCCTTGTGCCATATTTTGTAAACATTTACAAATGAATATCGCTCTTCGCTATAGTGCCTAGACTCTTTGAATTTACGCGCAGTACTAGACTGGCGAAGAAATCTCACCAATTTACAGTCGAGCTGGCTAGATGCATCCGTAAATTCTATGACAACAGTTTCTTTTCTCACACGTGCAACTCTCTTCCGTATCTACACTTTTCAGCCAACTTTAATATTCAAAAATTTAAATGCAGTTTCAATCGCTATATGCTCTTCTGCTGATTGCTCTTCCTCTCGCTCCCTAGTGACTCTTCCTATTTCTAACTTTTGAACACCCATTAACCCCTTGTGTCAGTGGCTTTACTGCTTTACTTCGGGTGAACTTAGTTAAAAAATATTACTATTTTATGTTTTTAATGGCAAACTGAACTAAAAATTTAACTTCATTTTTTTTTATACTTTCCGAAAGAAAAAACAGAAATTAAACATAATTTTTTTTTATCATGATTAAATTTGTTGTTATAAATGACCATATCATAGAGAAAAGAATTAAATTCATGTTATGTAATGATTAATGGCATTTTTAAGTAAAATTCGCAGTGTCAAACAAAATCGAGGGAAAAACTCCCCAGAAGGAAAATCTCCTAAAGATTAAACGTAAAACCATTAACAAAAGTATCTTTCTTGGAGGACATTTTGTCACATTTGTAAGAAAGAAATAGCATTAGCAAATTATTTCATGAGATTAAGTAAAATTACAATGATATTTTTGTATAGGAAGCGTGGTAAAAATTCAACATCTTTTTATTTTTATTTAGAAGCATAAATACAGCTTACGCAAAATAAATAAAGTTGATCATCAGTGTATTTACTTTTAGGAATAAAAATGTTTATAGCGAATATTTAATTAACATTTATATAAAAAAATAAACCAAATTCCAAATATGAAGACCAATATTCCCAAATTAGATATTTTTTGTGAATTTCGCACTTTGTGTTGTCAACAAGTATGTTACGAATAGGGTCCGGTAGGTCTCCATGAATATTTAAATGAGACCTAATTGAGCTATAGTCAGAAAGGTGTAGTGTGAGTCTTCGTGTCAAACATGTTGTAGTGTGGCCTATATAATTATTTACGAATTTTGATTGATCAGAAATACAATTCCTTAATGGACATTTAAATTCGTAAATAATATTTATTCTATTTAGTTTTGGTCTAAGAGGTGGAGTATTGTTTTTAACTATAAGGTTAAAGGTTTTAAATTTTTTGTAATAAATAATCAGTCTAATTTTTTTGCTATTGTCAACTGGTGTTGTGCATTTTTGGGAACACGAATATAATATCATCATCTACATGTAAAAAAAGGCTAAAAATAATGGAAGCCTTATTAATAAAAGCAAAAAAACAACACTTAATAATATCAACTATGAACATGGACGCAATATGTTGACCGTGTATTGAAAATGAAAACATTATATAAATATATACATACAACAATCTATTTCTTCTATTTTGAGCAGATATGAATGTACATGAGACATTTATGGAAGATTGTAGTTTAAAAGCAGTAAAATCGACCTTGCTAATCGAACGATCCTCTGTGGCTCAATCGGTAAAGGCACGTCAGGCTATATGTCGGTTCCGTATAGGATGCAGTTTCGATTCCTGTCGGAGGACGAACATTTTCTATGAAAATTTCTCGGAGATTCAGACCGGTAAATGTTATTAATACTGTTTATTATAAACAGAGCGTTTTATTTGACGCCAATTCAGTCGAGTTTCGGTCCTAGCTAAAGGCAACCGGACGTCTAGCCACACTGATGAGCTGCGATACAGCGAAACAGTCTGTCTGTGGATGAAAATATATATGCTTCTGGAAAGTTTATTTCAGTTGAGTTCTCTGGGGAGGAAGTGTGACTTTGTAAACAGTGACTATTACGGCTAATTATGTAAGACTCTTCAGTAAATCGAATCGAGTTCTCTCAGTCACCTCTGTGTTCATCTAAAAATAAATACGCTTAAATTCGCCTTCATCCCTGCCGTGCTTAGTAGTAGAATCCCTGACTGACGCCAATTCAGTCGAGTTTCGATCCTAGCTAGATCGGACGTCTAGCCACACTGATGAGCTGCGATACAGCGGAACAGTCTGTCTGTGGATATATATGTGTGTGCGTGTGTGTGTATGTGTGTGTGTGTGTCTAGCAGGACAGGCCCAATTATGATCTACATAAAACCTATCAAAGAACATCATACAGATAACAGCTGCAGAACTGTGGATATGCACACACACACACACACACACACACATTTATATGTCCATTTAGTCAGCGTATTTTCATTTAAACATATTTTGTTAAATAATATCGACATATTGTGTCTACTTATTTTTATACTGATGCTTTCAACTTGTCTAATTAAATTAACAAATTAAAATTTATTGAAACAAAACAAGTACAGTTGACCACTGATGACAATTCCAGAACAACGTAACAATAAACAATTTTTTCTAACCTCTGCCAGCCGCAATGATGGAGAAAGCATTACCTCGAACCATCGCCAGTGAGACACGCTGCAAGAGCCACTCCGTTTCGCGAGGCTCGTCCCTTAATCGAGACGCAATCGCGTCAATCCCCCGAAGGAACGCCATCGAACGAAGGCCAATAACCCCAGAAGTCTCCACTGCCACAGGAATAAAAAGAAATCTATCAGCAAGAGAAGAATATTTAACTATTTTTTTCATCTCTGCGTCCTGGCTCAATTAATTGTCTAATTACTTTCTATTCCAGTTTATTCCCCTTATATTCAAACGCTTGTTTTGTAAATATTCCATGATTACAACGGATAAAAATTTCAAAATTCTAAAATATCTATAACAGAACGTGATGAAGCGATGACGCGGGCTTTAAATCACTATGACGACGGAACGTAGATTTTATCGCAGTTACATTAATATGTTTGTCGTTGTAAGTTACCCCGGAAAATAATCTTAGAAAAGGTTGAAAGTGCTTGCTTGAAATTAAAGCACCTTCCTTGACAAAATACCTCTCAACATGAAGAAGCTAATAAGAACTGTCACTAATCTATCTTTCTTTCTTTCTTTCTTTCTTTCTTTCTTTCTTTCTTTCTTTCTACGAGATTTCTTTTATTAAAAGGAAAGCTGGTAAAAAGATAAAAGAAAGCACGAGAGATGAAATAAAGAAATCTCGTAAAGAAAGAAAGAAAGAAAGAAAGAAAGAAAGAAAGATCAGTGGCAGTTCTTAGTGCAAAGGTAGTATGACCAGAAGTTTCTTCAGAAAACTGGTACTGGAGATGAAAGAAAGAAAAAAAGAAAGAGAGAGAGAAAAGAGAAAGAATGATAGATAGAAACAAATTAAGATAGAAAGAAAGAAAGCTGATACGGGCGATAAAAGAAAGAAAGAAAGAAAGAAAGCAGATACGGGCGATAAAAGAAAGAAAGAAAGAAAGAAAGAAAGTAAGAAAGAAAGAAAGAAAGAAAGAAAGAAAGAAAGAAAGAAATCTGATACGGGCGATAAAAGAAAGAAAGAACGAAAGAAAGAAAGCTGATACGGGCGATAAAAGAAAGAAAGAAAGAAAGAAAGATGATACGGGCGATAAAAGAAAGAAAGAAAGAAAGAAAGAAAGAAAGAAAGAAAGAAAGAAAGAATGCTAATACGGGCGATAAAAGAAAGAAAGAAAGAAAACTGATATGGACGATAAAAGAAAGAAAGAAGCAAAGAAAGAAATAGGACTGGTGCAGGAAAGAAAGATTAGTGGCAGTTCTTGGAAAAAACTAAATTGAACTTCTCATATTTGAACCACGGAAGAAATGAGGGTGCTTCCAATTCCCTGATATGGCATCGTATGCCCTCTCCATAAAGCATTGAACTGCTATAATTAAATAATGAAGATCATCTAAACAATTACGATGGAAGCTGCAATAGTGTAGCAACAGACTTACAATATCGCGCCTGTAGGGAAAGAGGTTGTACAGTAGTGAGAAATCTATCCTCAACTTTTATAGACCCTCAGCGATTGAGTAGCTAATCCTTTTTCTTCTGTAAGTAACTTCTTTACGTTGAAACACCAGTTCCTGTCCGATCACCGAATTAAGCAACGTCGAGGCTGTGTAGTAACTAGATGGGTGACTGCTTATATCATATATAATACCAGGTGTTGTAAGACTTGGATGTGCGGGTGGTGAAATGATAATCGCTCGGAATTGTTAATCGGAGAGCCGATTTCCAATTACCGTTAGGTTCACTTACGCGCAAATACTCTTAGGAAAGGTATGAATCCACTTCTTCCTCCAGCTATGGGTTAATTAGTAAGACTTGTATCGACTATAGTCAGGATCATCGAGTCAATGCGAACGATCCTTTCCTTAGCTGCGTAGTATGGGCTTTGCCAGGACTATATACTGTTTTGGATTCAGAGTTTTTCCTTCTCGTAGACCGGTTGCCATCCAAGTCTGTCCTGCTATTTTACCCATAGCTGGAGAGAGAAGAGATAGATTCGTATATTTTCCGAAGGACATTGGGGTGAAAGTGAAGAGAATAAACTTGCACCTGAAGTTATATCTTGCAATTCAGAAGTAACTCATGAGTTTGTGTGTGTGTGTGTGTATGTGTGCATGTATATACTAGACTCTCCCGTCATTTTCGATCTATGAGGGTCAAGCAGCTCAGTTCTTAGAAACAGCAGCCAGACTAACCACACATCTTATTTAATTATAGTGATGAAGCTTTGTGTAGAACCAACCACACTCTGTAAGAGTTGAATGCAGAGAACCGGTGCACAATATGTCACAGTGTCCTCAAACAAGTTTCCGCAGGTTCTGAATTCAGAGTTTCCCTCTCCTAGAATGTTGGGACCCAAGGCTTACAGGACCCGGTCTGTCTTGCTATTTTACCCATAGCTGGAGGGAGAAGTGATGAATTCACACCTTTCCCAAAGGTATTATCACGTAAGTGAATGTAATGAACTCAACTGGAATTCGAAGTATTAGTTCTAAATCCGAGCCAGAATTCATTATTCTACCGTGCGTCCTAGTATCACTAAACCATTATTATCTCCCCGTCCGAAAACACAAAAAACTTCTGACTATATAAATATATTTTCTGGTTTTAAATAATCAGGAAAGAGTTGATAAGCCGTAGAAATCGTATCAACCTATAAATCTAAATTCTGACACTTTGCCAACAATCTCTTCCTTCAAATAAGCAAACACGTTCACTCGTTGATTGTAAGTTGTGATATCTTTTCTAAAGGCAATAATATTGGACATAATGCAAATACATTCAAATTTATTCAGATTATTTCATTTTTAGTTGGAGAAATTACTCTTAAAACAATCGCTATTTTCTTGAATGCAAATGGCTTCCAATGAAAAACAATGCGGAAGATATGTATCAACACCGTAGCCATTCCGCATGTCTAGTTTCTTTTTCTGTTATCTCCTCACCTCTGGTGATGTTTTCAAACATACATTTACTGATTAATCTTTTCGGGGAACGTAAATGCCTTTGAATTTAGGCTGCAGGAGTGCTGTATTATTTCTACATTGAGCGTATATTTTGATAAAAAGTTGCTGTTTGATTATTTGGCTTCGAACGATATGAAGGAAGTCGTCATAAGAAATAAAGAACAAGATGAACCCTTTGGTGGTATAATACATATACGTTGTGTGATGCATAACATCATGAAAAGAAAAGTTATCGATATTTCTTTGCTGAAAGATAAACTAGGTTTACCGAATTTTTTATACGAGATTCTACCTTCTTTCCCTGATTTAAACATTCTTTCTTTCTTTCTTTCTTTCTTTCTTTCTTTCTTTCTTTTTCTTCTGTTCCATCCTAATTTATTTTCTTTCTTTCTTTTATCACCTGCACCAGAAGTCTTTCTTTCTTTCTTTCTTTCTTTCTTTCTTTCTTTCTTTCTTTCTTTCTTTTTACAAGCTTTCTTTCTTTTCTCTTTCTTTCTTTTTCGTCTGTTCCATCCTAATTTCTGTTTTCTTTCTTTCTTTTATCACCTGTACCAGAAGTCTTTCTTTCTTTCTTTCTTTCTTTCTTTCTTTCTTTCTTTCTTTCTTTCTTTCTTTCTTTTTCCTCTGTTCCATCCTAATTTCTCTTTTCTTTCTTTCTTTCTTTCTTTTATCACCTGTACCAGATGTCTTTCTTTCTTTCTTTCTTTCTTTCTTTTTCCTCTGTTCCATCCTAATTTCTCTTTTCTTTCTTTCTTTCTTTTATCACCTGTACCAGATGTCTTTCTTTCTTTCTTTCTTTCTTTCTTTCTTTCTTTTACAAACTTTCTTTCTTTTCTCTTTCTTTCTTTTTCGTCTGTTCCATCCTAATTTCTGTTTTCTTTCTTTCTTTTATCGCCTGTACCAGAATTCTTTCTTTCTTTCTTTCTTTCTTTCTTTCTTTCTTTCTGTTTTATTTTCGGATTCAGAATGTTTTTTGATTTCATTTTTCATTCACACTGGTTTCTCTCCTCCCTGTTAATGCCATTCATTTCTCATTACTTTCAATCACAAGTAATTCCTACGTTTCGTATTTGCAGACATTTTCTTTGAGTCTTTCTGTCCGAGGTCTTAAGCCGATACCTCTCAACGTTTTCCCACCTCTCTATCAGCCTGTCCCACTTTACATACATTTGTCTTTGAGATATTTCTTGTTTTGGGCTCAAGTATCCACTTGCTAGCCTGCCAAAGATGTCAGAGTAATTTTAGCGATAGATTCCAAAGAAGAGTTGTTAAAAGAACAGTCTTTAAAAAAATACTTGTAAAAGTATGGTTTTGTATTTCAGTATTCTGGATTCTCTATTTTTTTCTAGTTAGACGGTAGAATTAAAATTTAAAATACTGGAGGTCAATAGGGCATATTCACCATTTTATTGTACGTGCACATAATTTTCAATAGCCGTAATTAAAAGTCGTTTCTGTTGACCGAATATAAAATCTCAAGAGCCCCTCAAGGTAGAGCGATATTTAATGAGGTTGGTGATATAAACATAAGACGAGGAAGTGAAAATTATGAGGTTAGGGAGGATAGATAACGATTGATTCTAGATTTGAAGAGGTTAATATTGTAGCGTTCTGAGAACAGTCACGCACAAACAACTTGGTTCTTGAGAAGACGCGTTCGCTTTTGCATTTGAACGCCCTTTTCCCCAAAGGGATACGTAGGGATTGCGGCTGATTCAACCCTGTGGACGTAACAAGGCGGGCTTTAGTTGTAAAAGTTTGAATTGGTGGCACTAAAGAAGGGAAGACGTTGGAACATTTGCCATGGAAATAGCGAGGTAAAGTAACCATAGACTCGCGACTTTGCATCTATGGGGAAAGGGGTTGTATGATGGAAAATAAGTCATCCACTACATGGCTATGTAAACTCAAGAACTTTTGAACTCAAAACGGAAAAGCAATGATTAACCTACTCCGGTATCAGTTATCAAAACACAGATCTGCATTCACACCAGCTTGTGGCATAACACGGCCGACCCGGCTAGATCCTGGGTTGTTCCCACACTGGTCAGTACTGCCACCGGTCAACTGATGGTTATCTGCTTTTCGCTCCGTTTTTCATTTGCTTCCGTCCCACATTGTGTTACTTGATCACAGAGAAGGGAAGATGGAATTTCGTCCGTACTTGAGCGCTGAATCGGACCGTGGCTGAGCCGTGCTACAAAAGGACAAAGAACGCTTTTGCTGACGAAAATAAAAATAACATAAAAAAACAAAACAAAACACGAAGAGGTTCGCTGCGTTAATAGTTTTGATACAACAAAACCCTTCCTGTTAAACTCTGTATCTTTATCTTTTTCTTCTCAAAGTTGGAGCGAGTTCAATCAACATAGAAAGAGGGTGGTCGGTTGGTCGGGAATTCTCTCGACAGCAGCTCACGTGAGTTTTAGCAGCTCTTTCGTCCGCTGCTGTCTCGTTTCGTCTGCGTCTCTTGATGTGTCTCGATCGAATTGCTGGGTCGATTAAGCGCTTTGTTTATATGTATTTCGGCCGACACCCATCGCACCTCAGGACTCATCAATATTTATATCAATTAATTATTTTCTTCAATTTTGGGTAAACGACACTGACGTTCGAACAAAGCGGTTAGTTATTCAAAACAATACATTCTTCGACAACAAACTTTGTTTATCATTCTTCCTATAACCTGACGACTATGGGCCCGCCATCGGTTACTTATTCAAAACAATAATTTTTCCGATGACAAACTTTGTATTTATAAATTATTTCTATGCCCTTGACGTCAAAGAATTTCATTTGTTGTCGATTTTCCAACATGACCGATTAAAATCTTTGCACGTTTACAAAACCATATTTCAGTTTGTTTACATTAATGGCGTTGCGATTTATAACAATTTCATCTGCCTCTCCGCTGACAAGCAATCTACATTCCACATTTCTCAAATCATATTTTCGGACTCACACCATTCCGCGTTTCTGCTTATCAGAAAAAAAAAAATTCTCTTTTTTTTTCTTGTTTCATATTTCAACTCATGTTTTCACCTTAACGTTTTTTAACACTTCCAGTTCTCCAATTCATATATGGGGTTTTCACATGAACCCTTTTAATCTTAATCTCATACTACCAGTGTCAGAATAGTATCCCAGTAGGACTGTAAACAGAGACAATTTCAAATTTATTAAACGAAATTTTCATATCTATCTTTAATTGGATGCCATCCCAATATAGATGCGCGGGACCGTTGCATCGTCTTCATACCTTTTTGCACGCTACTACCACGAGGTGGTGTAATGGTTAGCTTGTCTCGCTAGATCAATTACGACTGATTATTGAGTTCGAACATCATAATTACGGCCTTGTGCCACATCTAAGCTACGCTTGGAAAAGCAACATGGCATGGTCAAAAATAGGTAACAAAACAAGGAAAACCAAAACCAAAACGAAGAACTCGTAAAGCAGAAAACTAGATTGAGTTCGGGTGAAAAAGTTCCAAGCAAATATCCTCGATTATAGGAGAGGAAACGGTGAAAAAGAAAAATTCTCAATAGAAGATGGAAAATGCAAGAAAGTAGCCTCGAGTGCAAATCTACAAATTGGACAGACGAGAAAAAAGTTACTCTGTTATTTGGACTCGTATCTACGTAGTTTGGTTGACTTTTTATCTTGGTGTTTATTTTTGTCCAGCCGCCAAGGCAAAAAGACGCCACAAAATCGTTTTTTTTATGTTGCTTTTATCGTGATCGTTTTGGCTCGATATATTCTTTTGCGATCAAACATCAAGTATTTAGAACAAAGTAGCTTCATCTCAGAATGGCAGACAATTGCAAGGACTACTTCTACTATAATTACAAAACTTTGTTCTTCTCAACCTCCTTTTATCTATCTATTCACCATTCTGCCAGTCTGTTGTTATATATATATATATATATATATATATATATATATATATATATATATATATATATATATATCAATAAAATCGCTATAAAAGTTACTCACAATAACAAATAAGACAAAGCCATTAATCAACATTCCAGAAATTTATTATTAAAATGGTTCTGATTAATTCTGGTTAATAATAAAATGCTACGGTAAACAATAGTAGATTATTTATCGATACTGTTCGAACTGCAAGCCATCTGATTCAGTACTTTACTTTTTTATTATATTTAACTGTATAGTAACTCTATTACCATCCTGTATATATATGTAAGGAGTCTATTCATTTCTATATCACTCCGTCCATATTTGTTTGTATGTCTGTTTGCATCTATTCATCACAGGCTGTTCATATGTCTCTGTATATCTCTATCTCCCAGTGTGCCTCTCTCTCTCTTTTATTTTAGACAGTTTAGATCTCTATTGCTATCTATTTCATCAGTCTGTTCATTTCTTTCTTTGTTTTCTTTCTTTCTATTTTAGTTCGTCTATATATCTAGTTTATTTTCTTAGTCTATTCATGGCAATCTATCTTAGTCCGTTCATATCTTTCTATCTATCTATCTTATATACTCGCGTATCACGCGACCTTTGAAGACCTAATTTTGAAGCTAATTTGACTACAGTAAATGGATATATAGATTCGTCAACGGTATAGCCAGGGCCAGCAGTATATACGCTAATTTTATATCACGTGTATGATGCGACCGCCTTAAAATTAGCTTCAAAATTAAATCTTCAAAAGTAGCATGACACGCGAGTATATGCCGTATCTATCTATCTATCTATCTATCTATCTATCTATCTATCTATCTAAAACTACTTCATCAGTCTATTCATTTCTTTCTTTCAGTTAGTAAATGGTAGGGATAATTCCAAGGAAGACATTAATCCAAAGAAAGCTCAAAGTAAGTAATAGAGCAATATAATAATAAGCAATGAAAATTCTTAAAAATCCATTTATTTATTTCATGATTTCATTTAAATATTCATCTCTTCAGACCGAAGAAAAAAAAAATTAATTTAAATATATTCATGAAATTAATTATAACCGAAATTGATTTTTAAGGATTGTCTTCACTTCTGTCTCTCTCTCCCTATATATATATATATATATATATATATATATATATATATATATATATATATATATATATATGTGTGTGTGTGTGTGTGTGAAAATATATAGAAAATAGGAAAGAACTGGTTAGGTAAATAATCCAAAGTTCTTTAGTATTTTTGTTATTATTTTTAAAAAATAGTGCTCGATACAAAAGTAGAGCATAAATATAATTATTTATTTAAAAATATGATTCCAACACGCTACATAAGAGGTCTCATGTTTCAAAACAAGAGCCGAAAACTTCAATATAATTATTTGAATTAAATTAAATAAAGTAAGCTCTGTTTCATCTTCAAGGAAATTTTTTTTGAATAACTTATTTCTGAAATTTACGTCTTTTAATAGCATATTCATAATTGAAATCAAAATTTCCATGGTAACAGCCAGGGCGATTGTTTAAATAGGGAGGGATGTTTCGTGTTAATAATTTGTATCAGTATAGAGTTACATTCATAGATGTCAAGTCAGGGTAAGGTGGGGGTGTCTAAATTTAAAACGGAAGATGTTTTCGCTTAGTCTGGTTTACGTGTCTATGGAGATTTATTTATTTTTTATTTTATTTCTTTATGAGAGGGTTTTGTGTATATATATATATATATATATATATATATATATATATATATATATATATATATATAAAAAAAAAAAAACTGCCGTAACATTTGTTTTTTGACGACTTCATAAAGGGTTATCTTTTTTGTAGGGTATTAAAACTATTTATTAGGGCTATGGATTATAAAAATTATTTTATTGTATGTTTGTTTTTAAGCTAATTATTCAATGCAAAAATTTGGTGATGCCGGCAAAAAACCGTTAACTCATGTCTATTGTTTAATAGAATTTTATTATTTAGAAACTTAATAATGTGCAGTTTCTCATGGAGGCACAAAGGGCATGGTTTATCCCAAGTTTTACAAGTTCTAGTCCTGTTTATAATTTTCCATTTTACTTTAATAATTAGCTTTAAAGGCGTAAATTTCAGAAATAAGTTATTCCAAAAAAATTTCACTTGAAGATGGAACAGAGCTTACTTTAATTCAATTTAATTCAAATAATTATATTGAAGTTTTCGGCTCTTGTTTTGAAACATGAGACCTCTTATGTAGTGTGTTGGAATCATATTTTTAAATAAATAATTATATATATATATATAGCATGGCCCAGCGTTACCCGTGCTTGATTCAAAAATCCTACGACTTATACAGGAATCGCTGTCACTTGACTTAAAATATTTTTGCCCTTCCTTGCCTTTAAAGGAGTGCCTTTTGCCGTGCTGATGTTGCTACATGCCTTACTTCTTGCCTATCTCACACTGCGAATTTTTTCTAAGCTCTATAGTGAACATTAAATCTGTTACGAAAAAAGAACTAAACAAAATGAAGACAAAACGATCAGCTTTAAAAAATGACTCGTAACTGGAAAAACCAAATGAAAAAAGAATGTTAACAACACATGCTTTTTCACACCCAACCCAGTTCTGCGGAATCAGAATCAACGTTGAGTTTAAGCAAGCGAATGAGCCAATTGGATTAAAGTGCCATGCAGATTTAAATTGTTCCCACTTGTGACGAATGCAGCTATCGATATTTTTGCATGCTAGCATGCTAATTAACATTCGTGTCAGTCACGTTGGCCAATAGAATCGTCCTGCCTATTCGTGACAGCCAGCTATTGGCTTTCAATCTGGTCAGTACAAAATGGCCGCAAACTACATGAAAACTGCCGTAGAAGCTTGAAAAAATCGATTATTTCCACTATCGATGGGAGTTGGAAAATGCAAAGTCGGTCTTGGCCTTGACGCTAATTTGGAGCATGTGCATGTAAATTTTGGTGCAAATCCGTCGAAAATTGCGGCCGTGCATTCGTTACACACACACACACACACACACACACACATCCACCCTTTTATAGATAGAGATATGTTTGCATAATTTTATTGATATTTAGAGGAAAGATTTTCTTTGAATTTTTTGAGGTGGTTCTTATTGTGCTGAGGCATTTTGTAACGGGAAAATTTGTGTATAATTATTTGATATTTAAGCCGTAACTTTGTTTCACATGTTTATGTTTCGTATCCTTTGGATTAAATCGCCAGAATGTCTAATGTGTTTTGGGTTGATGGGACTAAAGAACGAATAGCTCGAGCTAATCTCTAGCATACAGAGCTGATTCCGGACAAAGTGGGTCTGATGGATATGTTTTGTTTTGGCTAAGCCATATAGTGTGGGTGTTGTGTTGTTTTATTACTCTAGTCCAGGATTTATTTTCACTTTTCATTTTATAATAGTTGAATTTTGTGTGTCTGTATTCACTGTTTTCAATATATATATATATATATATATATATATATATATATATATATATATTTCACGACATGATGACAGACGATTGACTAAAGCCTGTGTGACAGGAAGCATTTCAGTTAACAAGTGCGCACTTTAGGCAATGAGTGTGTGACAGGGCATATTTAAATAATTGAATTTCCACCATGTCCAACCTGAAGCCTATAAAAAATCTATGTTGGGGCAAAGGAAGAATATTTTCGAACGTGTCTCCTATTGTTTAAGCCAAAAAATCTGATTCATTGGCACATGTCACTTAGGATTGGTGTGTTCGTCACGAAAGGAATTATATCTGTTTTCTTCACGTATGTTCATATGTATATGAAATGTTACCGGATTTATTTTTAATCTAACATTTTTATGACTTCAAAAGTCATTTTTAGTGGATATCCGTGTCTGAAATAGACGCTCCGTTTTTTATGTTAAACAGTGTGTATACGTCTTTCAGCTTATGAACCCGAGAAAACTTTATACCATCCTGGGTATGACGATAAACTGCGTCAACGCCTCGGATCAGGAGGTTTTAAGGAGCGTGGAACCACCACTTAATTGCTGGTGTTTCCAGGGCTTGGGGTGGTAGCACATGTTAGGGTATCAGCTATGGGTAAATAGTTAACCTCCAAACTGCGGTCAAAACAGTATGAAAATATAAAAATAGGTTTTAGTACTAGAAATACTTTGTAAAAAATTATCAGCAATAAAGTTTTGAAGAAAAATTATTACCAGCAATACATTTTTGAAAAAATATTACCTGCAATACATTAAAAAATTACCTGCAATACATTTTTGAAAAAAATACCTGCAATACATTTTTGAAAAAAATACCTGCAATATATTTTTGAAAAAAATACCTGCAATACATTTTTGAAAAAAATACCTGCAATATATTTTTGAAAAAAATACCTGCAATATATTTTTGAAAAAAATACCTGCAATACATTTTTGAAAAAATACCTGCAATACATTTTTGAGAAAAAAATACCTGCAATACATTTTTGAGAAAAAAATTACCAGGTATACATTTTTGAAAAAAAAAATATTACCAGGAATAAAAATCATGTCGGCATTAAATAAGCCAATGAGATTAATATGCCGTAAAACAAACCAAACCAAACAAACTGAAAACTTAACCGATTAGACAAACAAGTCATTGCTGCAACAAAGCGATGACTGCCGTTAGGAACTGGTAAACTAATATCCGTACGAAATTACTTCGTTTTATTATCTTGTTCTCATTTTGTTTGTATTATTATTTTGATGGAGTGTGAAACAATTTTGTGAATTACGTAAATAAATTGTGAATTCGTTGGATTCACGACCATATCACGGTTCTCATATGATCACCGAAATTAAGCTAGACCGAGTCTGGTCACTAACTAGGTGTGTGAACGCTTGCAAATACCAGGTGCTGTAAACTTCAATGTGCAAGTGGTGTAGTGGATGGCGGCTCGTATTTGGAAGTCAGAGAGCCGAAGTATATTGACTTGCTCGCAAATGCTATTGCAAGAGTTTAAATCTGCCTTCCCCTTCTAGCTATGGATTGATTATTAAAACTTGTATCAGTTAATTATCATCTCCATACCACGTTACAACACCGTTTCTTATTCGATCATCGAAGCCAAGCAACACCGAGCCCGGACAGTACCAAATTGGATGACCGCTTGGGAATACCAGGTGTAGTAAGCTTGGATGCGCGCCTGGTGTAACGGATAACGGCTGGAAATTGAAAAGCCAACAGCCAAGTTCCAATTCCAGTCGGTTTCGCTATATTCATGTACGAGCAGATGCACTTGGGAAATGTATTAATCCACTTTTTCTCCCCCTAGCTATGGATTAATTAGTAGGACTTGTATCAGTTAATCGTTATAATCTCCAATAAATTCTTACATTCTAAAAACATTTTCTGGCTTTAAACAACCTGGAAAAAAATTGATAAGCCTTAAACAAACAACTCAATCAATCTATGGAATTCATTCATTCTCGGATTGCTGAAATCTATTGAATTTTGCTGGGTGACTCTATACAGGACGCCATCTAAATATCGAGTTTGGGCTCCTTTAGAATAGATACGATCCCACAGATTTGTATCGTCAACTCTGGATAAACAGAAGAGGACATACTTTCACTATTTCTTTTTTTATATTTAAACGTATTGCAGTAATTTAAATAGCTTTTACTTTTAACTGCATGAAAATAACATCGAAAAGAACCTATTTTTATGTACTGCAAGCAGGTTTTAGATATTTTAATGTCAACCAACTTGACTTCGATTACGCTATGATCGATGAAGGTGCCCTTAAAATTACAAGCGTCGCATGGGACATTTGAAGTACAGGTGGCCAAATATGACAAAGATCTATTTTCTTTTTGAGGACACCATCGTATGATAAAAGTGACAAGTGTAGCCAAAGGATATAATTTTATTATTTCTTAATGCTCTACTGTATTTGCTAATTACATATTCCACTTCACGTTGAAGTACCGGTTCCCGTACGATCAGTGAAATTAAGCAACGTTGAGCCTGGTCAGTACCTAGATGGGTGACCGCTTGGGAACACCAGGTGCTGTAAGATAGTATGTGCGGGTTATATAAGGGATAATGGTTCGGAATTGTTAATCGGGGCCGAGTTCCAATGCCGTCTGACTTTGTTATTATTTATTCGAAAATACCATTGGGAAAGGCATGAATCTAACTTTTCTTCCCCATTTATGAGTTAATTGGTAAGATATCTGTCTCTAAACCATTATTATCTCAAAAGAATATTCTTACAATCTTAAAAACATTTTCTGGTTTTAAATGTAACCGCCTCTTCTACTCAAACAGCTTCTTCTCTCACACTTCCCGTCTGTGGAACTTCCTTCCCCTTACTTGCTTCCCCATTAATTATAATCTTCAAATTATCAAATGTAATGTCAATCATCATATGACACCCTGAGCTTCTTCCACGTTCTTCTCTGTATCCTTTCTTCAAACACGCCTCTTAACTCTTGTTCTCAATCCTCTGTAACCCCTTGCGTGCTAGTAGCACTCCCGCCTCGACTGGGAGGGAATTGCTTAAACAAAAATCTCCAAAGGGTTGATAAACCGTAGAAAACAAATCAATCGTTTCGCATGGTACGGATGATCAAATATGACAAGAACCTTTTACTTTTGGGCAGTCACGCTCCTATGTGTGTCCGCTCCAGTATCCTAAGGAAATAATTTTATTATTGCTTAATGCTCTACAGTATTTTCTAATTACATATTTACTGCAATCGAAGGACAAAATAGAAACATTCAATATAAGACGTTTCGTCCTTTAAAAAGAACTTCATCAGACTAAAAACAAACAAAAAAAGGATGAAAGGTGTTACACAGTTTTTTTCATTTTGTCATTCAATTACCCATCATTAGTCTGATGTATAGAGTTTATATATCATATTTATCCCTTATTTTCTGTACGGAATAAAAAAAAAACTTTTAAAAACATGTTCGTTTTCTGATTGAATAAATATTTTCGACTTTTCAGTAGAAGTTTCAAATGAAATTCCAACTGATTTAATATCTCCAGGGATTTAATTTATAGAAAGTAAAATATCTTTAGTTTCTAAAAGATAATTTATTCAGATTACATAAAATTTACTAAAGGGGATTTGGATTATATAACAAAATTATTTCCACAGGCTTTTCGTTTGAAAATAGGCTTTTCTTTGAAAATAGGCTTTTCTTGGAAAATAGGCTTTTCATAAATACATTCATTGAAAAGTGAATCACTCACGAAGATTTTATTGAAACCAGATAATTAGCTGATTTTGCGGAGATTCTAAAACTCTGACAAAGGTCTTAAGAGGAATGGAAAATGGGACACAAAAAACTTTACTCGCATTGAAATAGTGAAAGAAAACTTCCAAGAGCTAAATAAATTATTAAGAAACAGGAAATGTTCATTAGAAACAACAAAATAGTGTTGAATTTCTACGTAATATAAATCCTTCTATTTTGCAGAAGAAAGGAGGCTTGGAGAATTCGACACTCACAGAACATACTGAAGGTGAAAGAGGAACAAAAATGCAAAAAATAAACGGACACGTATACTTAGAATCGGAAAGAGACAGTTTACATATCTGAAAAAAAAATATGAGGAAAGAAGGCTTGGAGAATTTGTCGTTCATCATCATCATCATCATCATCATTCTTCAACCTCCCTATGGTTGGTCGGAACTCCACTGAAAATTCCTTTCTCCACAGTTCGGTTCTCCATTGCTGTCCCGACATCCCCAATGTCCAACCCTAAGTCCCAAGCTATGGTGGTTGGGAAAGTTAATTTTCGTGAGAAGACATTTCCAGAAAGACAGTAAGGACACACAGAAGGTAAAAGGAACAAAAAGAAACAGCAAGTAACCCTGTCTAAGAAGCTGGCGTAAATGTCTGATAAAACACGAACAGGGATGAATACACAGACAAAGGATAGGAAATTGTGGAGAGCCACAATCACTCACATCTGGAGGGAACATGGTACATAAAAGAAGAAGAACTGTTTTTCGATACAAGTATGCTCAGCGAAATTTAGCAACATCGAGCCTGGTCAGTATCTAAATGGTTGACTTCTTGGGAATACCAGGTGTTATAAGCTTGGATATGCGGGTAGTGTAATGAATAATGGTTCGGAATTGTTAATCGGAAAGCCAAGTTTCAATTCCTGCCGCAGATTCTTCTTTGAAATAAGTTATATACATATAATTCAGCAGAGACTCTAAGTAGAAAAATCAGGGAAATATACTTCGGATGAGCCAAGAGCAGAATTTGAAGATAATTTACGAGCAAAATATTTGAATTAGTTAAAGAAAACAGATTGATAAACTCTAGTAGTAAATGTCATTAGATAGGTTATGTAAATGTCATGGTACTTGATTCCATGGAAAAGCTATATCTATAGGTATATCAGTTAAGTGTTGACATCTGGGGAGTCAGATTAAGTCAGCGACTAGACGACGGGAATTGTTTCGTGTTTGGATGGGACGTAATAATGCCTGACAGGTGGATAAGACATACCATTTCTGAATGAGTGGGGTAAATGGATATCATTTGATTTAGTGTCATATGTAAATCCAGGATACCCGATGGACCGTATTAACGCCCACTGTAGCCGAGCAGGTATCCCTAAACATCGTGTTTACAAGCTTCGGGTTACACTTGTCTGCGATAACAGACAAGCATCGCTGGCTAAATTCCTTCTACATTCAATGCAGGAAGTATCAGACGCTTATACATCAGCTCTGTTCAGCATCCTTTAGCTTCCATAGATGCCCATGGGATCAGCAAGACAACGATAAGAGCGTTTTACATGGATTTGTGAAGTCGCTTATTGAGCTCTGAATGACTGGTAATGTGTGGCATGGTACGAAGGCTCAAGGTTCCATCTGATCTGGGATGTTAGTAAACCCATGAAGATATTGAACCTACTTGTGAAGAGCCGGTAAGTGTTGATTCCATAACACTGTGGGGTGCATTCACGGTACAGGATTGGGTTAGCTAGTCCGCCAAACAAAAACATTGACCACTAGACTATATTCTTTTTTTTTTCGATAACTTGCATCCATTCATGGACTCCATTTGCTCGAACAACGATGGGTAATTACAGCAGTACAATGCACCGTATCATTGAGCTCCTGTTGCTTAGAATTTCTATGAGAAGCATTCTGGAATGTTCCGACGAATAGAGTAGTCACTAAGTTCACTCGAAATGAACCCAGGCGAGTAATTATGGGACGTTGTGTAGTGGTCTATTTCAATGTAAATTCTACTTACAAATATCTGTGGATAGTTATAAAGACGGTATGAAACGATGAAAGGTATGGTGGGTGGACTTTATCTCTCTCTTAACTGTGTCTTGTTTTATGACCAGTGATAAATCCGTCTGATGTTGTCTTTAAAACGGTTGCCCACTTTGAATGAAAACGAATAAAAATATAAATTTATGAAAACATTTGGGAAGAAGTGACAAAAAAATCGAACATTAAGGATTTTCGGTTATAAGCTCATATTAAGTGGCAGTTAGGATTAGAAGTAGATCATTTCGTGACCGCACATGACAGACTTTCCCTTCGGCTGTACGATAACTTTCGTTAAGATCTGCCATCGGTGATACGTGATATTGGGATGACCAGATAGTTGCTACGAGGAAGAATTGAGGGGAAAATCTGATCTGTTAATCTGAGACGTTAGAAATGTCTGAAATTGCCTCCGAGTGTCACTTATCTACAGACCGTTAAAGTGTAGATATGAATAAACACTTAAATATATTTGAAAGAAGTTTCGAGTTTTCATTTTACGCCGTGGCGTTTATTTTCGCCTTTCGTTTCATTGTGAGCGTGCAAAGGGTCTTTCCCAATTTTAGTGCATACCAACATGCAGGAGAATAGAGATGCAACATGGGCGTTCTATGTGTCTAGTCAGTGAGAAACGGGGAGAAGGCCCCTTTCCATGTTTACAGAGGCTCGGTTCAACATTTTACCAAAGATCTTCCGACTCTTTGTGAAATCGCTGCCAAATTGAGTTGCCAAAATCCGGCTCCTATTCATTGACTTTTGGCACGTTAGGGTAGTCCACAAGGATAATGTTATGTTTTTTTTTTTTTTTTTTTTGCGATTAACCAAAGAATTGTCATGATTTATTTCTGTTTGTACTTTCGAATAACCATTTTATCTAGTCGTTTTCGGTTTCATTCAATTAATTTTTTTAAGTTATCTGAAAGGCTGCAAAAAACGCTGGAAGTAACTCTTTGCTGAGAAAGATAAAACTTTCTAACAGGATGGAATTATAAATTTGGTCGAAAGATGGCAGAAAATAGTAGTACAATAACAGCAAATATTTTTTTCAATAAAGATATCGTCGAAAAAATAACTATATTTTATGATAACACGTTGAGAATCCTTTATCGGAAATTCTTGAGATCGGGAGTTTTTCGGTTTTTAGATTTCTTTTCGGATTTTGGAATATACAAAATGGGCCAGCTTGTGAATGGAACCCAAGCATGAGCACGATATCTCTTTACATTTTTAACACTGCTTATGCATATAACCTGAAGGTTGTGTTATATAAATAACATATACACTGAATGTAGTTTTATATAAAATTTAATAAAACTGTTGTGTACATACAGATACAGGTAATGAGGCTAGTCATGTAATGCTCACACGGTTTGTTAAGTGATGAAATTAATATTTCACGTAAAAATAATGTTTTGTACTTCCTGTAAGTGTACAAAAACATGATCACTAATTTAAAAAAAATATATAAATGCAGGACTTTTTGACATTGTTAATAATATCTTTACTGAGCACGAAACACCTGGCAAATAATCCATGAAGGAACGTTTTACTGTGACGATCTCTAACAAAAAAAAACAAAAAAAAAAACAACAAAAAAACTGGCGCCAACGTAGTCTACGTAGCTGGGTAGGGGGACCCCCTCCCAGGGAAGATGAGGTCACTTGCAACAGCTGCACATCACCTAAGAACATTTCTAGTGCTTTCTGAATTTTTCCATTTGTGGTAAGTCATGTTAGCACCTGAAAAACTTTCTGATTTTGGAGATCTTCGAATTTTGGAGGTTTTCGGATTTTGGAGGTTTTCAGATTTTGGAGGTCTTCGGATTTTGGAGGTTTTTTGGATTTGTGAATTTCGGATAGAGGATACTCAACCTGTACTTAATAAGCCAAGCAAACTTTTACGTTACCTATGGGTATATAAATTGTTTTTATTTTTATTTTTTATAAATTGGAAAATGATAAATATAGCACTGCAACTGTCTTCATACAATTATACTAGTTATTAGAATTGTATAAATATAAAATTATTCTTGTAAATAAAAATCTAATAAATAGTGTTACATATTTTTGTTGTAAATCCTCAAGACCAAAAAAAATGTATAAATTCACTTCCGTCATATGTTTAGGTTTTATTACAATTCTTATCATCTTTTTTAAAGCAATAAACATTGTCGTGGAGTGAAGGTAGTTAAAACAATAGTGGTGTTATGGGAAAAACCGTCCTTTTGACAGTCCGATTTTTTTGTCGGCTCGAAGGTGTACGTCAAAGATTTAATATAATCATTTTTTGCATAAACATTTAGAATATAATTTAACTTATAAAATTAAAATCTTGGCAATTTAACTCATAAAATAAAAATCTTGCTAGTTTTAATTATTATTATTATTATTATTATTATTATTATTATTATTATTATTATTATTTCCTTTGATTTCTGGTGTGTACACATTTTGTTCCGGGTCCCGCCCAGAGACCTAAGGTTAGAAATGACATTTTCCATTGACACTCAAAAAAAATTACATAGATATAACTGGCACATCATTCTATATTTGCCAAATCTTTTATGAAGATGAAAATAATAATAATAAAAAAAAACACTGGAAACTTTTGCACACATATATTTATGTAGACACACGTTCGTAATATTTTGTTTGTAGTCTGAGATAATTTTAGGTACAGAGCATTCTGCTACTCTTGCTAATCTTATATATAAAGTACAGTTTATGTGTGTGTGTTTGAGCGTGTGTGTTTATCCAAGCAACTCCTCCGCTCCCACTAGATCGATTTAAATGATTCATAGATCATTCAAAAGCCCTAGAAAGTTAGGCACAGGGAACAATTTTCGTTGAGCTCAGATTCAGGGTTACCAGATTATGCGAAATTAAAAATATATATTAATATATTATACTAGCCATTATCGTCACTTTCACGGTTGAAGGGAGTAACTGTTATTTTCCTTTTGTATCCAAAATTGCAACTAGCTTAAAATATTAAAATAGCAAATATTTTAAGCTAGCTTAAAAGCTGATCTATAAAACTAGCTCCTGTGGTGGACTTTTGGTTCGGTTATCATCATAATCGTTAAGGGGAGTAGATACGACAGGCATCAATAAACTACAGAAGAACTCAAAATTGATCGCTGCATTTAAGTATTAAATTAATGTTTAAGTATACTTTTTTCAGATGCCACTTAAAGATGATTTGATGTACGTAGATCCTTATTTTCCGTACAAACAATTATTTTTATTTCATGGGTGACAGAAAAGGGGACAATTTATAAGATAAAATGAATATAGGATAAAGATGGGAAAGTAGTAATTAGTTATACATCCAACATTTGAAGAGTTAGCGAAACATAACAGCTAATTAAGTAAAACCTGTATTATGGAATCTATATGAATCAATACGAAATTGGAGCACAATTATCCTTCGGATTTCTGGGGTTAAAAAGGAATATTTTCTTATATAGTGCAGAAAGCCAATTTATGAATGAAATGTTCATTTAAAATTTTTGTTTCAAGTAGTGAATATATTTTATTTGCGAAGCGATAGCGAGCGGGCGAATTCTGATAGCGAATTATAAAAAAGAAAACGAAAAAATACTGAAGCAGCTTATTTGAATGAAATTAATTACATTCTGGACAAAATTAATTTTTCATTTTTTTTTTACCTATAATTAATTGATTCCAAATAAATATTATAAGACGCTTTAGGAGAAGATATTTTTCAAATGATGATGTCCTCAATGATTGTAAAGGCAAAAAAGATGATTTAAGAGTTATTTCTTTTCATACGATTAAAGAAATACGACGACCACCAAATATATATTCGTTTTAATTTCTGCTATAAACTAATGCTCCCATCTTTGGTTTAGTTATCACAATGTTTCGACCATTGCTCCTTCTGACCTTCATCAGATGTCTGTCGATGCAGGTAAACCATCAGGAAAATTTGACCGTAAAAAAAAATAACCTGCAATTTTATATTTTAGTCAAAAAATTACTACTATTTAAACCCTAGTATTTAAGAGCGACCCGACCCACACAGGCACGGTATCATAGAATCATCAGTAACTCCACGATCGTTGCATTAGTTGCATATTATGTGCTTCGCTAGGGTTACATAAAGATTTTTGTATTCAGAGTTGTCCTTCTCCTAGACTGGTTGCCACTCAAGGCTGAAGAGCCCAGTCTGCCCTACCATTTACACATAGTTGAAGGATTTGAATTCAGATTTGTCTTTCTCTTATACTGGTTGCTACTCAAGGCTGAAGAGCCCAGTCTGCCATTCTATTTACACATAGTTGGAGATTTTTAATTCAGAGTTGTCCTTCTCCTAACCTGGTTGCCACTCGGTCTTTTTTACTATTTACCCATAGCTAAGGGGGGAAGAGATTGAATCATATCGAGGGTAGTTGCGCATAAGTGAATGTAACAAACTCGACTCCAATTCGAACTCTGCTCTCTGATTCCTCAATCTGAGCTGCCACCTAAGTCCATCAATTGCTTGCAGTGACTTGTTACCGCTTATTAGGCAGCTATTCGATACCTTTGGAATAAAACTTCGCTAGTTTCGATGTGAAAAAGTTTTCGACAATGTCTTGAATCTGGTTTTTATCAGATAAAATTTTTCTCATCATTCTAACGATCGAAAAAGTAATACTTGGTTGGCACAAGGTCAGGTGAATATGGGGTGTTGAGAACAGACCAACCGAATTCCAAAATCTTTTTATGTGTCATTCTTACGTGGCCTTGCGTTGTTATGGAGGAGAATAGCAATTTTTTCTTTAGCCCTCTGTGTACGCTGTCATTACCGTGAAAATACTAAGCTATCTTAGTGTAAACCAAATTTATTTCTGAACCGCTGCGTATGATGAGTCATTAGAATGATACATTCGACTTTACAGTTAGTTCCCCAAACAGGAAATTACTTAAGACTCAGCCTCATATAAATCCGAGATAATAATAATGAATTATGAGAAATAATTTAGACTTTTCGTTCTTATCAGCGGGTGATAATCGCCGGAAATCAATTCGCTAACATCAAATTGTTCTTCTAAGCAATTGTCCTGAAAATATTCGTTACCTCTGGAGACGTGAGATGATGTAGCGTTTATCCCTGCAGAAGAGTGAAGAAGCAAATTAAGTGAGATTTGGCACGGAGAGTCGCTTCGCCCTCATACCTCGGTAAAAAGTCTGAACCCCACTTGCTTTGCAGTCTGTCCCTGCAACAAATGTCTTGACAAAAGTCTCATCGCTAGCATGCCACCATAAGTAATGCTCTTCTTTTGATTGTCTTTTGAAAAGGAGTAGAAGTTTACCTCATGTTCCCCGTTTAGGATTGCGTTTCCGTTTCCTTTTAAAGTCTTTTAATTGTCTTTCACTACCAGTAGCCTCTTTGTGTCTTAGGGGCATTATTGCCTTGCTTGAGGTGAACTGATTAAAAAAAAAACGTCTATTTTGGTTGACGGATGATTGCTTAAAAAATTGTCACATACATAAATACGACGACATGTACGTTCATCTTAATTGCAAGCATCAAACTCTTTGCATATTCAACGCACACGTCAGAACAATCAGGATGGATTATATGACTGGTTAATAAAAAATCCTTTTAAGATTTCACTTAGAGAAGTGTGCTGTGAACTTTCAGGACGTTGGCGATCATGACTCTCCACAATTTCTTTTCGTTTGTAATTGTTAATATTTTTGTTATCTCTCCTAAATATTACTCCGCCATTCATTTATGCAAGCTATGTCAGTCTTGCTTGCATTCTGTCCCATGAGTATCAAATTTACCAAAACCTCTTTTCTCATTATGTGCTCTAGAAATGTTAACTGTCTCTTCCTGATATTAAATATTTCTTTTTTTGTTTACATTTTTTTAACTTCGTCGTTGTTCGGTCCATAGTATCCTCAGCATCTTTCAATCAGGACCTAATTATTCCAAGTCAGATTAGGGCCTTGTATTTCCTAAATTAGGCGCAAACGAAACACTGATGTTGAAACGCGGGAACTGCACCAGGAGGAACCGTATGGTTACTATGGGGCGCCTCGATACATAAGCCAGACAGTCAGTCAATCAGTAAGACCTGTTCTAAGTTCTGTCAAATTCTGGCGGTTCAAAACTAAATTCTAGATAGAGTGAAACATTTGACAATGATCTTTCGCTTGCAGCCAGGAGTAGTTTGCTGTCATTAAAAGTGCATAAGCTCATTCAATCAGCAAGACTATGCATGGCAATTGGCTATAACTCAAAAATCTAATAACTTTAATTGCAGCGTAGACTGGGTTGTAGAGGTTTGTGTGTTGACTAGTTTAGAAGGACAGGTTTATTAATTTTTTTGTCTCGAAAATTTATTTTCTTCATTAAAATCATCTTTTCGAAAAAACATGGCCAACCGATGATAATTACAATAATTACATTACATTAAATAAACATAAATATCTACTCAAACACTTGTATCTATTAAATATAACGTTAAACGTAATAAAATTTAAAAAGCAGAATACTTCATCTTTTTTCGAAAAAACAAAAAGAACTAAAAAGAGGCTTGTGGGTCATACCGTGTCTAACCGATCAAATGTGACCAGGGTTAAATTCAAACTAACAGAATTTTTTTTATATATAAGTAATGATATGAAGTTATCTGCATATAAATCCTAGACAATTTCATTCGGGACACATACAAATGGTTACATTAGTTCGTAAAATATATGGAAGTATGAGGTTCAAATTTTACACAAGTGAAAGGGAAAGAGGTATGGAGGTAATATAATATTAACTAGTTATATGCTCGGTCAGCTTCTTATATAAATTTTTTTAGTTGATAATTAAAAGGTCCTTAAATAACCGTTTTAAAAGGAAATCAAATCCTAAATACAAAACTACTTTGCCAAATTAATATACAACAACTAAACAACTTTACATCCATAAAAGATGTTAATAATACTAACTAGACATCAATACCGAGTTATATTAAATTTAAATGAATCTTACAAATAGAATAGTAAGTCATATAAAGTTCACCGCAATTTATCTACTAATTATTACTATAAGAAAGAGTATTTAACCAAATTGTAAGGTGAAAGGTAGACTATGTCTACAATTTACAGTTAATTCACTTTATTAAACCAAAGAAGTGAATTTTATGAAAAAAAATATTAAAATTTTCTGCAAGAATTTCATGAAAAATTTTGTGAAAAAAGTGATTTTAGCAAAAAATCTGATAATTTCTAGTTTCTCATGTAATCATAAAAACATGGTTCATTTAAAGATCTGCATTTTACCGTTGGAGTTTTATTAACTTCTTTTAAATTCCAAAAATATTTAGAAAGAGATGTACTATTTTTATAAGTACTATTGGTGAAGGATAAGATATGAATTGTCGATTTCAAATTCCAATCGAGGCTCTTACGTCCACTTTCGTACAAATACCCTTGAGAGAGTTACTCTATCGCTTGTTGTCCCAACTGTAATCTTCGTCGTTGCTCACCTGCTCGATCCATGGTATTCTTTCGGTAGAATCACATTTCTGTTGCTTCAAGTCTTTTCTTCATCTTTGAGGAGATTGTCCATCATTCACTACCACATAGGAAGACTGATATTACATAACAGTTCAGTAGTCTTTTCTTTGTTTCTAACGAAATTTTCCCGTTTCTTAATACTTTGCTTAGCTTTTGGAAGGCATCTTTTGCTATCCCAGTGCGCCTTCGGATTTCAGTGTCGCGCTTTCCATTCGCTGCTAAAACATTTCCCAGATAGTTAAATTATTGCACACGTTTGATTTTAGTATCATCTGTAAAGAGATTGTCTCGCATTCCCTCGCATATAGGAGGACTGGCATTACACACCTCTCTTCTCTTTGTTTATATCGATTTTTTTGTTTCTTATGTCTTTTAACAGAGAGCAGAAAGTGCTATACTGGAATCTGATGGTGCATTGGGGTCAGTCAGTCAGTTATGTGCCATGCGTGATACACGCTTAGGCGATCATGTATCTTTTGATACATGACTGACGGGGCAGATTTTTTCCCGCAGTAGGTTGCCATTTCTTTCTGCGGTAGACAAGGCTATAGAACCGGGTCTGTCCTGCTATTTACCCATAGAGGATTCATACCTTTCCCAAGGGTATTAGCACATAAGTAAATGTAATGGATTCGACTGGAATTCGAACTCTATCCATTACTCCACCATGCCTCCTGCATTGGGGTAGCGAAAGCTAATCAACATTTTCGAATCACTGCCGATATATTCAAAATAAAACCCATTGAATATTAACTATAATACAAGGGACCGTTAATTTATCGTTAGACCGTTTTTTTTTTGTTTTTTTTTTAAAGAGAAAAAAACTATTTAAAGCTATTAGTTAAAACCTAGATATTCTAAACTATCTACTGTAAACATTTTAAAACATTTGTGCATTATTCATAATTCATTTTATCAAGGGTTGGTTTCAAATCATTTGGACATTTTCACAACTTAGGTATCACGTGAAATTTAAATTGTACAGTATATAACCTCAGCGTTTTTCATTTACAGTTAAACATTTTACTCTAAGATGAACACAGCAATTTTGTTTTATAAAAATCCTGAACATAACAATTTTTGTCTTAGAAAAAACATCACCCTGATGATGACATTGTGCTAATGTCGAAAGCACTCGGAATAAATGAATATATATCAACATGGTAATTTTCTCTCTTCCTTTAATAAGGATACTAAGAAACTTGTCAGTGAATATGAGAGGAAATTGAAAATAAGTAGACAAAACTTGTCCAAATTATCCAATGAGACATATATATATATATATATATATATATATATATATATATATATATATAGCTGGCCACTGCATTCGAGGATAGACGCTCGCTCAGGCACATTGGTGCTTGCTCAACACCCTCAGAGCTCAAATGTGGTTTATACTGCAACTAAGCAACTTTAGTTACAGTTTTTGGGAAAGAACGTGTTATCTAACGTGGTTAATAATTTGAATAAGGCCCGCACGCTCAAGTAGCTTTGTGCCAGCGCAGCTATCGACGGTTCTCAAGGGTTCCGTTTACCCAGTTACACTCGCAAGGCTTGGGTCAACCCGTGGTATGGTTTTCAGCCACTTTCTTTATTAAAGGAAGATAACACCAGGAAGTCTCCTTCCTGACAAATCGACCATGGTGAGATTCGAACCTGGGTTTCCTGATCAGGAAGCGAACGTTCTAACCACTCGGCCAAGTGCCCGTAGACACACACACACACACACACACACACACACACACACACACACTTTTTCATATAGACGAAGACAATTTACTCACTACAAAGACGCAACCTTGTTTCGGTGCATTATTTGCACTTCGACTGGTGAGAACTAAAAATGGTTATGAACAATTTTGTTTTGAAGCAGGCCACCCATGCGACGTCACTTCCTTTTATTCTATTTCTTTGAAAAAACAATTAAGAGGGAACGTATTAGGGTAAAGAAAATATAGGAAAAGCAAAAGGGTGAGAGATTATTTATTTATATATGTTTGTGCTTGTATTTATATATATATATATATATATATATATATATATATATATATATATATATATATATATGTGTGTGTGTGTGTGTGTGTGTGTGTGTGTGTGTGTTTGTATAGACTACGTTCTATAGCCTTTGCTGGCGAACGGTCTAGGATATGGACAATTCTGAATTCAAAACCTGCTGAGGGTCGTTTTGGAAACTTGTGGCACACTGTGCACCAGTTCTCTGTATTCGGCTCTTCCAAAAAGGGCGGTTGCTTGTGCACAAGCCTTCACTACTATAGTTAAATGATGCGTGCAGTTTGCCTGGCTATTGGTTCTAAGAACTGAGCTGTTTGACCTTCATATGTCGAAAGTGGAGTACATAGTGTCAGATGGTAAATATATCTGTGTACAATGTGTCGCTTCCACTGTCTTAAACACTCTTCTAATTCAATGTTTCGATCATTCTTCTTTCTCCGTGTTGCCGGTGCTGTCTGTTATATGTTTTACTTCTCATTTGTTTGCCCATTTTAGCGCAATGTCCCGTCATGGCTCTCCACACATTCCTTTTCTTTATTATCTGAGATGACTTCTTGGGAAAAGATAGTGGAGTGGTTTCCCTTTGCTTTCTCCACAGCTTTGAATTCAGAGTAGACCTTTTCTTAGACTCGCTATGTTCTATGCTGTTATTTGACGCGAAGATTTCCTACAATCTTGACCTCTTCAATTCGAGGGTTAACGGTTATTTATTCTACATAGAGAAAGGCTTAGAAAATCTATACTAATAAATACCAGGTTTATATTTAGGTTTGCAAATCGACAATGGGCATCGAAAAATATATGTTTGAAATTGGGTAAAAGATTGGCAAAGGTAACTCTGAGACTAAACCTAGGATAAGCAAATAGACAGCAAATTTATAAAGACGTGGCTGTCTATTCTTGCCCTGCGGTTCTAGAGCCGGTCTGCATTTGACGTTTGGGCAGATTATTGGATGTCATGTGTGACAGGAAACACGAGATCAGAAATACATTAACAGTTTCAGAAAACACTCATGAATCATTTATTATACATTTACCATATTCAATACTGTTGTTTAAGAATATTTCTTTCTTTATTTTTTCTTTATTTCTATAAAACTATTTCTTTCTTTCTTTTTGCGTATTTATTTAAGTCTTTCTATAAAAAAACGTTTCTTTTTTTGTTTATTTAAATGTTAGTCTATGAAAATATTTCTTTCTACATTTCCTTTTCTTTCGATCTTTCTTTCTTTCTATGAAAATATTTCTTTCTTTTTCTTTCTGTCTTTTTTGTGTATTTATTTAAGTCTTTCTATAAAAAAACGTTTCTTTTTTTGTTTATTTAAATGTTAGTCTATGGAAATATTTCTTTCTACATTTCCTTTTCTTTCGATCTTTCTTTCTTTCTATGAAAATATTTCTTTCTTTTTTTTGTGTATTTATTTAAGTCTTTCTATAAAAAACGTTTATTTTTTTGTTTATTTAAGTGTTAGTCTATGAAAATATTTCTTTCTTCATTTCCTTTTCTTTCGATCTTTCTTTCTTTCTATGAAAATATTTCTTTCTTTTTTTTGTGTATTTATTTAAGTCTTTCTATAAAAATTCGTCTTTCTTTCTTTATTTTTTTCTCTTTTGTGTATTTATGTAAGCCTTTCTATAAATTTTTTCCTATATTCATTTTCTATAAAAATATTTCTTTTTCATTCTTTCATGTTGCGTATGTATTTATTTGTTTTTTTAATTATAAGAATTTTGAATAAATTTGCGTTCATTCAGTCTCTATCTTTCTTGAATAATATTATTTTCAGAATATTTTTTCATTAAAGAATGTCTCTTTCTTTAAGAAATTACTTAAAGAAGCTTCTTTAATCATCTTTCAGAATTATTTTAATTTAAGAATAATTCTTTATTCCGTTCTTTCTTCTTGAAACTACCACACTTGAAGAATTGCACTTAGGTACGTGTCGTAGATCACTACAAGCAGGTCTGATATTCTCTTGGTGACCCATACTAGTGGCTATATGCCAAAATATACTTCGATTTGGTATATAACTACAAAATTTGTACCTGTATTAGAAAATACAATCATACATACGTAGACATGAATAGAGGCAGCGATAAAAAATGCTATGAACAACGATAGACTGATTGATCCAAACAGATAGATATAATTAAATGGAGGTGAACAGAGTAAGTTAGCTATAAATAGACTGTCACGGAGGAAAACTAAAAAAAGGAAATGTACACTAGAAACAACGACGAAATAGTAGAAAGAAAGAAAGAAAGAAAGAAAGAAAGAAAGACATCTGGTACAGGTGATAAAAGAAAGAAAGAAAAAAGAAATTAGAATGGAACAGAAGAAAAAGAAAGAAAGAAAGAAAGAAAGAAAGAAAGAAAGAAAGAAAGAAAGAAAGATTCCTGGTACAGGTGATAAAAGAAAGAAAGAAAAAAGAAATTAGAATGGAACAGAAGAAAAAGAAAGAAAGAAAGAAAGAAAGAAAGAAAGAAAGAAAGAAGGAAATAAGGGAAAGTTGGAAAAAAGAAATAATGAGAGAAAGAAAGAAAGAAATACGTAGCGGAAAGAAAAAATACCGGAAAGAAATAAAGACAAAATGTATAGAAGGAAAGGATGAAAGAAAGAAAATAGAAAGAAAAAGAAAGAAAGAAAAAGAAAGAAAGAAGAAAAAAGAGAAAGTCAAAAGGAAGACGGAAATGATGTAAAGATAGTAGTAAGAAAGAAAGAAAGAAAGAAAGAAAGAAAGAAAGAGGAGCGGAAAGAAAGAAAGGCAGAAAGAATGAAGAGAAAGTGAAAAGGGAGAAGGAAATAATAGGAAGCTGATAGAAAAAAGAAAGAAAGAAAGAAAACAAAAAAGAAAGATTGAATGAATGAAAGTCAGAACAGAGAAAAATAATGAGAAGCTGGTGTAAAGAAACTATAAAGAAAGTAAAAGAAGGAAGAAAAAATGAGAAGAATGTAGAAAGAAAAGAAGAAAGAAAGAAAAACGGAAATAAATTAAGGCGATGGAGCAAGAAAGCAGGACAGAAAAATGGGAAAAAGAGAGAGAGAGAGAGAGAGAGAGTGTGTGTGCGTGCGTGCGTTAGAGAGAAAGAGAAAGAGAGCAAAATGTTATAGTGGAATGCGGAAAGACCAAACGGAGTTCAATGATGGACGTGGAAAGCCGAATAATGGAACACTAGCATAAAAGAATATCGGAATAGGCAATGAAAATCACGAACAAGATTTTTCTTTTTATTGTTGTAAAAATATTAAAAAAAAAAGCAAGTGCAGAAGACTCCAGACATCAACAGAAAAGTTTGGCTGCTCAGAAAATGATTCCATTATAAGAGAAATGGCCGCACATTTACTGTGATTGTTGAATTACGTAGACAGTTTTTAAGTTGGACCAACCAATAGCAACAGACAAAACATTTTAGAGGCCTTTTTTATCTACAAAAGTAGGTGAAACCATTTTGTACTTTCTCTGAAATGCGTCTATTTCTTCGTTTGTGACAGCGATTTCTTGTTGGTTTCATATTTTGAGCTTTCTAAACTTAGCGGACGGAAATTGCATCACCGAAATCCGGAGTCAAATTAGGACAGCGGAAGATGTAATCCAAAAGCTAAGCAAAGTATTAAGAAAAAGGAGAATTTCGTTAGAAACAAAGAAAAGACTACTGAACTGTTATATTGGTTAATTGATTCGCTTTCTACGGCCTATCAACTCTTTTTAGATTGTAATAATATTTTTTGAGATGATAATGATTTAGTGATACAAGTCTTATTATTTAACCCATAGCTGGGGGAGAAGAGATGGATTCATACCTTTGTACGGAAGTGAATATAACGAACCCAACTGGAACGCGGCACTCAGATTAATAATTCCGAGCCACACCAACCGCACATCCAAGCACCTGGTATTCCCAAGCGGTCACTCATCTAGGTAATAACCAGACTACACATTGCTCAACTTCGGTGATTGTACAGAAACCGCTGTATCAAAATTATCTGGTCGTATGTCTTGAAATCTTATGTAATATTGATCCTCTATATGACAGTGAATACTGAACAATCACCTCACAGATGAAGAAATGAGTTGAAGCAAAAGAAATGTGGTTCTACAGAAGGATGCTGAGAATACCATGGACTGAACATTTGAGCAACGACAAAGTTTTAGAGAAAATGGAACGAAAAGGGACACATACACTTATCATCAGAAAGAGACAGTTAAAATTTCTAGGGCACATAATGAGGAAAGAGGGCTTGGAAACTTTAATGCTCACAGGAAGGATTGAAAACAAAAAGGACCGAGGAAAACGAAGCATAACTTATCTAGCAAACTTGAGTAAGTAGATGGCGGATCAAGATTTAGAAGTGATAACAAAAAGAAATTATTAAGAGTTACAAAGGACAGGAGGCTGTGGAGAGCCATAATCGCCAACGTCCTGCACAGTGATAAAGAAAAGATAAATTAATGAACGTATCTTGGTAAAATCTCAGGATATACGTATATTTATATAATAAACACGTACTGTAAATATCAGCATATAATATACATATAATATTTATATATGTATTTATATTAGAAATATCTGCAATTTGACAGTTTTTATATTATTTTTGTTATCTAACTCGAATATGTAAATAAATATAAATAATAGTATAGTGATTGACATTTATTTTTTAATTTCAGATACGTAAAGATTGCCATTGGTCGTATGAAAAATAATTTAGTAAGTAATTGGTTGAGTGATGCGATCTTAACGTTGGAAAATACGAAAAACTGAACAGGAATGACGAAACGATCAAAAAACGAATTGGAAATAAGGGCAAGAAAAAAAAAGAAGCAGTGAAATCTGGCTTTAAGAATTCTAGAAAGAGAGATTGGAGAAAAGAAAATTAGTAGACCAATAAGAAAGAAAAGTGGTTTGATTAGCAAGAAAATATCTCAAGAAGCAAAACGTAAATAGAAGAAGAAGAAGAAGAAGAAGAAGAAGAAGAATATCTCAAGAAGCAGAATATCTCAAGAAGAAGAAGAAGAATATCTCAAGAAGCAAAACGTAAATAGAAGAAGAAGAAGAAAAAGAAGAAGAATATCTCAAGAAGCAGAATATCTCAAGAAGAAGAAGAAGAATATCTCAAGAAGCAAAACGTAAATAGAAGAAGAAGAAGAAGAAAAAGAAGAAGAATATCTCAAGAAGCAGAATATCTCAAGAAGAAGAAGAAGAATATCTCAAGAAGCAAAACGTAAATAGAAGAAGAAGAAGAAGAAGAATATCTCAAGAAGCAGAATATCTCAAGAAGAAGAAGAAGAATATCTCAAGAAGCAAAACGTAAATAGAAGAAGAAGAAGAAGAATATCTCAAGAAGCAGAATATCTCAAGAAGAAGAAGAATATCTCAAGAAAATGTAAAAGAAGAAGAAGAAGAATATCTCAAGAAGCAGAATATCTCAAGAAGAAGAAGAAGAATATCAAGAAGCAAAAAAATAGAAGAAGAAGAAGAAGAAAAGAAGAAAAGAAGAAGAATATCTCAAAGAAGCAGAATATCTCAAGAAGAAGAAGAATATCTCAAGAGAAAATAAAATCTCAAGAAGCAGAATATCTCAAGAAGAAGAAGAAGAATATCTCAAAAGCGTAAATAGAAGAAGAAGAAGAAGAAGAAAAAAGAAGAAGAATATCTCAAAGAAGCAGAATATCTCAAGAAGAAGAAGAAGAATATATCAAGAAGCAAAACGTAAATAGAAGAAGAAGAAGAAGAATATCTCAAGAAGAAGAAGAAGAATATCTCAAGAAGCAAAACGTAAATAGAAGAAGAAGAAGAAGAATATCTCAAGAAGCAGAATATCTCAAGAAGAAGAAGAATATCTCAAGAAGCAAAACGTAAATAGAAGAAGAAGAAGAAGAAAAAGAAGAAGAAGAATATCTCAAGAAGGAGAATATCTCAAGAAGTAGAAGAAGAATATCTCAAGAAGCAAAACGTAAATAGAAGAAGAAGAAGAAGAAGAAAGAATATCTCAAGAAGAAGAATATCTCAAGAGAAGAAGAAGAATATCTCAAGAAGCAAAACGTAAATAAGAAGAAGAAGAAGAAAAAGAAGAAGAATATCTCAAGAAGCAGAATATCTCAAGAAGAAGAAGAAGAATATCTCAAGAAGCAAAACGTAAATAGAAGAAGAAGAAGAAGAAAAAGAAGAAGAATATCTCAAGAAGCAGAATATCTCAAGAAGAAGAAGAAGAATATCTCAAGAAGCAGAATATCTCAAGAAGAAGAAGAAGATCTCAAGAAGCAAAACGTAAATAGAAGAAGAAGAAGAAGAAGAAGAAGGAAAGAAGAAGAAAAGAAGAAGAATATCTCAAGAAGCAGAATATCTCAAGAAGAAGAAGAAGAATATCTCAAGAAGCAAAACGTAAATAGAAGAAGAAGAAAAGAAGAAGAATATCTCAAGAAGCAGAATATCTCAAGAAGAAGAAGAAGAATATCTCAAGAAGCAAAACGTAAATAGAAGAAGAAGAAGAAGAAGAATATCTCAAGAAGCAGAATATCTCAAGAAGAAGAAGAATATCTCAAGAAGCAAAACGTAAATAGAAGAAGAAGAAGAAGAATATCTCAAGAAGCAGAATATCTCAAGAAGAAGAAGAATATCTCAAGAATATCTCAAGAAGAAGAATATCTCAAGAAGCAGAATAATATCAAGAAGAAGAAGAATATCTCAAGAAGCAAAACGTAAATAGAAGAAGAAGAAGAAGAATATCTCAAGAAGCAGAATATCTCAAGAAGAAGAAGAATATCTCAAGAAGCAAAATGTAAATAGAAGAAGAAGAAGAATATCTCAAGAAGCAGAATATCTCAAGAAGAAGAAGAAGAATATCTCAAGAAGCAAAACGTAAATAGAAGAAGAAGAAGCAGAAGAAGAAAAAGAAGAAGAATATCTCAAAGAAGCAGAATATCTCAAGAAGAAGAAGAAGAATATATCAAGAAGCAAAACGTAAATAGAAGAAGAAGAAGAATATCTCAAGAAGAAGAAGAAGAATATCTCAAGAAGCAAAACGTAAATAGAAGAAGAAGAAGAAGAATATCTCAAGAAGCAGAATATCTCAAGAAGAAGAAGAATATCTCAAGAAGCAAAACGTAAATAGAAGAAGAAGAAGAAGAAGAAAAAGAAGAAGAAGAATATCTCAAGAAGGAGAATATCTCAAGAAGTAGAAGAAGAATATCTCAAGAAGCAAAACGTAAATAGAAGAAGAAGAAGAAGAAGAGGAAGAATATCTCAAGAAGAAGAATATCTCAAGCAGAAGAAGAAGAATATCTCAAGAAGCAAAACGTAAATAGAAGAAGAAGAAAAAGAAGAAGAATATCTCAAGAAGCAGAATATCTCAAGAAGAAGAAGAAGAATATCTCAAGAAGCAAAACGTAAATAGAAGAAGAAGAAGAAGAAAAAGAAGAAGAATATCTCAAGAAGCAGAATATCTCAAGAAGAAGAAGATTAAGAATATCTCAAGAAGCAGAATATCTCAAGAAGAAGAAGAATCTCAAGAAGCAAAACGTAAATAAGAAGAAGAAGAAGAAGAAGAAGAAGAAGAAGAAAAAGAAGAATATCTCAAGAAGAAATATCTCAAGAAGAAGAAGAAGAATATCTCAAGAAGCAAAACGTAAATAGAAGAAGAAGAAAAAAGAAGAAGAATATCTCAAGAAGAAGAATATCTCAAGAAGAAGAAGAAGAATATCTCAAAAAGCAAAACGTAAATAGAAGAAGAAGAAGAAGAAGAATCTCAAGAAGCAAAACGTAAATAGAAGAAGAAGAAGAAGAAGAAGAAGAATATCTCAAAGAGAATATCTCAAGAAGAAGAATAAGAATATCAAGAAGAAACGTAAATAGAAGAAGAAGAAGAAGAAGAAGAATATCTCAAGAAGCAAAACGTAAATAGAAGAAGAAGAAGAAGAAAAGAAGAAGAATATCTCAAGAATATCTCAAGAAGAATATCTCATCTCAAAACGAAATAGAAGAAGAAGAAGAAGAAAAGAAGAAGAATATCTCAAGAAGCAGAATATCTCAAGAAGAAGAAGAAGAATATCTCAAGAAGAATATCTCAAGAAGAAAAAGGATATCTCAAGAAGCAAAACGAAGTAGAAGAAGAAGAAGAAGAAGAAGAAGAAGAAGAAGAAGAAAAGAAGAAGAATATCTCAAGAAGCAGAATATCTCAAGAAGAAGAAGTAGAATATCTCAAGAAAGCAAAACGTAAATAGAAGAAGAAGAAAAAAAAAGAAGAAGAATATCTCAAGAAGCAGAATATCTCAAGAAGAAGAAGAAGAATATCTCAAAAAGCAAAACGTAAATAGAAGAAGAAAGAAGAAGAAGAATATCTCAAGAAGCAAAACGTAAATAGAAGAAGAAGAAGAAGAAGAAAAGAAGAATATCTCAAGAAGCAGAATATCTCAAGAAGAAGAAGAAGAATATCTCAAGAAGCATAACGTAAATAGAAGAAGAAGAAGAAGAAGAAGAATATCTCAAGAAGCAGAATATCTCAAGAAGAAAGAAGAATATCTCAAGAAGCAAAACGTAAATAGAAGAAGAAGAAGAAAAAGAAGAAGAATATCTCAAGAAGCAGAATATCTCAAGAAGAAGAAGAAGAATATCTCAAGAAGCAAAACGTAAATAGAAGAAGAAGAAGAAGAATATCTCAAGAAGCAGAATATCTCAAGAAGAAGAAGAATATATCTCAAGAAGCAAAACGTAAATAGAAGAAGAAGAAGAAGAAGAAAAAAGAAGAAGAAGAATATCTCAAGAAGGAGAATATCTCAAGAAGTAGAAGAAGAATATCTCAAGAAGCAAAACGTAAATAGAAGAAGAAGAAGAAGATCAGAAGAATATCTCAAGAAAGAAAGAATATCTCAAAAGAAAGAATAAAAAGAAAATAGAAGAAGAAGAAAAAAAAAGAATATCTCAAGAAGCAGAATATCTCAAGAAGAAGAAGAAGAATATCTCAAGAAGCAAAACGTAAATAGAAGAAGAAGAAGAAGAAAAAAAGAAGAATATCTCAAGAAGCAGAATATCTCAAGAAGAAGAAGAAGAATAATCTCAAGAAGCAAAATATCTCAGAAGAAGAAGAAGAATATCTCAAGAAGCAAAACGTAAGTAGAAGAAGAAGAAGAAGAAGAAGAAGAAGAAGAAGAAAAAGAAGAAGAATATCTCAAGAAGCAGAATATCTCAAGAAGAAGAAGTAGAATATCTCAAGAAGCAAAACGTAAATAGAAGAAGAAGAAGAAGAAAAAGAAGAAGAATATCTCAAGAAGCAGAATATCTCAAGAAGAAGAAGAAGAATATCTCAAAAGCAAAACGTAAATAGAAGAAGAAGAAGAAGAAGAATAAAGAAGTAAAACGTAAAAGAAGAAGAAGAAGAAAAAAAGAAGAATATCTCAAGAAGCAGAATATCTCAAGAAGAAGAAGAAGAATATCTCAAGAAGCATAACGTAAATAGAAGAAGAAGAAGAAGAAGAAGAATATCTCAAGAAGCAAAACGTAAATAGAAGAAGAAGAAGAAGAAAAAGAAGAAGAATATCTCAAGAAGCAGAATATCTCAAGAAGAAGAAGAATATCTCATGAAGCAAAACGTAAATAGAAGAAGAAGAAGAAAAAGAAGAAGAATATCTCAAGAAGCAGAATATCTCAAGAAGAAGAAGAAGAATATCTCAAGAAGCAGAATATCTCAAGAAGAAGAAGAATATCTCAAGAAGCAAAACGTAAGTAGAAGAAGAAGAAGAAGAAGAAGAAGAAGAAGAAGAAGAAAAAGAAGAAGAATATCTCAAGAAGCAGAATATCTCAAGAAGAAGAAGAAGAATATCTCAAGAAGCAAAACGTAAATAGAAGAAGAAGAAGAAGAAAAAGAAGAAAAATATCTCAAGAAGAAATATCTCAAGAAAGAAGAAGAATATCTCAAGAAGCAAAACGTAAATAGAAGAAGAAGAAGAAGAAGAATATCTCAAGAAGCAAAACGTAAATAGAAGAAGAAGAAGAAGAAGAAAAGAAGAATATCTCAAGAAGAAGAATATCTCAAGCAGAAGAAGAAGAATATCTCAAGAAGCAAAACGTAAATAGAAGAAGAAGAAAAAGAAGAAGAATATCTCAAGAAGCAGAATATCTCAAGAAGAAGAAGAAGAATATCTCAAGAAGCAAAACGTAAATAGAAGAAGAAGAAGAAGAAAAAGAAGAAGAATATCTCAAGAAGCAGAATATCTCAAGAAGAAGAAGATTAAGAATATCTCAAGAAGCAGAATATCTCAAGAAGAAGAAGAATATCTCAAGAAGCAAAACGTAAGTAGAAGAAGAAGAAGAAGAAGAAGAAGAAGAAGAAGAAGAAGAAGAAAAAAGAAGAAGAATATCTCAAGAAGCAGAATATCTCAAGAAGAAGAAGTAGAATATCTCAAGAAGCAAAACGTAAATAGAAGAAGAAGAAGAAAAAGAAGAAGAATATCTCAAGAAGCAGAATATCTCAAGAAGAAGAAGAAGAATATCTCAAAAAGCAAAACGTAAATAGAAGAAGAAGAAGAAGAAGAATATCTCAAGAAGCAAAACGTAAATAGAAGAAGAAGAAGAAAAAGAAAAAGAAGAATATCTCAAGAAGCAGAATATCTCAAGAAGAAGAAGAAGAAGAATATCTCAAGAAGCAGAATATCTCAAGAAGAAGAAGAATATCTCAAGAAGCAAAACGTAAGTAGAAGAAGAAGAAGAAGAAGAAGAAGAAGAAGATGAATATCTCAAGAAGCAGAATATCTCAAGAAGAAGAAGAATATCTCACGAAGCAAAACGTAAATAGAAGAAGAAGAAGAAGAAAAAGAAGAAGGAGAGATCAAACGTCTGTCTAAGACAAATAGGAAAAAATTTTCAATTTCAAATCTTTTCCTTTATAACGCCTTTAAATAATGACCAACCTTCATATTTATTTATTGATATTGCAATGTTGTGTTAAAGCAGTTAAACTCAATTATCTAACGATACAATAGGGGATATTTCATTGTTATAGAATTCGCCATGAGCTTAATCAATCATTAACTTAAGAATTAAGAGTCATTAGAAAATTAAATTAGGAAAATTTTCACTGCTATCTCTGTCATTTATGGTCTGTACGTCTCGAGGTCCTTGACAAAATCCAGAGACGAATATGCAAGATGATAGGTCCTGATCTGGCATCTAGTCTACAATTGCTATCCGACAGACGTGCTGTGCGACCCCCTCTGTTTCTTCTACAAATATTTTCACGGCATCTGTTCCGACGAGTTACTTTCGCTGGTTCCCGGACTACATGAATTTAAACGAGGTAACCGGCAACACCCTTTCACTATCGAAACCGTTAAATGTAACCTTCTCTTCTACTCAAACAGCTTCTTCTCCCGCACTTCCCGACTGTGGAACTCCCTTCCCCTTACTTGCTTCCCCATGACTATAATCTTCAAATATTCAAGTGTAATATCAATCGACATCTGACAGCCTGAGCTTGTTTCCCATCCTTCTTTGTATCCTTTCCTCAAACACGCCTCTTTACTCTTGTTCTCAATCCTCTGTAACCCCTTGCGTGCTAGTGGCACCCCCGACTTGCTTGCGGGGAATTGCTTTTAAAAAAAAGACATGAAACTAACTAAACGACCAACTTTTAAGTAAACAGCACAATGACAACCTGTTATATTTTTTCACTCAGCTGAGAGAAAAAATGATATGGAAATTGGACTCTCTATTTTTAGTGATGGATGTAGAGCTACAATGGTTGGGCCCTGATGGTAGTGCGTGAGGCTGGGTGATTTATAGAAACAACCAACACGTCTTAGACGATAAAAACTGCAGAGTGGAGCAATTTTTTGTTATTAATGTAGGCAGTAAAATTAGGGGACTCTTCAAAGTTGATGAGCTTCTCAAGATAAATGTAGAGAATTGTAATTTTTTGGACAAGTAGTTTCTTTTCTGAGTGGTCTCAACTAAGAAGGTTTAAGTTAAATAAGACAATTCTCTTTCACATTTTGAAAAGCTGACTATTACCAACCTAGTCAAAGAAGTCGCGAACTAAATGGAAGGTCCTCCAGCCTATCTATATATTAATCCATCAGAAAACTTGTAATCCATCATTAAAAGATAACTGTAAACAATAGTCGGATCTTTTCTGTTAATTCACCTGAAAATATTAATTCACCCCAAAATAAAAAGAGTTTATATTTACTATAATTAACACCAAATTCTACCAAGTTGAGGCCTTTCCATTGCACTCCATTTGGGTTAACCTTTACGATCACCCCAAACGTAGGCGATTCGGGTGCGCTATTCATAAGTGTGGGGTGTGCGTCCACGCTCAGTCAGATAAACAAGGCAAAAACAGATTTTTTTCTTGTTATTACCTCGAATATCATCCACATTTACGAAATCTAAATAACTCCCTGATTTTTGGTAATTTTTCAATCTGAGGGTTAGGCAAGCTAAACAAATTTTGATTTAAAGTTTATAATTTCAGTGCCAAAAATTTAATAAAAAAAGCAAACAAACTTAGACTGAATTAATATTGTGATAAGTAAATTTAGCTTATTTTGGGTGAATTAACAGAAAAGATCTTAACAGTCAAGCAATAAAAATCGCTGAAAGTAATTCTTAAAGTGGAAAGTTAAATATTAAAGAAACTTGGGGAAAAGATGAGCTGAGTGGATTGAACGACGAGGTTCATATATGGATCGACATGTATGTTACATGGCCGAGCTGAGAACTTTTCAATAGCTGCCTCTTAATCATATACTGACAATCTGTTTCCTACATATATTTGTTTATATACATTGGCGAGCAGAGGAAATGGGCCACCTAGTCAAAAATCGATTTACTTAATTCCTACTGAGTAGTTTTAAATATTTGACAATGTACTTTTAAGAGAAGTAGCTGGGGTCATTTAAGACAGTAATGCGGGTTGTATTGACGCGAACATTACGAAAAGAGCTGCACACTTGAACGTCACGAGATACTGAACACAAGATGGCTGCATACGACAGAATGAAATGGGAAGAATGCTAAAAATTAGAACCTTGTCAACGAACCGACATAAACTGTATGAACATAAGGCAAAGGTTACGAGCCACTGCAGAAGACGAAGAATTAAACGCTTGCATTCATAGATTGATTGATATTATTTTTACGGATTATCAACTCTTTTTTAATGATTTCACTCTAAGCAAGGCAAAAAGCCACTAGGAAGCAAAAGATTACTGAGTATTAAATATGAGAAAAAAACTACCATTAAGGAGAGAGGACAATAAATAAATAAGAGCTAAGAAGACAGAAGATAACGATTAACATTGCATTTAAATTTTGTAAAGTCAACTTTGAATGGGAATTAAAAATCCGGAAGTGAGTTCCACAAGCGAGAATTCTGATAGAAAAAACTGTTAGCATAGAACTTATGGTTACATCTAGCCATTTCAACTGCAAAATGATGAGACATAACTGCCAATCTAGTACTGCACTTAAATTCATAAACTCTAGACACCATAAAGAACAATTACCAGAACAATTCATCAGAACAATTACCATAAATAGTATTTATAGATAACCTTTTGCAAGTTAATTAAAGCCCGGAAATATATTTTAATTTTTATATTGTAAGTCTAACTAATTAACCCATAGCTGGAGAGGAGACGAGGTGGATTCATATCTTTTCCCATGGGTATTTGAGCATCAGTGAATATAACGAACCGGGTTGGAATTGGAACTTTTCTTTCCGATTAACAAATCCGAGCCATTATCCATTGCCCCAGACGTGCATCCAAGCGTGTGCGTGTATGACCATGTGCGTGCCGGCTAATAAAATTCCAGGAATGAAAAGACAACAAAATAATAAAAATATTGTCAATAAGATTCATGATATTTATTATATATTAGTAGGCCTTTTGATTAAACCCAAGTACGAAGAGAAAGATTTTAAATCGGAATTTTCGGACATTCCTGTGTCCTTTTTCAAAGAGACGAGAAATAAACAATGAAGTGGGAGTCACTCTTCCGGGAAATTATGTTGTTTTTTATATGTTGTATTACTGTAAGAAATTTGATTTTGGCATAGTAGTTTGTCACGAATAGGCTATTGGAAGGTTTGTAGAAGGCTCTTCGTGGAAACTTTAAACCTTTAATATGTGATACTATTTTGAAAACGTGTTTTAACCCCGATTTACGTCATTCTTGTCGGCTCTTAAATGAAGACATTAAAAGAACGTATCTAATATATATACATATTTTTTCTGTTTATACGTTATTTTAATAGATATAATTTATTTAAGTAAATACTGTTTTTTTTTGTTTTTTTTTAATATAAACAGTATTAATTACATTTATCGGTCTGAGTGTTCGAGAATGTTCTCCGACAGTTATCGAACCTGTGTCCTATACGGAACAGTCAATTGATTTGACATGCTATACCACTCAGCTACATAGGAAGCGTCTGGTTAGCAAATTCCAATTACTGTTTATGAACAACAAATCGTCTACGATCTTTCCCGAACGATCATATCTACTCACGAAATGAACCTTAACGTAAATATTGACAACATATCATAATTAGATTATGTTATAGTGGAACACACCTATTCTATTATTAATAGACTCTCCCACCTATAATATGTAGGAGTAGTAGGAGTTGCTCAGTGGGTCGGTCAGTCAGTCGATGTCGGACAACTGTTAGTCGGATACTAAAGTATCAGTGACCACAACTAGATTTCTCTGCGTCATTACCTATTATATCAAGTTCCTAACGATTTGTACGTCGAACCTATTTTAGGACCGACTTAGTACAAATACTGTGAAACCACTCCATAACAAATTATCGAATACTTACAACTTCTTCGTAAAAATTAAACAAATGAACTTTTTTTGAAACTCAGTTTCTCATTTATCTCGTTTGGTTTTAACTTTCATACTTTGTTTGGTTTAACTCCTAACCAGTTAGGATGCTGAAACTATTTAACACATTAGTGCATGGTGTCATTTTTATTTTTTTAGAGAGGAGGTTATCTAGAATGTAAAACCGATAGTTCAATATTACCATTAGCCAGCAACTTAGATTAGGCAAAAAAGAGCTAATGTTCCAAGGAAAGTTTATGCAGTAATAGGTTAATTTCATTATTTTATTATGGCTGATGCTCGAGGAGAGTGATCCATTGCGCCTTCTCGGACAAACGTTTTCAGCTGAAATGAAGCGGAAAGAGTATATTGGATTAATTGCTAGGTCTGCACGTAAGGAATTTGGTTAACTATGACGTGCTAGGCAATTTTTTTCGCTAGAATCTATCTCACATATTTCGTATTTTTTACCATTCGTCCTTGCTTTGAATATAGCTGCCACATCTGGTCCGGTGCTCCTTCTATATGTTATGGGACCTTACCCATAATAACATAATGGACTATTCCATACGTAATAAATACTGCGCCTCAACAGGAAGCAGAGAGTTCAGTCTGAAGTCGGGTAACCAGCTGACCGGCTGATCGGTTGAACTCTTTGCCTTCGGGCGGAGAGGAACCCGAACGAGGCTAGGCCGAAGGGCGGAGTCTCTTTTGGGGAGGTAAACAGACCCTGAACCCGTTTATACGGGTTCAAAGGCCATATTTTTGGCCGAGCCCACGGGCTCGCAGATCTCACGAGTTCGGAGATCTCACGTTAAACCGGCCTTGTGCCACATGATGTCCTCGTTGGGGGTGACTAGATATCGTTCCGTCTGAAGTCTAGAGTTTCGTCTGAAGTCTGGAGTGAAGTCCGTCAGGAGTCTGTCAGTCAGTCAGAGCGAGCGAGTCAGTCAGTCGAGTCAGAGGCAGTCCAAAACAGAGTCGCGTTCAGACAATTACTACTAAACCTGATTGTTCGTACTAACACTTTTCTACTTCTCTGTATATATTCCTGTTTGTAATATATCTGTGTTATTCCATATCCATATTCGAGTTCTTCTTTATTGGCTCTACCTTGGACTATCACCGTGGTACAAGGAACCGGACCATAACAGTATTCCATTTTTTTTTCAGCGGTAGACCAATTGCCATCCGCTCTGTCCTGCTATTTATCCATAGCTGATTCCTACCTTTCCCAAGGGTATTAGTACGTAAGTAAATGTAATGGATTCGACTGGAATTCCTCAGTCCGAGCCTCTATCCATTACTCCACCGTGCCTCCGTGTCACTTATTTACACATTTACATACATTAGCAAAAATTAAGCAAAATTGCTTATATATTCTTTTTTACATAGGCGACATATCTTACGTTCGCCATTGTAGTTTTTCCATTGGCATTTACCATAATTGTCTTTCAGAACATGCAACATTAAAATGCCCATTGTTCTTCGAAGCAGTCCAGCATTTTGACACAGAAGAGTCGAGAGACAATATAAATTATGTACATTTGGTTCCAGGAAATTTGAGGTAAGGAAACACATCCCTATAGTATTGATGTTAAGATGATGTTCTGACGACTGCAGTAAAAGCCGGTGAGACTGTAAGATTATTTTTCATTACACACGCGTGGGAGGCTCCTCATTAACCATCGTCTTGTGTCGAATTTTCTTCCCTACGAAGGCAATTTAATTATCATCTTTTCTGAGTAGACATTTTCTCGCGAGAAGAAAATGCAATGGATACAGGCTGCGTCTTACGATAAGGAGCTATTTTTAATTATTAAACGTATGTTTAAAATAAAATTATACCAATATACTTATATAAAAACTGTAAAGCATTTATAACTGGATTTTCAGGGTTACGGCCATATCATGTTGAAATACCAGTTCCCGTACGATTACCAAAGTTACAGGAGCTGATATTTCCAAGTGGGCGTCCATTTTAACTTCAGTGATCGTACGGGGGCTGGCGTGTCCACTTGATGTGGCCGTAAACCCTCTCATACTGTGAATACAACAACTGGTATTGCAGACCTGGAGGACCACATATACGGGGTGCGGCAGAAATACCTCTCATATACGCTCCCACAAACACCGAAATACCGCCCACATAAGCCTCCCAGAAATACCTCCCTACATAAAGATAAGACATTAGCTAGATGAATACATAATTGCTATTAATGCCATACCATTATGTGAGAGGTATTTGGGGCCGTATCCTGTACTACTCATGAAAGTGCATTGTCGAATACTTATAAACTGACTTTTTTAAAACCCACTCACTTATTGATTTTTAAGGCCTTTGTTATGACAGCATCGCAATCAAGTAGTGGCCGCCCACGAAAAATAACAGCAAGAGCAAGTAGACATCTCGTTAGGCAAGCCCAGGCAAATCTCCACTGCTCACTGGCCAGTGTCAGAATCAATGTGTATACATCTACTCTGCGACGAAATCTGAACACTGCTCATCTTCATGACAGAATGCTTAGAAATGGCCACTGCTTAGAAAGTAGCTGTAATTCATTTAACAAATTTTTTCTTAATGAATATATAGTTTAATTTGTTGATCAACTAGAAAAGAGACGATTATTTTACATATTTCCTTAGGGTTTCACTTACTTTTGCACAGTACTATATATATATATATATATATATATATATATATATATATATATATATAAACCGTCATTTAGCTTGACGTTCCTAACCGCTCGGGCACAAAAGGATCGTTCGGTTGGCAAAGTCGAATTTACTGCTTTATTGAAATATAAGCAGTATATATATATATATATATATATATATATATATATATGTGTGTGTGTGTGTGTGTGTGTGTGTGTGTGTGTGTGTGTGTGTGTGTGTGTGTATTTAAGCAGCAATCCTTCTTTCATGCACATTTCATTGAATAAGACAGGCAAGGTGCTTTTATTTAGTTTTTTTTTTTATACAATTTCTAAAAAAACTAAATAAAAAACTAAATAAAAACCTAAATAAAAGTCGCATGAGAAAAAGAAATGTGCATATATATATATATATATATATATATATATATATATATATATATATATATATATTTTTTTTTTTTCCAGGGTTATAATTTATTAAATTGGAATCGTAATTATGATCTAAATCATTAGATCTACAAATTCCTACGTATATAAATATATATATATATATATATATATATTGACCACTAATATTATCTATCTATCTCTCTCTCTCTCTCTCTCTCTCTCTCTATATATATATATATATATATATATATATATATATATAGAATAACGACAAAAATATTCTTCATCAACGCGTTTAAGGATTTTATTTTGCGTCATGTATTTATAAACAGAAGTAAAAATATAGATTTTTAAATTTATTTAATTTAAAAACGCTCAGCAATATCCTTTAGGCTAACAGTGAAAATCAACGTAAACTATGGATGCTGCCAGGTGATATAATTTAATACCTAATAAACGAAAATGAGTTAATGTTGCCATTGTTATTACATTTTATATATATATGTGCGTATGTGTGTCCGTTTATTATACATTCTCATCTCATCCGCCTTTCCTTCCCTTGCAGTTTGTAGAAGATTAAACTACACTTCTCTTAAAAAAATCCGCTTAAAACTAATCTTATATGCCGGTTTCAATATATTTGTGAATGTACTGTAGTGAGTGATGTTTTTTTTTCTGAACCAAACCTGTCGTATGTCGTATTCTGCCCAAAGACATTCCTTTGCTGAGATTTCAAACGTTTTTGCTACAAACACGACAAATGAAGTATCTTCTTGAAACTATTCAGGGGTTAAAAATACATAGGCGTGTATATCTATCATTTTTCAGCAACATAAATGCCCCGAATCATACTCTGTTGAAAATAGAGTTACTTTTTATACTGGACTATTCTTCGGCATTATTCTCTTTCTCTCTCTCTCTCTTTCTCTTTCTCTCTCTCTCTGTTCCATTCTCATAAACGCCCTCAAACATAAGTCCATAAGCAGTCGTGATCTATCTATCTATCTATCTATCTATCTATCTATCTATCTATCTATCTCTCTCTCTCTCTCTCTCTCTATCAATCTATCTCATTCTGTTCCAATCTATTCTTTTCTGTTGATTTAAATCTTATTCTGTTCATATCTATCTATGTATTTATCTATCTGATCATATTCCTAATATATATATATATATATATATATATATATATATATATATATATATATATACAAAGTGCACTCTGCAAGTTTTAAGATTTCCTTGAAGAGAAAACAAATACAAAAAGCTCTAATCTCCTTCAAAATGAGATTCACCAATTTCAACGCGCAAACTGTAGCGTTCCAGCCACTTGTTAAAGGCTTCCTAGTAGCACTCCATAATGCAAATGTCCTGAGACCGCGCCACGGTCTCTTTTATCTCATAAACGCTCTCAAACCATTAGTCCATAAGCAATCGTGATCTATGTATCTATCTATCTATCTATCTATCTATCTATCTATCTATCTATCTTATTCTGTTCATATCTATCTATCTATCTATCTATCTATCTATCTATCTATCTATCTATCTGTTATCTATCTATCTATCTATCTATTGTTTGTTTCTATCTATCTATCTATCTATCTATCTATCTATCTATCTATCTATCTATCTATCTAATTCTGTTCATATCTATCTATCTATCTATCTATCTATCTACCTATCTATCTAATTCTGTTCATATCTATCTATCTATCTATCTATCTATCTATCTATCTTATTCTGTTCATATCTATCTATCTATCTTATTCTGTTGATTTTCAATCTAACTGATTCCTAATATATATCTACAATGTGCACTCTGCAAGTTTTAAGATTTCCTTTAAGAGAAAACAAATACAAAACTTCTATCTATCTATCTATCTATCTATCTATCTATCTATCTATCTATCTATCTATCTATCTATCTACTTCAATATAGGATTCTCCATTTTCAATTCGCGTACTGTATCATTTTAGTTCGTAAAGGATTCTTTGTAGCTTTCCGAAATGGACATGTCCTGAGACCGCGTCTTTTGTCTCATAAACGCCCTCAAACATTAGACCATAAGCAGTCGTGATCTATCTATCTATCTATCTATCTATCTATCTATCTATCTATCTATCTAATTCTGTTCCATTCTTTCTTTCTTTCTTTCTTTCTTTCTTATACTTATCTACAAAGTACACTCCGGAATTTTTAAGATTTTCTTTAATAATGTCATTTATTTATTTTAAAACAATACAAATACTGTAATCACCTTTAAAATAGGATTCTCCAATTTCAACGCGCATGATTTAGCGTTCCAGCCACTTCGTAAAGGCTTCCTAGTAGCACTCCATAATGCACATGTCCTGAGACCGCACCACAGCGTCTTTTATCTCATAAACGCCCTCAAAGCATTTGTCCATTGGCAGTCGTGATCATTTCATAGGTTTCCGATAATGTTTTGCGCTAATCTCGATAAAGATTCTACAGAAAGTCCGTATCATTTAATACTCTCCAGTATTAATTCACCTTTGTATCCCTTGTCTTTTTTCTCATATTGAACTAGAATATGCGATTTTTTTACGCAATATTCGACTAATGGATTATCCTCAAAACTACCAGAGAATCAGGTTTGTTTTTTTTAAAACAAACGCTTTAACCATGTAAGCCATTTGTTTTTCCGTCAACTGGCGTGATATGCCAAAGACGAGGTATTTTTGTCAAATTTACTGTGAAGTTTACGCTATCTTATGCCATTGTTCAAGCAATTTCATATTACGATCCTCCCACAAATTTTATTGTTCTCACCGAAGCAACGTCGAGCCTGGTCTGTACCTAGATGGGTGACTACTTGGGAATACTAGGTGTTGTAAGCTTGGATGCGCGGGTGGTGTAACAGCTCGGAAATGAATTCAGTGACGGGAAAATGCCCTTGGGGAAGCTGTAAATCAGTTTCTTCTCTCCCAGCTGTATGTTGCATAACAGGGCAGACTGGGTTGGTTGGTAACCAGTCTACATCAGACAGAAATGACAACTTACTGACAGAAAATCTTCTGCCTAGTCAGTCATGAATCCAAAGAGTTATGATCGCCAAAACGTGGATCACGTATGGCAATTAACTGATGTTTTATTACTCGCAAATACCCATGGGAAAGATATGAATCCACCTCTTTTCTCCCAATATAGGGGTTAATTACTAGGAATGAAATCAGTAAACTTCATTGACTTAAAAAAAATTCTTAAGAATCTAAAAATATTTTCTTTTTTTAAATAACCCACAAAAGGTTGATAAGCCGTAAAAAACACATTAACACTTCTTTCGTTTCATCAGTTTAGATCTTATCACTTCCACTCTCGTTTCCACAGTGTTCCAAATATAAGAAGGAAGTCTCATCCAAATATTTTCCCCCCCAAACTGTTACTTTTTTAGAACAGTCACCCGCCTGGGCGGTTCTCTAAATATTTAAACTTTGACCTTTTCAAGTCAAGGACCAATCATTATCTATGCTCTTCATTCCCACACAGATTTGGAGAATTTGATACGCACAGGGCATATTTTATGCAAGAGGGCTATAGAGTTGTGGCAAGTAACCTAACAACCTTGTGTAACTGGATTGCATGAAAAAGATAGATAGTAAGGAGACAAATACTGCTTAGAGATACAAAAGATAGGAAGTTGTGGAGGGACATGGTTACCCATAACCTAAAGAAACACGGGGCATAAAAGAAGGGGAGCTGTGTAGATTAATGTCATCAAATCAAAATCGGAATATTTAATCAGATATATAAATAATGGAAGTTATTTATGGGTTTACTATTTTTACATACAGCTATACCTACATGTATGCATATAGGTGCATAATGTCAGAGCTAAGTTAAATGTTGATTATATTCAGCGTATTGCTAAGTAAGATGTCTCCTTCACGATTCAAGTTTATGTTGATTCACGAATATTTTTCAAGGATGAAAAATTACCTCTGATCTGAGTCCGAATAGCAAGTAATTGAATTAACGGATTTATTTGGATTCAAAGCGTCTCACCAAAATAATATAAAAAAAATATCAATTAAATTAAAAGGAAAAAATCCCCCCAAAAAATTAATCAACGCTTAAAAATGCTTGATTAAATTACCAGACAATAAAATGAAGATGAAGAAATTCATCTAGTATTTTCTACATTTTTTATGAAAATGATTATCGAATCACGATTGAGGAGGAAATATTGAATTGTCATTTTTATACTATTTCTCTTACCACTAATAATGCTGTCAGTGCGAAAAGAATATCCAGCATATCGGTTTCAATTCCAACTCGATTCTGTTTCGTTCACTTCGCGCTAATACCCTGAATCCATCTTCCTCCATCTATGGGTTAAATAGCAAGACAGACTTACCTCTCTTGCCTTGAGGTAGCAACAAGTCTACGAGAAGAAAAACTTAGAATACAAATCCGTCTCGAAACGTTAGGCTATCTTGCCCAAGACACACCACCGCTGCTATAGCTGCAGCACATATGATGTTCTTCTGACCCTAATGGATTATGAAGACTCGTGACGTCATATGTAATGTGTGAATAAATGAATGGTTGCCTATTTGTTATATTAAGAGTTTAAAATTAAGAGTGTGCGTAAATTATGAATACTAGCATATGCATACAAATTCAAACAATAAAAGATAAAAATTTAATTATAGACCTAACCCCCTACAATTAATACCCTTTTTATCTTCCATTAGTATGGCTGATGCTAACCTCCAGGAGAGCGACTCATTGCGTCTTCTTCGAGTAACGTTTTCGGCTGACCTGAAGTGGAATGTGTATATTGAATCAACTGCTAAGTCTACAGATAAGACATTTTGTTCACTACGCTGTGCTAGAAAATTGTTCTCGCCAAAAACTGTCTTAAATACTTATAAGCCTACCATTCACCCTCGCTTTGAGTATTACTGCCACGTCTGGTCTGTTGATACTGATATATATTTAGAGATAATTGGGAAAATCTAATTTTTTAAACATTTACGTTTTATCCATTACTGTAAGTATTTTTAAAACATTTTAAATTTCATAATTTTTTTATTTATCATCGATGTAGAACGCTCATACTGTCTCGCCAAATCCATTACTCGTACGTCTTTCTTGCGGTTTTTTAAAAATAATTTCCCCTTTTCCCTCAAACTAAATTATACGTTTCGTCTTTTCATCACAGCTCTTTACATTTACCTTCTTTGGATATCATGGTATCACTAAAGAGATTTTCAAAATAACTGCAAAAAAAAAAAAAAAAAAAAAAAAGAAAAAAAAGATCCTTCTAGCGCGAGGTGAACACATGTACTAGGTGTGGAAATACTCTCGATGCTTGGCAACAAGTAAATGCTTAAATGTAACTCGCTCGTATCTGAGATATCAGCTCGTATCTCAAGGAAAAAAAAACGGCTCATATCTAAAAAAAAAAAACTCCTATGTCGGTAGGCTCATATCTCAAGGCATTACTAGATTAAGGAACAGGAAATAACATAAGGAACACAAAAAGAGTGCTGAACTGCTATGTGATATTAATTTTACTTGAATCAGGAAAGGATTGTTGAAATTTCTGCGACAATGAAGAAAGCGGGCTTGGGGAAATTGATACTCACAGGGCCTATTAAAGGGGTAGAAAGCAACAGCAAGGAACATTGTTGTCTGTGTAAATGGATGACAGAACAGAGAGTTTTCGTAAATAGATAATAAGGAGTGAAACGTGGCTTAGAGCTATAAGGAACGGGAAGTTGGGAAGAGCCTGAAATGCATAAAATATCTATGTATCTATAAATCTCTCTATTTTCATTTGTTCATTATCTATCTATCTATCTATCTATCTATCTATCTATCTATCTATCTATTCGGCATTAAATGATTCATATGAAGTTGATATGCTGTTAAACAAATAACCAATATCTATCTATCTATCTATCTATCTATCTATCTATCTATCTATCTATCTATCTATCTATCTAGTTCTCTCTTTAGGATTATATAGTTCTTTATTACGATCTATCTATCTATCTATCTATCTATCTATCTATCTATCTATCTGTTTTACTTTTCAACATCATGAAGCGCCAATAACACATCTTGTTATTTACAACGTTTTGCCATTTAAACATTTTTTTAAAAACGTTTTTTTTTTTTTGTTTTTTTTCCGTTCTCTGAAAAAACAAAAAAAAAAACAAACAAAAAACAAACAAACAAAAATCTTCCTGACATTCTGCTGAAGCCATTGATGTTTTGACTTCTCACCATGGGAAACCTTTCTTTGGACATGTCCTAGGTGCTTATTAAATGAGCATGACAAAAACTGAATTTGACAAAATAAACCCAACCAAAAAATAAAAAAATAAAATAAAAATAAGGAAAGAAAAAAGAAAAAAAATAAGAAAAGAAAAGAAAAGAAACATTTTTTAGCGGTTATCACTAAAACATACCAAATTGAAATTTGTACAGATGTATTTGTGAATATATGCATCACTGAATGTGTGCCCCCAAACGCACACCCGCCTATCTATCTATCTATCTATCTATCTATCTACATATTCCTTAAAATAAGTGACATATATAGCCAGTTACGCCCCTGGATTATTTCTTTTTTTTTTATTTTTATCATTTGTTCAAAACATAAGCATCAACACGTGGAGATACAAAAAGTTGAAAACTTTTTGAAAAGCTAAGCGAAACCAGTTAAAGTTAAAAATGTAAAACAACAAATTTTTTCTCGGGAAAAAAAAACTGAAAATCTAATTCTAAGTAATAAAGTTTTCATTTTTCTCTGTAAAAATACATATATTATAAATAAATTCACAGCTCATCAGTGTGGCTAGACGTCTGGTTACCTCGAGCTAGGATCGAAACTCGACTAAATTGGCATCACTCGGGATTCTACCACTAAGCCATTGGCGCACGGCAGGGACGAAGGCGAATTTAAGCGTATTTATTTTTAAATAAACACGAAGTGACTGAGAGAACTCGATTCGATTTACCGAAGAGTCTAGCATTATTAGCCGAAATAGTCACTGTTTACAAACCCACACTTCCATATATATATTTCAGTTCAAAAGTTTGTAGCAACCCCAGAAATATTTTAGATCCCAGTATAAAATCAAATCTTATGCACCTTTTTCGATGTTTAAAGTAATGAGCTTATTAGAAATAGTTGAATATAACCTTCATTTATATATGTTTATTAAAATGGCCCAATTTTCAGTTACTTTAATGGAAGCCTTTATGTACAAAATCTATTGCTCCAAAAATTTGTTCACTTCTGCTTATCCCGAATCAAAATCCACTCAAAATAGTATGCACATTTGAAATCAAGTAGTTTTTCTTAGCCATTCTCACTTTGTCGTTAATCTTTATTCTCAGTCTGTTGATGTTTACTGCAGTTCTCTTGATAATCATTAAGTGAATAAAATACTTTTTGTTTTAACTCTCAAATGGCTTGAAGGAATCAAATATCAATCGAAACGAGAGCTCAAATCGAAATTCTTACTAAAGAAGGATATTCGCAAATTAATTGCTAATAAAAGTGAGAATATCCAGCTATGGTTTACAATATTCTCTAAGAAGGAAGGATGAAACTGGTGTGAATAAGAAAGATAGAAAAATTTCAGGCAAAAGCAGAGTCACTTCTCAGAGTGAAGTAGACGACTCATATTAAATTGCAAAAGGAATCGAAGTTCAACAGCACCCGAATTGATGGCGCATTGAAACTCATCCAGAGAAAACCCACTATCTCTAACAACTGTAAAACAGACGCTGATATCAAGAAGCCTTCATGTTCGAGTGGCTGTCAAGAAGCAATTTCTACGACGTGAGAATAAAGAGAAAACATGGAGTATTGCTGGCATATATGGTCTGGAGCCCCTTCTGTTTGCCTCGGGGTTCTTGATAAGATCCAGAGACGGATATGCAATATAATTGGCCCCGATCTGGAATCTCGTCTGCAGTCGCTCTCTCACAGACGCGCCGTCGCCTCTTTCTGTCTTTTTTACAAATACTTTCATGGTAATTGCTCCGAGGAGCTGCATTCGCTGGTTCCCAGACTTCATGAATTCAAGCGCCCTACGAGGCATCTCGCTCTCACCCTTTCAATGTTGAAACTGTTAAATGTAGCCGCCTCTTCTACTCCAATAGCTTCATATCTCGCACATCTCGCCTGTGGAACTCCCTTCCCTATTCCTGTTTCTCTGATAGCTATAATCTCTAACTTTTCAAATGTAATGTCAATCGACATCTCCAGTTGCCTTGATCTATCCACTGTCCTTCTCCTCATCCTTTCTTCTATCATTCCTACCTGCTCCCGCTTCAAATCCTCTATAACCCCTTACGTGCTAGTGGCTTCCTGCCTTGCGAGAGGTGAAATGCTTAAAAAAACAAAACAAAAAACAAAAAAAAACGTTACCGTGGGCAAGCAAACATAAAAATTGGAATGTCAATGAGCAGAAAACGATGTCTATTGACTAACGAATCAAAATTCCAATCGTTTGGGTCAAACAGAAGAATTTTTTTGTCTTGTTGAAATGGCAAGTGAATGTGTTGAGCCAACAGTGAAACATGGAGGAAGATCAGTGATAGTGTGAGGCTATTTTAGAGGAACGGATCCTGGAAATTTAATAATGCACTGCCTTCTTTCACGTGAATCATAGATTTTTAATTGGATTTAGATCAGGACTTTGACTAAGCCGTTCGAAGACTTGAAATTTCTTTTTGCGATCACATTTTTTTTTGGATTTGTTTTGATGCTTGAGGTCATTTCCTTGTTGGAATTTACAACTCCGATCTAAGCACCCCTTTTGAACTGAGGTCAAGACATTTTCGTTCAAAATTTCTTGCTATCTTACAGAGTTCATTGTGTTGTCAATGTTTACTAATTTGTCTGTTCCACCTGCAGTAAAGCACCCACGAACTCATAATACTGACGACACTTGTGATTAATGGTTGGTATCAAGTTCTATTCACATGTCGTATTAAGAGTTCGCCAGATATACCACCTATTGTTTCTCCCACAAATCTCTAGTTTTGTCTTATCCAACCATAAAACCTTTTGTCAGAATTTTTCTAGCTTAGTAATATGAACTTTGTCATAGCTGAGGCGAGCATACTTGACTTACTTCGTAAACAGTGGTTTTTTCTAGGCATTCTGTCATGTAGATCGTCATTGTTCAGATTTCGTCGCACTGTAGATATATGCACATTGATTCTGACATTGACCAATGAACATTGGAGAACTACAAAGGTCACAGCAGGATTTCCATAGGTTTTCCTAACGAGATGTCTATTTGCTCTTGCTGTCACTTCTTGATTGCGATCCTGTCATAACAAAGTCCTTCCATTTATAAATAATTTGTTGCACGGTGGAGAAGTGCACTCCTAATTATTTTCATAGCTTTTTGTTGCCTTCTCCATCATTATAGGCTTCTACCATGCGATTTTTTAACATTTCAGAAAGTTCTTTTGATCTTTGCATATATATTTTTTAAATTTTAGTCTTTAACTGCACACATTTGAATACACAATGAGTTATATTGTTTGACTGCAGTATACACAGCTTACCAAAAAATGAACCCATGTCATTTTAAATTTTACATGTGCACAAAAAATATTTGCACTGGAAACCGTGTAAAACAAAAATACGCAGGGTAAATGTAAGGGTTCACTTATTAGGACCTTGAATAAGTTCTTGCTGATTTTTCCTGAAAAGTAATGTTTTGTTTACAAACATTAGTAAGAAACATGTCATTGAAAGTATTGTCCAATACTATTTTTTGAATTCCACGTAGGAAAAACGACACGTCTTTCGAAGGTAACTACAAGTCGATTCATTTTTTTGGCATTTTCATAAGAATGAAAGTGCTGCTTTGCCAGGGCATCTACCATTGATCGGAAGAAGTGATAATCGTACAGAGCAATGTTTGTACGATTATTAACGGCAGAGCAATGTCTGTACGTATTAATGGCAGGTGGAGAAAGCCTTCCACTTTAAATATTTCCAAATACGTTTTCACCCATTTTGCGACATGTGGCCAAGCGTTGCCATGTTGCAAAATCAATTTTTCGTGTCTCTGCTCGTATAACAGCCGTTTTTTCTCCAATGCTCGGCTCATATGCATCAATTGTAATCGATAGCGATTACTCGTCATAGTTTTGAGCAGCTTTACACTACACTCAGCTGATCCCAACAAATGCAGAGAAGATGTTTCGAACCATAGCTATTCAGCGTCGTTGCCGATGTTGATGCATGGCCGGGCTTACCCCACGATCTTCTACGCTTAGGGTTATCGTAGTGTATCCACTTTTCATTGCCGGTCACGATACAATGCTAAAACTTTCCTTTTCTGGCGTTGAGCAGCTGATCACACGTGACAAGACGCCAATTGACGTTTCTCGGCTTCAACTCGTACGGCACACAATGTCCTTGCTTTTGAATCATTCCTAATGCTTTCAAACCTTTCGAAACTGTTGTGTGATCAACTCCTAATGATTCTGCAAGTTCAGATTGACATGAGTCTCCATGAAATAATGCCTCCAATTCTTCGTATTCAAACGTTTTCGATGCGTCAGTGCGTTATCTTCAACATCAAAATCATTATTTTTGAAGCGTCTAAACCAATCTTTACATGTTGTTTCCGACAGAGCATGGTCGCTGTAAGTCTCAACAAGAATTCTGTGCGCTTCAGCTGCAGATTTCTTTTGAATAAAGTAGTGCAGTCAAATTTCTCGCAAGTACACTTTCTTTAGCACGAAATCCGACACGTTTAACGCTATGAAAAACAAAGTTGTTTACACTTCGGTGAAGTGGCATACACTGAATTTCGACGGCGAGAACTTATTCATGGTCCTAATAGTTTTGTTCGTCTTAGTTTATAATTAATATTTTTTATTCCAGCTTGATAAAAATCTTTGAAAGTGGCTGTAATTCATTTAATAAAGGTTTTTCTTAGTGAATATATAGTTTAATTTGTTGATTATCTAAAAAAAAGAGATAATTATTTTACATATTATCTTAGAGGTTCACTTACTTTTCTTAGAGGTTCACAGTCCCATATATATATATATATATATATATATATATATATATATATATATATATATATATATATATATATATATATATATATATATATATATATATATATATATATATATATATATATGTGTGTGTGTGTGTAGATAGATAGAGAGAGAGAGAGAGGAAGGTATCTAAATAGTGTATATTAAGTAAAAGTAGTTAGTGAAAAATACAGGATTTGATAGACAGGGTGATAGAAGAAAGCTAGAAAAAAAAAACTAACTACCAACTGACGAAAAGTATTTTCAAAAAGCAAGAAAAAACGTCCAATATGAGAGTTAGGAATTGGAGATATAGAAATCAAGCAGGTTCAGAAGTTTAAATATGTGGGAAGCGTTTAAACAGATGATTGAAAATGCGACACTGAGATTCGAACGCGTATTGGACTAGCGAAAAGAAGCATACTGAAAGCTAAGCGAGGTGCTGAGAAGCGGGAAGATTTTGGTAGAAACAAAGAAAAGGTTGCTGGATTGCTATGTGACATCAATCGTCTTATACGACAATAAGTGGTGGACAATCATTCCACGGATAAAGAAAAAAACAACAGACTGTAGAAATGGTGTTCTACAGAAAGCCACTGAGATTTCCATGGACACAGCCAGTAAGCAACAAAGAAAGTCTTAAAGAAAATGGCAAAGAAAGAACACTTATACTCAGACTGCTGAAATTCCTTGGACATCATAAAGAAGGAGGGCGTGGAAATCTCGACCCTCACGGGGCATATTCAGGGCAAGAGAGATAGGGGAAGGCAGTTAAATGTGTGAATGGATGGCGGAACGGAGTTGGGAGTCTTAGCAAAGGGAGAAATAACTTTTAAGAGCCGTATGAGATAGGACGTTGTGGAGAGCAAAGAACAAGAAGTCCGAGGGCGGACTGGAATAACTGTCGCAAATACGCTCTTAAGTAGGCGCCCAAGGGGTCGTCAGTGATGTTTTGAATTGGTTCATCAGGGAGTTTCGGGTCTTTCAACATCATACTCTGCATCACCAAATCGACCCAATCAGGGGAGATCAACCCCTGATTCCCCCTTCCAACTAAACGCTAACAGCTACTCTGGCCTTTTTAAAGAATAAGAGAAAGAAAGACCACATGTTCCGCACATCCGATTGGATGTTTGTAACAACCAATCCGGTGCGCGAAATATCTTTTAAATGGGGACTAGCTTCTTTTCTTATTTCGCTGGATTGCGGATTCGGTGGATAACTGAGGAGGTTATCTTAATCTTCCTAAATCTTCTCCTTAAGTATTGTATGGATTAATTATTTGCCGTTTTTATTTTATTTGTATTTTTTTCTTTTCTTTGGCGGGGATACTTAAACTCAACCCTGTTATCACATTTTATCGTTTAGCCTGTTTCTTAACATTATTGCATATTAACTTTTATTGGATGTATTCGCAAAATTAATATAATAATTGTCCATAAACATGGCGTATATATATATATATATATATATATATATATATATATATATATATATATATATATATTTCCCGTACATACAAAAATGAAATTAAAAATAAAAGTACAGTAAGCACTATAATATTCCTTAATATTGATTTAAACTATATACAAATTTGAAGTCGTTAAATATAATAGACAACAAAATGATCTTGAAGTATATCAAGTATTAACGAAGCTTCATATTATATATATATATGTATCGCTTAAAAACCGCTGAAAATTAAACTAATAAAATAACAAGAGATACCTTCTAAAAACTAAACAAAGTATTAAGATACAAAGAGAAGTTCCGTGCTGCTCGATAATATCTATCCTTCTATAGGGTAGTGAACGCAGACTTTACAGATGAAAAAGCCACTTTAGGCAAAAGAAATATGGTTCTACAGAAGGATGATGAGAATAGTATGGACGGGATATGTGAGCAACGATAATATTTTAACAAAAATGTAAACAAAAAGGTTAATTATATAATGAATGCGAATGTCAGTGTGTCACTGTGTCACACTTTTTAAACTTTACTCCAAGAGGCCGTAGCCCAGCATATCATACCATTTTGGAATCAGGCCGGCTCCATGAGCAAATTAAAATCATTGTAGACCGGATCCGGGCCCGCAATCCTCAATTTTGGATGTCCAAGTTTTCATTACTACTATTGTTGTCGGATTCCGCCATCTTGGCTTCTACTGATGAAAACACTTAAAGGGACACAACTCTTTAACGTTCAATAGATCATGTTCAAATGATAAAATTACTGTACTCAAATTACAGTGTTTCAAAATAAAATTATCCGTGTTTTCAACTTTACTCCTACAGGCTGTAGCCCAACATATACCATTTTGGAATCAGGCCGAGTCTGTATCCTGAAAGTTTGGATTCCAAAGTTTTCATTACTGCGATTGTTTTCGGCGATAATTTACGTGATTTTTTTGCGACTAATTTTTTTGTACGACAACAATTTTTATAACTTGTAAATAAATTTAGGAATAATCGAAATTAATTACGAAATCTGGCGAAAGTCACCTATGAAATAAAAATAAATGTTTGTACGGAAAGTAAGGACCTACGTACATCAAATTTTCTTTAAATTATGTGGCAGCAAAAAAATTATCGCTAAACTTTTAAAGGTAAGCCTTAAATATTAATGCAATACTTAAATGCAGCGATCAATTTTGAGTTCTTCTATAGTTTATTGTTACCTATTGCATATACTCCTCCCTACCAATTGTGATGAAGGCTGTATTATCAGCTCTCTGCAGGAGTCAGTTTAAATGCCGCCCGATAGGATAGCTTTTAAGCTAGCTATACATAAATTCAGAAAGAAATAGTCGAATATCCTGAGGCAGATAATGAGATAAATGCTTCGAAAATTAGACACTCACAAGACATATTGAAGGTAAATTGGACCGTGTAAAGCGAGTAACATATATAACGAGCTAGCATAAATGGAAGTTGGGGAGAGTCATGATTATCCTTGTCTTGAAGGGACATGGAATATAAAAGAAGGTCTGGTACTCTCTGAAACTCTAATGAAAAATTACCATTTTTCGGTAGGCCTCGTGGCTGGTTAAGTTTTTAATACGTATTTTCCGAGTAACTGCCTACTAAAATAGTGTCTTAACCCTAGCTCTATAGCAGGCGTTCACACCATACATATAATTATACAAACATTTATTTAAATCTTATATTTTTATTTTTAAAAATCGTGAGAAGGTAGCGCATGCGCACACGACGACGTACTATCGATTACCCATCTTTTTGTGAAATTTAATTTGCTATTACCATTTTTTGGAATATTTCTGAAAATTAGTTTTTGAAGATTTTTTTATATCAATTTAACCCCTCTTCCTTTTTGAAACAGAGATGGTTTCTTAATCAAACTGAAGATAAATTAATGTTTCTTTTTTAACCAATGTCAAATATTAATTTGTTTATCTGTTTTTCTTTTTAAATGTCTGTGTTAGTTGAGCATCTCTTTCTCTCTTTCTCTCTCTCTCTCTCTCTCTCTCTCTATATATATATATATATATATATATATATATATGATATTATATAATATATATAAATATATATACAGTGTAACCCGGATATAAGAGAGATTTTCTCTGGTCCCAAATTAGAGCCTGTGTTAATGCATATAAAATAGACCAAACCCGGATATAAGAGAAACCCGGATATAAGAGACTTCTCCGGTCCCGACAACTCTCTTATATCCGGGTTACACTGTATATATATTATTGAGGCATGTGTTATTAAAGTCTACGGAACTTTTCCGTTAAATAATCTTTCTTTCGATTTTTGCTGGCTTTCTCGTAAGTTTCTTTGTTTTGGGGTCTAAGTTGTTGAAAAATGACCTCAGTGCCTGAGCGCTGACAAATCCTCGAAGCCATCACAATGAAAAAACAAAATCCCAACATATATAAAATAGGATTTTATACCGGTAGAAATATCTTAAACATGTTCAATAGCTAATCCCCCCAAAATAAATATCAATCTTCCGCCTCCGAACTGCTAAGAAAGTACACGGCCTGAATACCCAAAAATATTATCTATAAAAATAAAAAGCGACCTACTTCAAACCAAAAGCATACAGCCATGATGACTGTTGACGAAAGAAAGATTATTAAACGGAAAAGTTCAAGTTCCGTAGTGTTTAATAACGCATGTCTCAGTATTGACATACAGCCGATATATATATATATATATATATTAAAGAAAAATACAGAAAAAACAAAAATCTGAATATGCATTTATGTAGTATTAATGTTAAAAATAAAGTCGACGTCGGACGTTTCGGTCTATTTAAGACCATCATCATGGACATTTTCATTTTAAACATAATTAACATTATAACTTTTGTGTTAAATTTAACACAAAGTTAATTATGTTTAAATGAAAATGTCCATGATGATGGTCTTAAATAGACTATAACGTCCGACGTCGACTTTATTTTGCTTATATATATTTGCTTACATATATATATATATATATATATATATAATAAACTGTTACATTGGAAAATGCAAGTTGCCACGACAAAGATGCATATTTGTTTCAACGTCTAATCACGTGGTCAGATCTTTAGACGTTGAAACATATATACATCTTTGTCATGGCAACTTGCATGTTCCATTGTAACAGTTTATAATAAATATCTATGGTTCTACTCTTGTATTGAGCCTTTTTTTAAATTAATAATTAATGTTATGAACGTTTGAATTTATATTCTTCTCATTCTTTTACATTCGTGTATATATATATATATATATATCCCTGTCTTTTTTCATGATTACATTACTTGAACCTTTGGTTAACACTTCCTATTGAATAATGCAAAATCGTAGGTTCAAACGATGGTTAACAGATAAATCGGGAAAATCATTAGCTGTGTAGTGAGTTCAAGTCTTACTGGCGTCGTATATTTATTTGTGTCTAAACTTAGTAAATATTTAAGTTCTCTTACTTGAGAGGGATACATAGAAATTTAGTCTCGCAGACCATTACTAATGTAGTTATTTCGATTTTTATTGGTTGACTCGCATTTTGGTCACGTAGGACATGTGGTCCTACAGAGAGATGCTGAGTATGCCATGGAATGCGCAAGTTAATCAACGAGGAAATCTTAAAGAAACCTGTAACAGAAGAACGCTTATACTCAAAATCAGACAGATGAAATTTCTCTGACACATAATGAGGAAGGAGGGCTTGGAAAATGTAATCGCCACTAGGCCTATCGAGGTCAAGCGATAGACGATGGTAACGAGCAACCTACTAGACGAGCTTGTGCGAATGGATGGCGGAACGGTGATTTTGAGGCTTGGCAAATGGAGAAACACTGATGAGGGCCACAAGAGGAAGTTGTGGAGAGCCATGGTTTAATCTGAAGAGATACGTTACAGAAGATGACTATAAGAATAAGGTCAACATCACGATCCCGTAATCCATTAGGGTCATGTACTGCAGCTGTAGTCGAAGGGGTGTTTACTGGGCAAGACAGCCTGACGGAGCCCAACCTTCTCTAGGCTGATTTTGATTTCATTTTCTTCTTCTAGATTGGTTGCCACCTAAGGCTATAGGACCCAGAAGAGTAATGTGGGGGTGTGGGATAGATAGAATCCTACAAGGGTATTAGCACATAAGTGAATTTAATAAACTATATTGAAATTCGAACTCGGCTCTCCGATTCATCAATCCGAGCGACTATACATTAGTCCACCGTACTTCCTAAAATAAGTCAAGCTTTGTAAATACCTGTGCGCGTGTGTGTGTTCGTGACAGAAAGAGAGAGGGAGAGAGAGAGAGAGAGAGAAGAAAAAAGTGAGAATGAGAGAGAGAGGAGGGGGGTATTAGCGCGTCAATTATTTAAAATAGAAAATTGAACAAATATAATAGTTGAGAAAATGATGAGAGATATAGAATATCAACGAGTCAATATTAAGCTGTAAAATGCTAATTTTTTCAGGCATGTGCATTCAATGTCTTAATTATTTCACCCCAAAACAAGGCGATAAAGTCATTAAAATGTAAAAGGATACGAAGAGTGAAAGAGAGTGTTATTGAGGAAAGAGGACGATAAATGAGAAGGGTTCAAATAGACAGGTGACGACGATTGATGTTGCATTTAAATTTTTGAATATCATAGTTTACAGGAAAGCAAGAAGTCGGAAGAGAGTTCAACAAGCGAGAAGTGCGAGAGGAGAAAATGTAGCATTTTCAAAGTTATAGATTATCAAAAAGCTCATATTAAGTTGTAAAATTTTCTACATATGAAAATATTTTTTCCGTGTAAGAACTAGTTGATTTATTTTAAACAAAGTATCTTTTTTGCTATCCTCTCCCAGCTGCAATGATGGAGAAAGCATTACCTCGCACCATCGCTAGTGAAACACGCTGCAAGAGCCACACCGTTTCGCGAGACTCGTCCCTTAATCGAGACGCAATCCCGCCGATGCTCCAAAGCTGTGAAACAAGGGCAAATAACCCGAGAAGTCTCCACTGCGACTGGAGTAAAAATAAATCTGCCCGCAAGGGAAGAATATTTAACTATTTTTTTTAAATATCCGCCACTCAACTCGTGCCACACACCCCCGGCTCAATCGCTCAACAGTTCAAATTACCGGTCGAAAATGTATCGGCACAGGTCGCCTGTCAAATTAACGACTCCCTCCACGACTCTTTAAAATGGAAAACGGCAAGCACATCCGGTCGCTTTCCATCACCACAGTCAAAGCCTACGGGTTCGATTCTTGAAGGGAACCCAGCTGCATCCAGACGTGTTCTCATGATGTCGTTTATTGCTGCTGTATGTCTTAGATAAGAGGCCGACACTACGACAACAGGAGAGAGGATGCATCAATGGAAGCTCCACATCTGCTTCACATAAGTTGTAAAATAATAATTTATTCAGGCATATATTATAGTGTGTTAATCAAATTATTTTCTATGGTCTATGTATTCAGCATTTATTTATAAATAAAATAATTATCTTACACCTTAAACTGAACAAATTCAGTGATTGACAGACTGATGAAAGTTATAGAACATCGATGAGTTCATATTAGGTTTTAAAATAATAATTTATTCAGGTATATGTTAATCAAATATTTTCCCATTGGCTTGTACGTATAAATAAAATGTATCTATAAATAAAAAGGTATGCTTCAATTTTTTTGTATAATAAAACGTGACACACCCAAAGAATTAATTAAATATTTAAAAAAAAATTTAGGATAGATATTAATAGCTAACAGGTTACATGATATAGTGATCATATAAAAAGATATAGTGATCATATAAATAGATATAGTGATCATATAAATAGATACAGTGATCATATATGTCCGGAAAACTTTTATTGGATGTTTAATACCAATTTTATTATGAAAACATTTATTTGAATAACAATACCTAACATCTATAGGGAGCGTATTTCTTCTTCTATGTGGCATGTCCTTTCAGTATGTGGGCAATCATGGTTCTCCGTAATTTATTATACTTTGTAACAGTAAATATGTTTTTGTAATCTCTCGTAAACCTTGTTCTGCTATCCAAGGTCATTAGGTAGATTATACACTGTTTTCCTCCTGTCCTCAATCAGTTCTGTGAGTGTCAAATTTTTCAAGCACTCCTTCTGCATTATGTGCCATAGAAATTTCAGCTGTCTCTTTCTGATGTTAAGTATAAGTATATTATGATGTTATATGTTATACAATATTGTAGTTTTAGTGCGATTTTCAATAAACAATACAAATTTAAAACATTTTTCTCATAATTTATGATCAGAAGTATTATGGTGCTATTTACACGTTTATTTATTTTTTGCTTTTATTAATTATGATCTAACAAAGGATATAAATTATCTAACTAGTCTTATTTACTGAGTAGCCATTTTTGTAATCTTTTACAATTTTTTTACACAGTTTTTACTCTTCGAATTAGTTAAAAATGCATATTTTCTTGTGGTGATTCATAAGCAGAATTCTGGTTTGATTACATTTTCCATTCAATGTATCTAATAAAAAAAAGATAACAACTTTATTTGAATTTATTCTTACAAAAAATCTGAAGTCAGTTTGTAAGCAAAAACCGGTGTAAATTACGTATTTCTGTACAATTTTATAAACGATGTTTAAAACTAATAGCTCAAAAACTGGTAAAAGCCATGAACCTAATTTTTGGTGGCACTACTTATCACATCAAACCGCAGCTTTCACATTGAATGCAATGTTGAATTTCTGAAAAACGGGAAAAATCAACCTGCCCTAATGCGGAGTACCTTTGCGATGGCCCGCAAAGTTACTCTGTATCGTGTGATCAGAATTATTTTTAATTAGCGTTTTGAATCGATTGTCATCATCCACCGTAAGCCTACTAGAACTTGTCCAGTTTCCCAGTTTCACAGATTAGAGTTTCTATTTCTGAACCATGCGAACAATTTATGAACAGTGCTCTCAGCTATGGCACCCTATGCAATAATGGCACATACAGTATTTTTATCCTTGCTGGAAATAAACTAGCATCAACTAACGAAAATAGATTTAATTATCCTCTATTCTCACTTTAAACGTATAAACATTTAGAATTTACATTTCACACAAGAATCTCATAGAAACTCGTGTTGATATGTCAGCTGTCAGAATATTTATATATGTCATACATTTCAGTCACGTGTGAATCAAGATCACGTGTTCAAACGCCTCCAATTAAAATAAAATAAAAACGTTTGTTCCAACCCAACAATAGATTTGCACTTGATTAACGCGCTTATATCTCGTTACAGAATTACGATCTGTCTTCGCCATCAGCAGGTCAGCTAGTTTGGAATTCGGCTTGGAAACTGGCGCCATGATATGCAACTTAACACAGCAACCTACGCCTTGTCATTCATCCTCCATTTTGGAAGTAAACAAAAATGCGAACTTTTCTATTTATTTATCTGTTTTGAAGCATTCGCCTCGACTATTTTCACATTTATTTCTTCATTTGAATTTTGGTTTTTGATTTTGGGTTTGAAATATTTCATCAGCCCCAGCATTTTTAAAATTTTTTACGAAAAGTATGTTGAACTGAATTTGATGAAAAGTTTGATATTTGGTATTTGGACGTGTGAGTATTTTTGAAGCGAGTATCCTAAAATAGGTTTTATCCATAATGTAGCGCTTTGTTTAAATAACTTAAAATATAGATTGATTCGTTTTCTGTGATAGCGGCTCGGATTGAGGAATCGTAGAGCTGAGTTCGAATTCCAGTCGAATCTATTACATTCGCTTACGTGTTAATAGCCTTAGGAAAGGTATGAATCCTCTTCTTCTCCTACCAGGTATGGGTAAATAGCGGGAGAAACCGGGTTCTACAGCCTGTTATGGCAACTGATGGCTACCTACTGCAGGAAAAAATCTTCTTTATCAGTCATGTATCGAAAGATACATGATCGCCTAACCGTGTATCATGCATGGTACATAACTGACTGACTAATTCATTTTCTACGGCTTATCAACCTAAAACCAGAAAATAATTTTGTATTAGAAGAAGTTTTTCTTTCTTTTATGGATATAATAATGGTTTAGTGATACAAGGATTAATGATTAACTCATAGCTGGGCAGGAGGAGGTGGATTCATGCCTTTCATAAGGGTATTGCGCATAATGAACATAAGGAATTAACGGAACCCGGTTCTCCGATTAACAATCTCATGCTATTATCCATTATATGATCCGCACATGCAAGCTTACAGAACCTGGTATTCCCAAGCAGTTACCCATCCAGCTACTGAGCAGGCTCCACGTTGCTTAACTTCGGTGATCGTACGGGAACTAATGTTTTCAACGTGATGTGGCCGTAATGCTTTTTTAATAGAGTAGACCTGTGCCCGAAATACATTAACCAATGATTTATCGACCAGTGTGGTAGCACCTGTTAGGGTCCCATCTATGAGCAAATAATGACTCCCCACAAACAAAAACAAAACGCTATGAAAGTGTAAAAATATATAGTTTATAGTAAAATGAACATCAATACGGTTTATGGCAGAGTTAAATCAATACATTTTATCTGTAATTGAAAGCATAAAATTGCATTTAAAATATATTTAGTTGAAGCCATAGAATTGTGTAGAAAATATTTATATTTCAGCATTAAATAACCCATAGATGTGTTGATATGCCATTAAACAAAACTAAGTTTAATTGCTAGGAAGGAAGCCTCCTATCAATACTGGAAAGAGCGATAACAGTTACCGGACTTGATAAAAATTTTCCTGAAAAATTGAAAGATTTAATAAAATTCAACCGACAGTAGCACTGGCTATTCGGTCAATGAATGCTGGCTGTATAAAAGACCTCGGAACCTATCCCTCACCCGGAAAAGAACGACATGACCGTTATCCTGTGATTGATCGCATCAAACACAAAATAACCCCCGGGACATGGAATGTCTGGACATTGAACAACTGCAGCCAGTTTGATAATATTAAACAAAAGATGAACAGACCTAACATCAACATTCTAGGTGTATGTTAAACCAGATGGCCAAACAATGGTGATTTTGTCAGCGACAAGCACAGGATAATTTATGCAGGTGATGAGAAGAACGAAAAAGGAGTAGGACTAATACTAGATAGTGCACTTATGAAATGCGTTCTAGGATACCATCAACTTTCCGAAAGAATTATGGTAGTGAAGCTGAAAAGGAAGCCTTTCAACGGGATTATTATAGTACTATACGCACAAATAGCACAAATCAAGGAAGAATCTTTCTACTCCATGCTGGACTGTGCCAGGGTTCTATGCAAATCACAAGAAGTCATCATTATCATGGGGACCTAAACGCTAATGTAGGCAGGAAAAAGGCAGAGGGTATAGCAGTAAGATTTGGACGAGGAAACAACAACGAACGCAGAGAAAATTGGATCCAATGGCCAGGTAATAGCCAAAAAACATGGTTCCAAGAACATCCGAGACCACTATAGATATGGAGGAGTCCAGGAGGAGAAACTAAAAAAACAAACTGATTACATAACCATCAATAAAAGATTCAGGAACGCAATAATTCACTGCAAGACCTACCCGAATGCCGACTGCAGAAGCGAACATCTTATATATAAACTAAGAGTAAAACTGCGGAAATTGAAGAAGCCTAACGCAGCACCCAAACTGCAATACAGCAAACTCATGAGCGACTCTAACCTAAAAGAAAAATATATGGACAATATGAAAAAAAAAAAAAAAAGATACGAGGCACACAGCAGAAACTCGAAATTTGACGCACTAAGAGACACTTTAGTGACATCAGCAAACGATATCAACCCAAAGGAAACAAGACAAAGAAGAAAAAAATGAATGGATGATTGATGAGATTCTCGACATGATGAAAAGAAGACAGAAAACTCTGTAAAGATTCGGAACAGAGCACAGAAAATTACACAAGGAAATAAGGACCAAATGCAGGCAAGCTAAAGAAGAATGGCTAAACAAAAAATGTGCAGAAATAGAAAGATTGAGTACTATCAACAAAAGAGACATGAACAAACAAATAAAACAACTAACAGAAGAGATGCTCGTCAACAAGCTGCCTAAAATCAAAGGGTGGAACACTCATATTAGAAAAGGAAAAATTCTTCGACGCTGGAGCGAGTATATTGGAGAACTCTTCCATGACGTAAGGGAACAACCCGCAATACACAGAAAAATCGACGGAGCTGAAATTCTAAAACTGAAGTAAAAGCTGCACTGGCCAAATTGAATACAAACAAGGCAGCTGGGTCAAACGGAATTGTAAAAGCCTCACAGGCCAAATTGAACAGAAACAAGGCAGCTGGGTCAAACGGAATTGTAAAAGCCTCACAGGCCAAAGTGAACAGAAACAAGGCAGCTGGGCCAGACGGAATTGTAAAAGCCTCACGGGCCAAATTGAACAGAAACAAGGCAACTGGGCCAAACGGAATTGTAAAAGCCTCACAGGCCAAATTGAACAGAAACAAGGCAGCTGGGCCAAACGGAATTGTAAAAGCCTCACAGGCCAAATTGAACAGAAACAAGGCAACTGGGCCAAACGGAATTGTAAAAGCCTCACAGGCCAAATTGAACAGAAACAAGGCAACTGGGCCAAACGGAATTGTAAATGCCTCACAGGCCAAATTGAACAGAAACAAGGCAACTGGGCCAAACGGAATTGTAAAAGCCTCACGGGCCAAATTGAACAGAAACAAGGCAGCTGGGTCAAACGGAATTGTAAAAGCCTCACAGGCCAAAGTGAACAGAAACAAGGCAGCTGGGCCAAACGGAATTGTAAAAGCCTCACGGGCCAAAGTGAACAGAAACAAGGCAGCTGGGCCAAACGGAATTGTAAAAGCCTCACAGGCCAAAGTGAACAGAAACAAGGCAGCTGGGTCAAACGGAATTGTAAAAGCCTCACGGGCCAAATTGAACAGAAACAAGGCAGCTGGCCAAACGGAATTGTAAAGCCTCACGGGCCAAATTGAACAGAGAAAAAAAGGCAGCTGGGTCAAACGGAATTGTAAAAGCCTCACAGGCCAAATTGAACAGAAACAAGGCAGCTGGGCCAGACGTAATTGTAAAAGCCTCACGGGCCAAATTGAACAGAAACAAGGCAGCTGGCCAAACGGAATTGTAAAAGCCTCACAGGCCAAATTGAACAGAAACAAGGCAGCTGGGCCAAACGGAATTGTAAAAGCCTCACGGGCCAAATTGAACAGAAACAAGGCAGCTGGGCCAAACGAATTGTAAAAAAGCCTCACGGGCCAAATTGAACAGAAACAAGGCAGCTGGGTCAAACGGAATTGTAAAAGCCTCACAGGCCAAAGTGAACAGAAACAAGGCAGCTGGGCCAAACGGAATTGTAAAAGCCTCACAGGCCAAATTGAACAGAAACAAGGCAGCTGGGCCAAACGGAATTGTAAAAGCCTCACAGGCCAAATTGAACAGAAACAAGGCAGCTGGGCCAAACGGAATTGTAAAAAAACCTCACGGGCCAAATTGAACAGAAACAAGGCAGCTGGGTCAAACGGAATTGTAAAAGCCTCACGGGCCAAATTGAACAGAAACAAGGCAGCTGGCCAAACGGAATTGTAAAAGCCTCACGGGCCAAATTGAACAGAAAAAAGGCAGCTGGGTCAAACGGAATTGTAAAAGCCTCACAGGCCAAATTGAACAGAAACAAGGCAGCTGGGCCAGACGTAATTGTAAAAGCCTCACGGGCCAAATTGAACAGAAACAAGGCAGCTGGCCAAACGGAATTGTAAAGCCTCACAGGCCAAATTGAACAGAAACAAGGCAGCTGGGCCAAACGAATTGTAAAGCCTCACGGGCCAAATTGAACAGAAACAAGGCAGCTGGGTCAAACGGAATTGTAAAAGCCTCACAGGCCAAAGTGAACAGAAACAAGGCAGCTGGGTCAAACGGAATTGTAAAAGCCTCACAGGCCAAATTGAACAGAAACAAGGCAGCTGGGCCAAACGGAATTGTAAAAGCCTCACAGGCCAAATTGAACAGAAACAAGGCAGCTGGGTCAAACGGAATTGTAAAAGCCTCACGGGCCAAATTGAACAGAAACAAGGCAGCTGGCCAAACGGAATTGTAAAAGCCTCACATGCCAAATTGAACAGAAACAAGGCAGCTGGGCCAAACGGAATTGTAAAAGCCTCACGGGCCAAATTGAACAGAAACAAGGCAGCTGGGCCAAACGGAATTGTAAAAAGCCTCACGGGCCAAATTGAACAGAAACAAGGCAGCTGGGCCAAACGGAATTGTAAAAAGCCTCACGGGCCATATTGAACAGAAACAAGGCAGCTGGGCCAAACGGAATTGTAAAAAGCCTCACGGCCAAATTGAACAGAAACAAGGCAGCTGGGTCAAACGGAATTGTAAAAAACCTCACAGGCCAAAGTGAACAGAAACAAGGCAGCTGGGCCAGACGTAATTGTAAAAACCTCACGGGCCAAATTGAACAGAAACAAGGCAGCTGGCCAAACGGAATTGTAAAAAGCCTCACAGGCCAAATTGAACAGAAACAAGGCAGCTGGGCCAAACGGAATTGTAAAAGCCTCACGGGCCAAATTGAACAGAAACAAGGCAGCTGGGCCAAACGGAATTGTAAAAGCCTCACGGGCCAAATTGAACAGAAACAAGGCAGCTGGGTCAAACGGAATTGTAAAAGCCTCACAGGCCAAAGTGAACAGAAACAAGGCAGCTGGGTCAAACGGAATTGTAAAAGCCTCACAGGCCAAATTGAACAGAAACAAGGCAGCTGGGCCAAACGGAATTGTAAAAGCCTCACAGGCCAAATTGAACAGAAAAAAGACAGCTGGGTCAAACGGAATTGTAGCGGAAATCCTGACAGCCTTAGATGACTTTGGCATAGTTAAAATCACCGAAATAACAACCACGGGGATATACCGGACGATCTCAATTGATCTATCTTCATAGCAATGCCTAAGAAACCAGACGGAAACGAATGTGAACTCCAACAAACAATAAGCCTAATGAACCACATAACGAAACTTCCGCATTCTGATGAATAAAGCGCGCAGAAGAATCAGGCTAAAGATAGGATGAGAACAGTGTGGGTTCGTTAAAGACACCGGAAGAAGGAACGCAATATTCATCCTCAGAATGTTATCAGAAAGAGCGATACAAATGCAGAAGGACATGTTTCATAGACTATGCAAAGGCCTTCAACAAAGTACACCACAAGGATCTAATGGAACTGCTCAGCAACCTTGATATATTCGAGAAGAGATATCAGAATAATCAAGAACCTATACTGCCAGCAAACGGCATGCATGAACGAGTTCAGCGAATATACAAAAATAGAAAGCAGCATAAGGCAAAGATGCTTCTTCTCACTCGACCTGTTCAACCGATACGGCGAGACAATTCTGAGAGAATTTGAAACTCTACCTGGATTTAGCATTGGCGGTCATAATTTTAACAATATAAGATGCGCAGATGACACAGTATTGCTAGCCGACACGGAAAAGAAATTACAAAATCTCCTACAGAAGGTAGCAACAGAGAGTGAGAAGAAGGGACTAAGCATAAACAAAACGCATGGTCATCAGTAAAAGAATGAGCCCGAAATGTGATTTGCAGGTCGGGTACATTAGAATCAAGCAGACGCGGAAGTTTAAATATCTAGGAAGCGTCTTGACAGAGGACGGTAAATGCAACACCCGTAGACATATTGATATGGCCAAGGACGCATTCCTCCTTGGCCATATCAATGTGTCCAATATTCGGCAGCGAATGTTGGACGATTTCCTCAAAGATGAAGAAGAGACTCGAGCCGACAGACACGTGGTTCTACAGAAGGATGCTAAGCATATCATGGACCGAGCGTGTGAGCAACGATGAGGTTTTAGAGAGGATGCAAACAAGGAGGAGGCTTATACTCAACATCAGGAAGAGGCAGTTGAAGTTCCTGTGACACATAATGTGGAAAGGGGGCCCGGAGAATCTAATACGCACGGGTTGAATAGAGGGAAAGAGAGACAAGGGAAAACAACGGATGATATACCTAGCGGCCTTAAGCAAGTGGATGACAGAAGGTGGTCTGGCGGAGGTGGTAGAGGAAGGAGCTGCAAGGGATAGAGGGAGGTAGAGAGCCATGATCGCCTACGTCATGAAAGGACATAAGAATAATGTTGGTGTAAAAATAATGACGAAGAATGTCGTTTTTGACGTAGAAAAGTACGTCAAAAAAACGACATTATTATGTCATTATTTTTGCACCAACCTAATAGAAAGAAAGAATTAACATTACTAAGTTCATCAGACTCTTGCCTACAGCTTATTTTACAAGTTCCAAACAATATATAACATTTGTAATTAAAGACATACAGTTGCGTTCAAAATATATTCAATTGAAGCCATAGAATTCAAAATATTTTGATTTCGGCATTACTTAGCCCAGAGAGGTTGAAATGCCGTTAAACATCAACCAACGATCAACCAATAAAGAAAAATCGTTTATCTATAAAATCCATCAAAAGTACAAGTATATAGATAATCAATATCTCTAATTCTCAAAATGTATGTGTGTGTGTGTATGTGTGTGTGTGTCTGTATTTGTGTGTGTGTGTGTGTGTCTGTATTTGTGTGTGTGATCGGACGTTGTTTATGTGTTTCCGCAGGTTTCATCCGATTTCGATGATTTTTTTTTGTTTGATAGATAATTCATCAGTGCCGCTTTAGAGTCCAAATTGGCTGGGAAAAAAAGTACAACATTAAAGGTGAAAAATCGAAAAAAAAAAAATGTTTTTTTACACTTTGCGCAAAAATCGAAGGCAAAGTTTAATGTCTTTAAAAAACAGCGTACAATCAATTTAGAGAGTTGAAATCTAACGCAAAAGATTATTAGGATTATAAAAAAAAATTATAAATAAAAATTATCGTATATTATTATTATGACGGTCCATGGAAGGGGTTCCTTCCTTGCAAGATTAAGAACGCAAAAACGGCCCTTTTCAGGACCACACACCCCATTCAAATTGTTACCCCCTCATTTGGGGATGTGCCTTCGTTGCACACAATTGTTGTTACTAATATTGATTTAAGGGTTGGGTTGATTTTAAACTTAAATTGCTCCAATTGAACTGTAAAAATTCCCAGTAATTAAATACCCAGTCGAAGACGGGTTATACTGCTTGTATTTAGATAAATAAGTTCTAGAATTCGAAAGGGATATGGTTATTTTCTAAGCGTAGCTTAGATGTGGCACAAAGCCGAACGTATGGGGCACCTAGTGAGGATCGAACTCTCTTTTCAGTTGTAACTGAACTAGCGAGAGAAGTTTGTTACCCATTACACCACCCATTCGATAGGGATATGACTGACCCCAGTAACACTGAGAGAATTAAGCAATGTAAAAAAAAAATAATCGATATTTTACTACGCTTCATTAAATTTTCCTTTTTTTAATCTTTAGATACAACTTTAAAAGTTTACTCATAGATTAGCTGATGCTATTTGAAAATCCGGGTTGAGATCAAAAACGGCGACTTAAAAACCACGAAACGAGCTAAATTTTTGGAACAGAAGTTGAGACGCAAGTTCTATTGCAGAAAAAAAAAACCTCTAATTAACGTCATTTGTTCCTTGTAAGATGAAATATTTAAATTCATTTGGCGCGTTTGGAATAAGTTGCACTCGTTCCCAAAAATGACGAGCTGCTAAATGTAGTGTACGGCAACAGTAAAAATCATTGACACCTGATTATTGATTATTGATTGAAAGCCATTCATTAGTAACCAAATGAGATTAGGGAGAGAAGTGACATTCTTATCAGAAATGAAGACATCTGCACACGTGTAACTAAAAGCAGCTTTATTTAAACATCTTTACACAGGTTCTATCAAGTCAAACCATTCTGTTTATTATCTATCTATCTATCTATCTATCTATCTATCTATCTATCTATCTATCTATCTATCTATCTATCTATCTATCTATCTATATTCTGTTCATATCTATCTATCTATCTATCTATCTATCTATCTATCTATCTATCTATTCTATCTATATCATATTCTGTTCATATCTTATTCTGTTCATCTATCTATCTATCTATCTATCTATCTATCTATCTATCTATCTATCTATCTATTCATATTCCTAATATACATTTACAAAATGCACTCTGAAATTTTAAGGATTTCCTTTTAAGAAAAAAAAAAACAAATACAAAATAATCTATCTATCTATCTATCTATCTATCTATCTATCTATCTATCTATCTATTCATATTCCTAATATCCATGTACAAAATGCACTCTGAAAGTTTAAGGACTTCCTTTTAAGAAAAAACAAATACAAAATACTCTATCTATCTATCTATCTATCTATCTATCTATCTATCTATCTATCTATCTATCTATCTAAAAAATCCGACATTAAATAACAAAACAATAAATAATTAACATATCGTAAAATCAACCTACCTGAATTGACCTACTTTATCTTTTTGAGCAATGAGTTGTGATCGTGTTCCGCAATAAGTGCCACATAAAAAAAAAGAATCAACATTAATTGATTTAACACTAGATTATATGTCGTAAAATCAAGCAACCTGACCTAAGCTAGTCAGATTGAATATGCCTACTGAGTGGAGGATTCGATACTCATTGGGTACCACATATAGAAATATGACATTCAATAACGAAAAATAGATTGATATTTTGCGAAATCACTCAACCTAACCTATCATAGATGATCATTTCTATTTTGTAGTTAGTTTTATCCTAAAAAAAATTTCGACATTCAATAAACCAACAGCAAACAGCAAAAATAAGGAAAAAATGAATACTGATATATTTCTAAGTTGGCAAATTCATCAGTTCAGTTATGTGTCATGCGTGATACACGCTTAGGCGATCATGTATCTTTCGATACATGACTAACGAGGCAGACTTTTTCCCGCAGTAGGTAGACCAGTTGGCATCCAAGGTTACAGAACCCTGTCTGTCCTGCTATTTACCTATAGCTAGGGGTGGGGTAAGAGGATTCATACCTTTCCCAATGGTATTAGCCCGTCAAAACGAGTAAAAGAAAATATTTTTTGTAAATGAAAAAAAAAAAAAAAAAAATTGAAGATTTGAAAAAACTGGGAAGAAATTCATATTTTGAAATTGATATCGAGAAAAAAGAATTAATGAAATAAAACTGATTGAAAATGGACGATAATTAATGTTTTGAGGGAAAGAAAAAAAATCCAAAAGTGTAAACCAGAAGCTTTAAAAATTGAAGAATTTACATTCCGAAGCGAACAGATTTCGTAGCCGTGGAATAGAAGAACAGAGGTTGGCAGAATGTGCAAAGTTGATTTGAAGACATCATCAATTTAAAAAGGAATAAAAAAGTCAGAGGATTTCTGCTCGCCGAATAAAAGCAGCAACAGGAGCAGCAGAATAAAAAAAGAATAAGGACAAGAAGAGAATAAGAATAAGAATAAGAATAAGAATAAGAATAAGAATAAGAATAAGAATAAGAATAAGAATAAGAATAAGAAACAGAAGAGGCAGCAGCAGCAGCAGCGAGAGCCGTTTGATTGCTCGTTGCATGCTTACGTCAAAGCGAAAGTTTTTTTTTTCTTCTGGCCAGTTTTGGCGAGATTAATTGACATCTGTTACAGGCTGACGTCAAAATCTCTGCTTTTTCGGTTTGAACTCAGTTGAAAGCTGAAATGTCCAAAGATATTTCGCTCTGTCAGCCTCTTATTTTCCTTCCAACTTAGCTGTCTATCGACCTCCACTTGTCGGTGTTTCTGACCGGTTCTCTGTTTCTATTTGTGTCTAATAATCACAATTGATTTCTCCCAATTTATTCTAACCTACTACACATTTCTTTCTTTCTTTTCTGTTTTCCTGATCTTTATCTATCTATCTATCTATCTATCTATCTATCTATCTATCTATCTATCTATCTAAATCTTTTCATTTCTTTCTTTCTCCCTCGATCTTTTCATATCTATCTATCTATCTATCTATATATCTATCTATCTATCTATCTATCTATGTGCGCGTCTGAGAGTGTCACGGATGATTGACTCTCTATATTTAACATTTTCATTTTAAACTTTTGTATTTCTTACGCAAACGTTGCCCCTACACACACATACACGCACACAGACATGCACACACACACACACACACACACACACACACACACACACACACACACACACACACACGTGCTCCAGCATTAAATGGCATATACGTCTGAACTGAACGGGTCCCTAATTCTTATTACATTTTGCCAATTATTTTCGAAAATATCAAAAACAAACAGCGCACATGCACGAAATTAAAAATATAAAATAGCGATAATTTAACGATTGCCCTCTCTCTCTCTCTCTTTATATATATATATATATATATATATATATATATATATATATATATATATATATATATACACACAATTAATATAAGTAGATGTAAATTCGGCTTCTCAACTCTTGTCCGTTCATCCTTCAGGGAGTATATATTCAAACGAGTAAACGAAAATAATTAAATATGGTGCTATATAAATGGAACGTCTATATATATATATATATATAATATATCATATTTTTGTCAAAGTAGGCCTTAATTGCATTTTCTAGTCGCCGCTTATCCGGATCAAATTTAAGTTGAACGAAGTTCCAAATTTTATTCGAGTACAACTTTGAATGTTATTAAGAATATTCATGTTATCAGTTATTTTAGGTAAAATATTTTATTATCTTCATCCTAGCATTCTAGGTTATGTTAGACACGTCAGAAAACCTTTGATACTTTCAATAATGAGAAGCTATACCAGTATTTTTTAAAAATCGGAATCACCCCAAGCGAGGCAGTAAAGCCACCAAAACACAAGGGGTTACAGGATGTAGAAGAATTAGGAACAGAAACATTAACGACGAGAAGAAAGTAATAATCAGGTGGGCAGTAAATAGCGATTGACACTGCATTTAAATTTTTGAAGATTAATGCTGACTGCAAAGCATGGAGCCGGAAGGGAGTTCTACAAACGAGAAGTGCGAAAGAAGAAACTGTTAGCATAGAACTTACGGCTACATCTAGCCAGCTCAGTTGTAAATTGATGAGATCTCGACGCCAGTCTAGTGCTGCGCTAAAATAAAATAAGATAATAAAAAAAACTCTAGGTACCATGGCGAAGAGCTCATCGGAACAACTAACATGAAAGTATTTATAAAAAAGACGTAGATAGGCAACCTTACGTTGGTGGGAAAGTGACTGAGGCCGAGATGCCAGATTAGGACCAATAATATTGCAGATTCTTCTTTGGATCTTTTCCAGTAGCTCAAGGTAAATAGCAGGAGCACCGGACCGTACGTGGCATCAGTATTTTAAGCATCGACGAATGGTAGACTTATAGATACGTAACAGATTCTATGAGAGAAAAATTGTCTCTCCCCACAAACTGAACCGACTTTCTTAGCAGCTGATCTAGTAATGGATTCAATATAGTCTTTCTACTTAACAACAGAAGAGAACGTGAGCCCGAAAAGGCGCAGAGACTCACTTTCCTAGGAAGCCAGGAGTCACTCAGACGATTAATTGAGAGAAGTTTAGTTTTGCAGGCGTTAAAATTAACAAGATATCTTTTGCCCCAGTTAACTATATTTGATTCAGAAGCATTTCTGTAACCAGATGAAATTTACCAGCTAAGCATACTTACCGACGCGTGAAACGTATAATTAAACATTAATGACACACTTGGAAGGATTTTTGTAACATTGCTGGGTACCATGCAAGGGTACAGTCTGCCTGGTTACAGTCGTTTTCCGTCTAGCACAGATACTGAGGCGGGCCATCAGTTAAACCTCAATCTTATTTTATTCATGTTCTATAAAGCGCAGCTACTGAAGAATGAGGTCGACCCAACCTAGCTCTTGTGACCCAAACAAATTGTGCTGATGACATATCTCACTTAAAATGATTTAGCAAACACAGGAAAAGATTCGATAATCTAGAGAGTTCAAAGTGAACCAGACCAAAACTGAGATCTACACTATACCAAAAGCCTACTCCACGCCTCCTGTTACTACCAATGATGGAATAACTCTTCCAACACAAAAACGACAAATTGCTGTGGTCTGCACTTGATTGGCTTGTGAACTACAAACTTCAAGAAACTAAGGTTAAAGCCCCTAATTAGAAAAACTACAAATTACCTGGTAGCTACCTAAACACTACGGGCGACATTGAAAACAGAAAGAGACTCGCGCTTCTATTAAGAAATAGAAAACAGCTTCAGATCAGGCATCATTTGCCATCGATCAGTATATTCTTTATTTATAACTCAAGAGTGTTTCAGTAGAACTCTGATTTCTGAATTATCCTCTAAACTTGGATCAAGTCTAGTTCAAGATCACAATAAACTTGAGAACAACAACATTGGATCAACAGTACGGATAGGAAAACACTGATACTTTCTAAAGAAGATTACTTAAAATTGTACTCATTATCTTTTGATCTTGCAAGATCGCAAGTGTTCTGACGGAGATCCGAAGACGGATTGAGATGGCCAAGGATGTGTTCCAGAAGCTGGACAGAGTACTACAAAACAGGAGGATTTCTATGGTGACAAAGAAAAGAGTACTGAGCTTCTACGTGACATCTGTCCTCCTATACGACGGCGAATATTGGACGGTATCCTCAAGGATTAAGAAGAGACTCGAGGCGGCGGAAATATGGTTCATCAGAAGGATTCGCCACAGGCTGAAGTTCTGCGGAGATGCAAACTTATAGTTTGGGATGAGTGCACGATGGCACACAATGGCGCCCTTGAGGCACTTGACCGAAGTTTCCAAGACATCCGCGACTCCTCCGACCCCATGGGTGGAGTAACCCTTCTCCTCGCAGGCGACTTTAAGCAGACTCTACCTGTTATTACTAAAGGTACACGCGCTGACGCTGTCCGCGCCTGCCTGAAGTCGTCTGCCCTTTGGCGCCACATAGGGACTCTTAAACTGAGCACGAACATGCGTGCCTACTTGAATGGCTCCAGATCCGCTGACTTCGCACGGGACATTCTTGCTCTTGGGGAGAGGAAAATGCCATCTGACACACAGGGTTTTGTGCAGATGGATCAGCTTGCCACCACTGTTGAATCACCGGATGAATTGATGAATGCAGTCTTCTACAACCTAGCCACTAATTTTGCCGATGCCGATTGGCTTGCTGGGGTGGGGGATATTGGCACCGAAGAACTGTCAGTTGATTCCATCAACCTTAAACTTTTGGATTGCATTCCCGGGCAATGTCATGTTTATAATTCCATCGACAGAACTTCCGATCCATCTGAATTAGCTGAGTATACCATAGAAGTTTTGAACTCCCATTCAGCCGTCCGGACTCCCACCTCATATTCTTCGGCTCAAAGTTGGTGCTTCAATTATGCTAATCAGGAATTCGCTCCCACTTAAACAGTGCAACGGGACTTGCCTCATTATTAAATCCCTTTCTCCGAACCCGATTAAGGCGACCATTGCAACTGGCTGCGGAAAGGGGGAAGTCGTTCTGATTCCCAGGATGCATCTTCTGCCGTCAGACGCAAGCATACCAATCAGCTTTCGTCGCTCACAATTTCCCGTGAAGCTTTGCTTTGCTATGTCCATTAATAAATCACAAGGACAGACGCTTAGCATCGCAGGTCTGCATTTACGTGAGCAGTGATTTTCTCACGGCCAACTTTACGTTGGGTTCTCACGAGTTGGGTCTAAGGACAGGGTTTTCATTTACTCTCCCAACAACTGTGCTAGAAACATAACCTACACGGATGTCCTGTAGACAACCTGCCAGGTAGCGTTTAAGCGCCATGCACACATATGCACTCCGATTGCATGGCAATTTTTTTGTTTGTCATATTGGTTTTAACGTTAGGTCGTCGTAGTCTCCACTTGCCATTACTAAGACATCTTTGTAAAGGTTATCCGGCTCCTGACTTTCATACCTTCACTCGCCATCATCACGTTTGTTTGTGCACTATGATAACCTCACCGTATTCAGTTGCAACACAAGCTGATAGACACATGAACACCGGCATTAGATATGATTGCTCCACTAAAGTTCCGGTTTCATTAACAGTTGATCGGAGCACCTGCAGTTCGTACCAGTGCACTTCTCCCTTGCAATTACGATGCTCGGCCTTACGGCTACCCGCGTTGCGGTTTTAAGGGCTCTCAGCCGCGATGTAGATAGTGACAGATCAGAATAAAGGAAGTCATGTCACAGAAATTTTCTTACCATGACACCCCGTCACTTTTCGCTCTTCTCTCGGTTTAACGGTTCTGCTTTGTGGTCGTGGCAGCGCCGTCTTTTGGGCATAAGACGCGTCTTTTAGTTAGACAAGCGGTTTGTTTGTGATTGCGCACGGCACACACTTTATGTCTATGGCTTCCTCACGGCACGTTTTCCCTTCAATCCCTATATATGTTGCAACTGAATCGTTTCTTGACTACTTAACACAAGTGCTTCCAGTAATGCTTAACGGTCCAATTGGTTAAAGCAGTAACTGCTGACAGCTTTTACTCACAGATGTCTTAGTAATGGCAAATGACTAATGCTACAACGGCTTTCCGTTACTTCCTTCGACACCTTCGAATACTTGGGCCTGCATGATGTCTGCTTAAGCTTTGTGTGCATTGCATTTCAACGTTTTGTAGAAACTTAGTTCCTGTCGATTTACAAAGCACATTTTTAAAGCAACAGCCGTCCCCAACTCTTACTGTTACATTCTCGGGCAACGCCGGGTTCTACTGCTAGTTGGTTGATATTTTAAAATAGTTTACTTCACAATTAACAGATGCGGATCTCAGTGTCGCACTTACCGTCTGCGCTTAAAGTGGCAAATTCGAGGATTATTCCTTGCATTTTGTCAAGGATCTAAATAAGAACAAGACTACAAATTGCAGAAATATTCCATGCCTCGACAAATGGTAGATTTACAAATGTGCAAAATAGATACAATTACGTTTTTAACTGAGAAACATAAATAATAATAATAATAATGATAACCGCCCAGACATTCTTACAAGACACCGTAAACAAAAAACAGTGCCATCTCGTTGATATGGCAGTCCCTGCTGACTGCAATGTATCTTTGAAAATTTTCAAAAAGCTGTCAAAATACAAGGACCTGGAAATGGAAATCTCGAAAATGTGGCACATGGGAACATCAACAATCCCTGTTGTAGTTGGAGCCTTTGGATTGGTGGGAAAAGATTCCAGTAAATTTATGGAAGGAATTCCTGGTAACCCATTCCTTAAAGAAATACAAAAAAATGTTCTCACGAGTACAGCCAACATCTTACGATGATTTTTATGTAAAATATTTTTTTTTTATTGTTTTTTTTTTTTTAATAGGTCAGTGGAAAATGTCATGATGCCATTTTTAACCTTAGGTCTCTGGGCGGGACCCAGGAAAGAAATGTGTACACACCAGAAATCAAAGGACATAAAATAATAATAATAATAATAATCTACGACAAGTTTTACAGAATAATGAGATTACCATCCTCTGGAATTTCATCGTTCAGACTGATAGGGTAATACTGCCAAATAGACCAGACATAATTGTGAAAAATTATGTCTGATAGATGCTGCAGCGCCAGCCGACAAAAAACATATTTTAAATTTGAGGGTTTAAGTACATACAAGGGCCTCGAAATAGAAATCAGTAGAATGTGGCATCTCAAGGCACAAACATTACCTGTCGTTATTGGAGCTTTGTGAATAATATTAAAAGGAGCGAAAAAAAGCATGTGTATCAAATTCCTGGTAGCTCTAAAATATGTGAACTGCAAAAAAATCACTCATGGGTCCTTTTCACATCTTGTACATATTTCTTACCACGGAGTTCTGCAATTACATATTTTTTTCACTCTTATTGCATGTCACCTGATCTGTTTGAGTCTTCGATACTCAAATTGATATCTCTTGAAGTTTCAGCTTGAGACGTGGGAGTAAGTAGCCCATACCTTAAAAAATACAAAAATTTGTACTTACAAGTTCAGGTCACACATTACGAAGAAATTTATCTATGTAAAATGTGTGTGATCTAACTTTATATTTTTTTACAAAAATGACCAGTGGAAAATATCATGAAGCCATTTCTGACCATGGGTCTCTGGTTGGGACCCGGAAGGAAAGGTGTATTGTAGCATACCTACGGACGATAATGGGTATGTTCCCATTCACATAAATACAGTAGTAAATAGTATTGGGTCGGCAGTTGGAGATTCGCCTCCAGCTGTGCTGGTCAAAGTCTCTGCCTCCGGGCAGAGAGGATCCCCAGACGAGCAGAGTTTCGTCTCGGCAAACAGCTACCCGACCCCATTTAATACGGGATGTACGGTAATTTTTGGCCGAGCCTATGGACTCGGATACCCCACATTAAATTCAGCCTTGTGTCACATCTAACTGCGTGGGGTAGTTGGTAGATATCCTGCAGCTGGAGATTCATTGTGGAATTCACATCTCACTTCTAGCAGTTGACTACTACTTCTACGCGCCGCTGGCGAATCTTATATGTGTTGTTCATGCCCTAAGTATTATCGTTCATTTGACTCACAAGGCTTGGGTCAACCCGTGGTATGGTTTTCAGACACTTTCCAAACATGCCGCACGCTGGAATCGACGGAACCTTTGGACCGGTCGATAGCTGTGCTAGCTCAAATCACAAGTCATCGTGGCCGAGATCGTGAGCGTTCTGGCCTTGTTCAAATTGTTGATCACGCTAGATAACACGCCCTTTCCCAGAAACTGTAACTAAGGTCTGCTAAGCATAGTTGCAGCATAAACCACAAGTGGGATCTGTGGGAGCAAGCGTCTGCAACAGTGATTGGCTATCCACCCTAGCAGACAGGTATCTTCGAATACGAGTGGCCAGACATACATACATTCATTATCGTTCATTACCAACCTCCGTGCGATTATTCTATTCCGTAACCTTCCCTAGAAATCCAAGGAAATAATAATAATAATAATAATAATGTATAATAATAATAATATATAATAATAATAATTTATAATAATAATAATAATTTACATTGGTGCCTATTTAGGAAGTATGGACTAGAAGTCATACGAATATTATACCGCCAAAAACCAGAGAAAGTGATCGAAAACGTCCAAGACAAGATCTTATGAGATTTCAACATCCAAACAGAAGGCATCCTTGAGACTACCAAACTAGACATTCCCGTCTTTGTAAAAAAAAAAAAAAAAAAAAATGCCCCTACCCCCGAAAAAAACAAATGGGAAAATGCCTCCTCGTTGATGTGGCCATTCCTGTATCAATGAAATTGAAAATCTTAAAAAGTACACTGACCTCTGGATTGAGGTTGTCAGAATGTGGAACGTTAAGGCCACTATTGCCCCAGGTAACATAGAGGCGTCGGGCTCTAGACCACCGAACCTAAAAACCTACATTAAGAAAATCGGAATAAACCCAAATAGTCCAACACTTCAGGCGTCTGCGTTGCTTGTCTCTACAAATATACTGCGAAATGTGATATCTCATTGTGTTCGTACGACTTGATGTATAATACTCATAATGCAAGGTCTCCGGTTGAAAACCGTTGATAAACGGCGCAGAATAATAATAATAATAATAATAATAATAATAATAATAATAAATATAAAACCTAGCATGACAGAGTGGGCCAATATATACACTGGAAAATCTGCAACTTCTACGGGAAAGAAACTGAAAGAAACTGGTATGAACACCACCCAGACCCGGTTACGGAGATAGGACCTGTTACAATTTTATGGGACTACACAATACACACTGACAGAACAATCAAAGTTAACCACCCAGACATTGTTATACAGACCGCAAAAAAGTACCTTCTTATTGACATGGCAGTCCTTGAAGACTGCAATGTATCTTTGAAGATACTCAAAAAGCTATCTAAATACAAGGACCTTGAAATCGAAATCTCAAAAATGTGGCACATAGGAGCATCAACAATCCCTGTTGTAGTTGTAGCACTCGGATTGGTTGGAAAAGATTCCAGTAGAATCATTGAAGGGATTCCTGGAATCCCATGTCTTAAAGAAATACAAAACATTATTCTCACGAGTACAGACCACATCTTACAAAGGGCTTTATCTATGTAAAATATGCATGTGTTTGTTTTTTTTTTTTTTTAATTGGTCAGTGGAAAATGTCATGATGCCATTTCTAACTTTAGGTCTCTGGACGGTACTCAGAAAGAAATGTGTACATACCAGAAATCAAAGGAAATAAAATAATAATAATAATAATAATAATAATGAAAGATGTTTGGCTTGGTGGTACATTTTTATGGCCTATCAAGCAACCCTTTACAGGTTATTTAAAGTCAGAAAATATTTTAGATTTTAAGAACTTTTTTAAGATAATGTTTTTAATCATATAAGTTTTACTAATTAACCCAAAGCTGGGGTGAGAAGAGGTGGATCCATACCCTTTTCCCAACGGGAATTGGAACTCGTCTCTCAGACTAACAATTCAGAGCCATTATCCATTGCACCACCCGCACACCCAAGCTTACAGCATTCTGGTATTCCCTGTCGGTTACCCATCTAGGTACTGAACAGCCTTGACGGTACTTAACTTCAGTGGTCGAACGGGAACCAATGGAATAACATGATATGGCCGTAACACTTTGAATTTGCAGTATACTTAATATCAAGAAAGAGGTGTCTTCATATGGGTGTGTTTGGCGCGTTAGAGATATGGCATGAGATACAAGGGGCGCGGTGTCGATAGCTGGAAAAAAGTGGGAACAATTGTGAATCATATGACCAAGCATCTTATTTTTTCCCACACATACGAGATACTGCTGTAAGATATTTGTCAAATATGTCCTATGAAGGTCCTAAGAACATATACAAAAACATTGACATCTATATAAATATTTTATATAAGTTAACTTTTGCTTGTGAAATCTCTTCTTCCCTCTATTTTAAAAACTCTTTTTTCGAACGATCTGTCATCTGCAGTTTTCAAGGAATCAATGCAATAAATTATTCATTGTACAGAAAACTTTTTCTTTCCCCAGTTACGTCCGATTAAAAATCAAATGCCCATTTATCTTGAGTCAACAGAAAAAAAAGCAAATAAGCGAATAAATAAATTAAAAGAAACTGCGAAAACAAGGAGAAAAGCATAAAATATACGGAAAAATAAAGCCCAAAATAGAGACGCTTGGTCTAGGTTTTTACCCGAGCTGCCTCGAGCTAAGCCCATCGACAGAACTCTTTTGTTATAGAAGAAGGGAAGTCTTAGCTGTAAGCAGTTCGTTGGCAAATAGTACATTTATCCTTGTTATTAAATGTTCATATAATTTTTTAGGGAATTTTAGCAAGAACAGATACAGATGTCCAATTATACATTTACATTGACCTCTGATTGGGTTCTCCTTAGAACTTCCCGTTAAAGAAGATAACTCAAATAAAATAATAATTTCGAAGCCTAAAGATAAACTCTTCGTATTATGTACTAACTGCACATTACAACACCAACTGTAAAGCATTATTCTTAGTTACATTATATATATATATATATATATATATATATATATATATATATATATATATATGTATAAATGTGTGTGTGTATATAAATATAAATATTATTCTTATTCATTATTCTTAGTTATACATTATATATATATATATATATATATATATGTGTGTGTGTGTGTGTGTGTGAAAGTTGGTGTATATAAATACAAATATCATTCTTATTCATTATTCTTAGTTATACATTATATATATATATAATGTATAACTATATATATATATATATATATATATATATATATATATGTGTGTGTGTGTGTGTGTGAAAAGTGTGTGTATATAAATATAAATATATATATATGTATAATTATTTATATATTATATGCGCGGTACTTATTAGAAAGCGCTCAATATCAGAGATACAGCTAACATATTATTCAGCGAAAAAATAGAAAAATGCTCTGATTGCTGACATGTACACATTCACGGGACATTCACGAGAAATTTTCGCTACACTTCCAATCTTTGAATTTCAACATACAAATGCGTATGTAATAGACACAACACCAACCATATACATACATATGTCAAATCCCAAACTGTCCGCATATATTTATATATGTATGAGTCCCGGCGGACGAGCAAGTGTGTATGTGTGTCTGCGTACCTCATCGGGTGTACGGACATGCACCTATGTTTGCGTTAGCACGATGACATCACGACGACGATTCCCCCACCCCACTCTCATAATAACACCAATACACGCAATCTACATAAACCCAAATTTTAAAAAAATTAATCAGTTTGTCTGACGATCGCAAAACCGTGAAACCCAGGGTCCCAAAACTCATCAATCCAACCAAATATATATATATATATATATATAATTAATGAATTTATTTTTAATCCGGCATTATTTTAGTATTGGAAATAGACGGTCTATTTTTATTTTTACTTCAGTGTGTATTCCGTCCGTCGATATATCCTGCAGCTGGAGATTCATTGTGAAATTCACATGACTCACTTATAGCAGTTGACTAATTGTCCTATGCGCCGCTGGCGAATCTTATATGCGCTGTTCTTGTCCTAAGTATTATCGTTCATTTCACTCACAAGACTTGGGTCAACCCGTGGTATGGTTTTCAGACACTTACGCATGCCGCACGCTGGAATCGACGGAACCCTTGGGCCGGTCAATAGCTGTGCTAGCACGAAGTCACAAGTCATCGTGGCCGAGGACTTCAGCGTGCTGGCCTTGTTCTAATTGTTGATCATGCTAGATAACACGCTCTTTCCCAGAAACTGTAACTAAGGTCTGCTCAGCATAGTTGCAGTATAAACCACAGGTGGGCTCTGAATTTCTAAAAAATTAATGGATTTATTTTTAATCCGGCATTATTATAGGGGATACTCGGTCTATTTTTATTTCAAACAGTGTGTATGAAGTCAGTCGGCCAGTGTATTCGAGACATGACAATAAAGGAAATGCGCTCTCCGGCAGCAGTCGAATCTGCGTTCACCATTTTTAGGAAAGAAAAGCACCTTTTGATCCAGTGTACCCTACCACTCGGCTACGAATAGCGTCACAGTTTAGCAAAGCACTATTTTTTTCTTATGAGGAAAGCACTCTTCCTTATTTACATATTTTGAATGGAGCCTTGCTATACTTTGACTGGCCGATTGTCTTAATACATCCTGTTGATAGTAAAAATGAAATAGGCGTTTATTTCAAATCCGAGTACCCACTATAATAACACTTGAAGTGATAAAACAAGTATCCAAATTAGATAAAGTTTGAAGTAATATATATATATATATATATATATATATATATATATGTATATGTATATAGGGAGAGAGAGAGAGAGAGAGCGAGCGAGTGGGATGGGATGGATAAATTATCGTTTAAATTACGCATAACACTACCATCTCATTTTAATAGATACATCTATCGAGATTACACAAAGTAAGTACCAAAGAGAAAATTTATTCAATAAAATCGACATTAGCTTCAATCAGGGCCTCCAGATAATTTTTGGCAACTCTTCTGGACAGTCTCCTTGTTTAAGTTGGTGAATGCTGCCATAAACTTTGCCTTCAGTTCGTATTTGTTGATACAGGGAGTTTTGTTGGTGTCTTGCCCAACTACGTCCCACACATAATAATCGAATGGGTTGCAGTCTGGTGAGTTATATGACCACATGTAAGGGTTGATATGGTCGCAGAAATTGTCTGACAGCCATGACTGGGTTCTGGTGTCTGTTTAGCATGGTGCAGAGTCTTGTTGTCAGACATAGGATCTTCCAACAGCCACCCTGTTGATTCAGGGCAGAATCACCTATACAGGGCACTTGATATAGGCCTCCATGTTGAATCTGAGACCCCGTGGGAAGATTAATGGAGGTATAACGTTGCTATGACTAGTGATCGCTGCAAACACCTTCGTAATCACAATGAAATCAGTTCACAGAACGTTCACAGTGAGTTTTCTGAGTTGCTGTAACTTCGTAATAAACATTAGACTCATCCAACTTTTTCCGAATCCCCTGCACTATCCTCAAATTGCCATACAAACATTCTGAATTGTTCGTATTGGAGTTTCCGGTGGGAATGCCAAGCAATACAGCATGCTGTTTCCAAATTTCTGGCGTAGTGAATTGCGTCATAATGCTCTGCCCAACTTAGCCAACTATGCTGTGCCGTCGACAAAATAAAAAAAATCGCTCATGTGTATTGTTTGTTTTTATTTTGTCGACCTTTACACACACACACACACACATATATATATATATATATATATATATATATATATATATATATATATATATATATATATATATATATATATATATATATATATATATATATATGTCCTGACAATGTCATCGCTCTGCCCTGGCATGTCGGTTTCATTCACTTACGATGTGGCATACCGGTTCTTTTGTGAAGTTATTTTTTTGTATGGTAATTGTTAAATTAATGGCTAAAAGTAACCATGCTGAGAGTTTTGCACTCCTCGCCTGTGGAACACTCTTCGGTCTTCTTTATTTTCAATCAATCTTCAAACTTTTCAATGCAATGTCAGTCATCTTCGGTCTCGTTTAAGCCCATTCTTTTATTGCCGTCGGTACTTCATAATGTTTATTTTCTCAAATTCTTTGAAACTTCCTCCCCCAATAGCGCCTTGCATCTTAGTGGCTATATCACCTTTCTTGGGGAGAATGATTAGCACACACACACGTGTGTGTGTGTACACGTCATAAGTGAGTGAAACCGAGATGCAGGGAAGAGCGATGACATTGTCAGGACTGATATATATATATATATATATATATATATATATATATATATATATATATATATATATATATATATATAAATTGTCGCATTTATATTATTATTTTCGCACACTTGGGTAAGTTAGGCAGAGCATTATGACGCAATTCACTACGCCAGAAATTTGGAAACAGCATTCCCGAGAATTGGTTAAAGGAGGCTTCCTAATTATAAGATGGGAAGGCGTAGTTTAAACCTGTCTCTTCTCTCTCTCTCTCTCTATATATATATATATATATATATATACATACATACATATATATATATATATATATATATATATATATATATATATATATATATATACTTATTTATTTATCTATCTATTGAATTCAGCATTCAAAATCCTGATCCGTGTTTGCTTAATCTTTAAGGAATGCAGACCTTTCTGTATTTCCTGTTCTTGTTCTTCAAATATTGTCTTTTCTTAATCTGTCTTAAACCCTGTTCTGCTATCCATTCACACAAACGCTTTCAGAAGGTTATGCGCTGTTTTCTCCTGTCCCTCTAGCCTTCAATATATCTTGTGAGTGTTAAACTTTCCAAGTCCTCTTTTCTCCTTATATGCCCTAGAAACTTCAACTGTTTCTTTCTGATGTCAAGTGTAAGTGTCCTTTTTACTTTTCTCCTAAACTTCGTCATTGCTCATATATTTAGTCGATGTTATTCTCAGCATCCTTCTGTAGTACCACATTTCCGCTGAATCATGTCTCTTCTTCATCTGAGAGGAGATTACCCAGTAATCAGTAGTATATATAGGGACTGATATTACGTAAGAGTTCAATGCTCTTTTCTTTGTTTCTAAAGAAATTTTCCATTTATTAAAGAAAATTTTATTGCGAACAATCCCACTTTTATCGGTTTGATAAAATGAATTCGAGTTCTTTAACCAAGGCGCCTCTCACATTTCTAATAAAATCAAACAATGGCAATTTATTGCTGCACAAAGCTAGATGCGTGAATTAAGTTTTTGCACAGTACAGATCAACTTGACGTCCTATATTTTTTTGAAGACAGAAGTCATTTATGAGTTTTTGTGTGATATCATTATATGTACGATTTCTTCTGAATCCATGATGTGAATGCTGGAAATTAAATTTTAAATTAAAACAACTTACGACAAATAATCGAGTAGTATAAATGTAAATATCTAAGCGAAAATTATATTTTTCGCTTAGCTGAAAACATTCTGAGGGAAAGAGTCTTTTTTTTTTTCATCTGTTCCGTTGACAGAAATCTTTGGAGGGAGGAAGTCATTTCGGCTGTTCCGTTATCTTAAATCATTCGGAGTGAGGGACTCGTATTGGATGTTCCGTTATCCGAAATAATTCGAAAAGAGGGAATCGTGTCTTGTACCATAAATAATTAAGAAGGACACTGTCGTTTTGGTTGTCCCGTTATGTGTTCCATTATCATAAATGATTTGGGGTGGGTGTGGTTGTTGCTATTCCGTTAAGTGAAATTATTCATAGAGAGGGAGTCATTGTATCAGTTCCGTTATCTGAATTCATTCAGTGCAGTAGGCGTGTATTTGTTTCTGTTCTGTTCTGTTCTTTGAAATAATTCGGAGGGAGAGAATCAAGGTGGCTGTTCCGTTATCTGAAATCATGCGAAGAGAGGGGATTGTCGTGTCAGTTCCGTTATCTGAAATAATTCGGAGGGAGGCTGCCATTTTGGCTGTTCCACTCTTTGAAGTCATTCGGAGGGATTCGTTTTCGCTGTCTTGTTATCTTTTTTTAAATCATTTCACCACAAGCAGTCACAAGGGGTTAATGAGCGTGAAAGAAGAAGAAAAAGAGAAACATTATTAAAGAGCAATGACAATAGAAGCGTAATCAAGAAGACAGTAGATAACGATTGACATTGCATTTCAATTTTAAGATCAAAGTTGGCTGGAAAGCATATGGCCGGAACAGATTTCCACAGGAAAGAAGTACGAGAGAAGAAACTGTTATCATGGAAATTACGATTGCATCTAGACAATTTAACTGTAAAAAGATGAGACCTAACTGTCAATCTAGTATTGCGCTTAACTTCATGCAGCCTAGGCATCATACAGAAAAGTTTATCGAAACAATTACCTTAATATTAGTAGTATGGTACACGGCAGCTACATTACGGCGGTGTGAAAGAGGCTTAAGTCGAGATGCCATGTCAGGACCAATAATATTGTCGATTCCTTTTTGGAATTTATGAAGAATCCCTAAATATATAGCAGAAGCACTGAAACATATGTAACAGTAATAATCAAAGCACAGACAAATGGTAGTCTTCAGAAACGAGATTGTACCGTAATTATTGAAATTAAAATAGGAAAGGATGTCATTATTTGAACATGACGGAAATTTTCCACAAGCTAATTATTAAATCTAAAATTTTTGGATTTGTTTACATTTTAAATCTACTATTGCAAAAAGTTGTTTTGTTGCACACGCACAAAAAATTGTTTCATTTTGCCTAAAAAATCGCAATAACTAGCAAATAATGACCCTAAATCTCGAAAATTTAAGACTATTTACAATCGAACTCACGATTCCAAAGATTTTTCTTACATTCTTATACGATCTCAACTTTGGTTAGATTTGATTTAACAGAGAGGAAATAAATCCACGGCACTCAACACAAGAATGAATTCTTTTGCAATCAGTTTAAAAACTAGTTGCAGCGTTTTCGTGTCGCAATTTCGTTGTTTTAAAATCCACATTAACAGACCACTTGGCGGGAACCGGTGTTTAGTGTCCTCACATTGCAAAATGATTTTTCTGAGTTTCTTCGTCACTGACAACTCTGGGAATGCGGTTTGGGGTGAGGGTAACGCATGTCACTATAACACCACTTCACTGCATTACGTCAGCATGTCGAAGAAACTCCTGTGAAATTCATTACTAACGTTTGTCGTATTAAAATAAAAAAAAGATATAAAAATGTCTTTATATTATGGAATATTTCAAAGGTCTTTGTTCATTAATTTCAAAAAGATGAATATAAGTAATACAATAAACAAACCAAATGCATTTTGGTATAAAAAAAGATGCAGTCATCTTGAGGATAGACGTTTTGATAATTGTGGTAGCGAGATAGATGAAGGCTTCCATGCAATTTACATCAGCCGCTAGTCGTTTGATTTTTGAATAATTGCTTGCAAAGAATAAAAGAAATGATTCGTTCTTTTTTCTTTTATCTCAAGCTGTACTCATTTTTTCAAAATGTACAAGTAGCAGCACAAAATGTGGCATCGGCGAAAGGTGTTCAAATTCCGACCTGATATGCCGTGTTCTTGCCCCTTGGGTAAGGCATGACTACATCTCTTCTAACCATCCTAAGTGTTGTAAACAAGGCTCGCTGACATTGGATGATAACCAGTCTATAAAATGATAATTCTGGGGGGAAAAAACGTGGGGAAGGCAATGCGAAATCATTTCCGAATCTTCCCCACAAGATGGCATGTCAGTTAATAGATGATAAAGAAGAGGAATCTTTGGGTCAACGTAATTTGTTATGTCAGGAGGGGGGGACATGATTTTACAGAATCGGTTGGGTTGAATTCAGGACGGAGTTTTTGAAAATACAAAACATGACACTCAATGAGAAAGTATAAATTTGCTTATACACATATAATTGTGTGCATGACCAATACGTTTACACACACACACACACACACACACACACACACACACACACACACACACACACACACGCACGCACGCGTGGGCGTGCGGACAATCACACACACACACACATATATATCATTTTTTGATAATGACTGGAAAGTCGAAAGTACTTGAAAAAAATCACAACCGACAAATTCTGTTTAAGTTTTTATTATATTTTTCCAGCTTCCAGATAAGTTGTTGTGTATTATATATATATATATATATATATATATATATATATACAAATAAGTTTGATTAAACTTGTTTATATTTATATATATATATATATATATATATATATATATATATGTGTGTGTGTGTGTGTGTGTGTGTGTGTGTGTGTGTGTGAAACGAATTAAATCCGACATAGTTGTTTTGCTTACACCTTATTTTAGATGGATACTCATAGTTGAGCAAACCGGAAATACTATGTGTCCGAATCGGTTAAGCACATCCGATCTAAAAACCGTTCCTCATAGGAGATGCAGGTTCAAATCCTGTCAGAGATTGGCACGCATCTTTTCTGACAAGATTTCTCGAATAAATAGGCCGCTAAATGTAATTAAATATAAATTCTGTTTAATTAAATAAATGGACCATTTAATGGAATATAAATTTAAGCATATATATATTGAGTTGTATGGATATGACTTTTGACCCTAGGTTTCACTTTTTTGCGATAATCAGACAAAAAGCGTGAAACTCAGCGTCACAAACTCATATCCATACAACTGAATATGTTAGATCTACCACTGATATTGAGCACTTTCCAATAAGTATCACACACACACACACACATACATATTTAAAAAAAAACCTAAGTTTCCCTATTTTTCAACTTCGGTTTTATATAAATTAGTTTAGTCTACTTTATGCATCTCATTTCCCCATCCCACATATCCAGACATTGCTACTCTCTCAATACCTTCTTTCTTCTATTTCTCTTTACTCCCTATCTTTCACTAATTCCTTTATTCTGTCTTTATTTACTTTCGTTTTCATCTTTATTTCTTTTTTTCTCTCTTCTGCCTGCTTTTGAAATTTGTTTTTAAGCCAGTCTCATTTGAATTTTTCTTATCCATCTGGTGGTTTGAAAATCGTATAAATTATTTTTAATTTGGAGGTGAAATGGCTATTACCCAGAAGTAATATTAATTCCTATTGGATGTAATATATGCTCTGTTTGAATAAAACATCGAGTTCTCTATGTGAATTAGTTTTAATATTTTTATTTACAAGATTCAATTGGATTATTTACCATCGGATTATCTATCTATCTATCTATCTATCTATCTATCTATCTATCTATCTATCTAGGAGTTAACGACGTGATAACACCTTGGTGGTCGAAACCGCAGTAGTGTTTCATTCAGCGTTTTATTATTTTAGGATATTAAATCGTTCTAGAGGTTTGATTTTTCTAACTTGATATTGAGCACTTTTTAACACATATAATTATAAACAATTATTTTAGTGTTTATTTACTTCGTTATATATATATATATATATATATATATACGTTTGTTTGACGATCGCAAATAGTGTGAAACACAGGGTCACAAACTCACATAAGTACAACTACGTATGTTAGCTTTATCACCGATATTGAGGGCTTTCCAATTGCTTATAATTTTAACATGTTTCACATTTATTAAAGCTTCACCAAAGAATGCGATATGGAGAAATAGAAATTCTGTTATTTTTACTTTTGTGTTGTTGGACTTTCAATGGTCAATCAGGTTTCATGAGCATTCGATTCTTTAAAAACCATTAGTATAATTTGTAGCGGTCCATATTCAAGGATTGACGACTTGTCCATCCGATAATCCAAGAAATTAACTGATTCCAGGCCTACCTGCAAAACCCTAAGTGTTACTATATGTATGTAAGTGTATAAAAATTCTAGATTGTCTCTGTGGGAATCAATTGATAATCTATATTAGTAAGTGTGTGTGTGTGTGTGTGTGTTTGTGTGTATGTGTTTGTGTGTGTTTGTGTATGTCTAGTATAAATATCACACATACTGAGTAAATAAAATCAAACAACACAAAAGTAAAAATAGCTGGAGTTTTTTCTCTATATCTCATTCTTTGATGAAGCTTTAATAAAAGTGAACCATGTTAGATTGATAAACATTTCCTGTCGGATTCCAATCCATATTTGATCTCAAAACTCTCTCTCTCTCTCACACACACACACACACACACACACACACATATATATATATATATATATATATATATATATATATATATATATAATAATAATAATAATCAAACAAATCCTTTTACTTCATATGGGGAATAGGGTACTATTGGTAGACGACGAAAGTGGTCGGTTGTCTTTTCAACCCCGATGTGGAATGAAGTTCATATCTGTAAGGTTAGAGAAAGCGGGATGCAGCAGTTAACTGAGAGGAATTCATATTGGAAGCTAAAGGGTCAATTTAAACCTTAACTTGCCGAAAACACAGGATTGAAAAGACAGACGACCACTTTCGTCGTCTGCCGAAATAACCTATTCCCCATATGAAGCAAAAGGATTTGTTTGATTATTAATTTTTTTGCTCTATATAAATAAAATTATCTCCTGCTAATTTCCCTCTGAAAGTTCTCCACTGCCTTAACCAGGTATTGAACTCACACTCTTTGGGTCCTGTCAATGGATCTTATCAACGCCTTTATCCACTGTGCCATGTGTCGTTGAGAACACATAGCATAGTGGATAAAGGCTTTATTGATATCAAGTGACAGGACCCAAAGAGTGTGATTTCAATACCCGGTTAAGGCAGTGGAGAACTTTCAGTAGGGAAATAACTGATAACTGACATCCATTAAAAACATGGGACGTGGAGCTAGAACAGTCTACCCCAGTGAGCGAAATAAAGGGTTCAGTTCGACATTCCAACCACCTGAAGAAGGCCGTTGTGATAAATATGGCGACAAAGATGAGGACAATAGTCCGAATAATGTAAATAATGTACATAATACCTCATCTCAGAAATATAGACAGACAATATTGATGGCCTGAACATTCGAGAAATTTCGTAGAAAATATTTAAAATTTTGTTTATTTTTTTGAAAAAAAAAATGTGCGTTTTCAAGGGTCGCCAATCAACAAGACAGGAGTACGATTTCCATAATGGCAGGGAACTCAAATTTTGTGCTAAGCATAAATCTAAAGTCCGGGGGTATAGAAGAATTTTTTCTAAATGTTGCAACTTTGCTTGTAAAGATTTTCCCTTGGAGAATTTTCGTTGAAACTAAATCTGTTGAGTGTTACTGCTGTCAGTTTAATAGCATCTCTTCAGGTTATGAAGGATTCCGAGAAAATGTCAAACGTGCTCTGGAATCAGTGCCTCGCTTATTACGCTTGAATTCTGTGAAAGTAATCTGTCCTGGGGGCGAAATGGCGGTTTTATTATTTAAATGAAAATTTGCTATTCATGAATATCGGCAGTTTGACAGATGTAAACAAAAATTCCAGTATGCCTCTGTGCAGAGATACTTACATGTTTGGTTGATTGAAAGAAAATGACATTAAGGTGTATTTAAGTAGTTTTGAGTGTGGTGCCTGACGGTGGGATGGTTTAGTTTGCCTTTGGTAGTTATGGCGGGAAATACGAACGAGTCGAAGGGAGCCATTACTTTCATCTGAATGTGTAGATTCTGACTTAGATCGAATCAAACGAGTCAGTTCTACCGGAAATCAACACGACGTAGACGATATTAAAGAGATGACAAAATGAATTGCAGTCGAAAGCACAAACGTTTGACTCTCTTGAGAAAAATACTAGTGAAGATTGTTTTGTCCAAAGAATGATTCAGGTTTAGAATCGCATTTATACAAGTAAAAGCGCCTTCCTAGAAAGCACGGTACCACGAAAGCTGATTGGTTAGTATCTTTTCTTTACGTTACATTCTGATTGGCTAAAACGAATACGCGCATGGATCCTGTAACAATACAGATTTATAGTCATCAATTAATCTTAACACTACATGGTTGATAGTTCGTGAAAATCCGATTCGAAAGAAGAAAAGATTATTTAACATAAAATGACTGCACTATTTACATTAGTCGGACTATTGTCCTCATCTTTGTCGCCATATTTATTACAACGTTTCGCCCGTTGTACGCTTCGGCCTTCTTCAGCTGGTTGAAATATCGAACTGAATCCTTTATTTCGCTCACTGGGGTAGACTGTTCTAGTTTCACGTGCCATGTTTAATTGATGTCAGTTGTCAGTTATCTCCTGTCAATTCCCCTTTCCAAGTTCTCCACTGCCTTTATTGAATTCACACACTTTGGGTCCTGTCACTAACGACTTTATACACTGTGCCATGTGTCCGAACAATGTAAATAATGTACATAATACCTCATCTCAGAAATATAGATAGATACTGATAAAATGACTGATTCTAAACCTTTCTTACACACACACACACACACACACATATATATATATATATATATATATATGTTCAAGCATGTTTCATTAAATAATATAGACATATTAAAAATAAAATTTAAAAAATAATTCTTTCTAGATCTCTGATTATCTTTTCGGTGTTAAGTTGAAAACCATTTATCGTAAACAAGTTCTTTCGCACTGTATTTAAAGACACATTCACAATACAGGAAAATACTTGTTTACAACACCAATATACTACACCATAATAAACACAAACTTCAATTTCTCGAGTCTCTCTATATCAAAAGCAACCAACCGACACTGAACAAAATTTATTACGAGTGTAGCCGTAACGTTTTGAAGTGCATTTGAGTTGACTAACATTTAACACTATTGCAATTTACCATCTCTGTTTATCCCTCTTACATTGGCAACGCTTGTTTACAAAACATTGTAACCACAACGGTTAATTTAAAAATAATTACGGCAGAGCGCATTCATGCCTGTTTGTAAAAAGCAACATCACGATGATTAAAGTTGCATTAATTTTGTCTTCGTAATTCACTCCTTAGGATGATATAAGAAGTGATGGAAAGTACTTGCTTAACAAAAACATATGGCACCTTCCTTAATAGATTTCAACTTAACATCAAGAAGATAGGTTGGGTTTTAACTGTTTGATGTATAATGCTTCAAGTATTTTTAGTTTTTGTCTTATACATCAAACAGTTAAAACCCAACCTAAACAAAATCAACTATGGAATCTCTACAAATATTCTTAAATGTCTATAATTTCTATAATTGGTAACAGAAGCCATTGGTTTATACCAACGGCTTTCCTTATTCATTCTCCAATTCACTCTCGTGTAGTCATGTGTGACGTCATGAGATGCAGTGCGATTTTCGCTTCTAGCGTCTTATATGCGCGTGTTCATCGTTGTTAGTGATCCACTATGTAAACTAAACAATGACAGACTATCATCACTGTCGTGTCCGTATATTGTTTGATATGTTTGTAATTACATCTTTGATAATGGCTTGAGTAAGCCGAAAAGCTTAGATTATATTAAAAAAAATAATGGATAAATATTGTGAATTTCTTTTTCGGTTAATGATAATGTTATCAAACTTATCAGAAGATACGAAAAAATTTTACATAAAATAAATAGACAACACTTGTCTATATTATTTAATGAAACGTGTATAAATGAAAATATGCTGCCTAAATACACACAATTTAAATTATATATATATATATATATATATATATATATATATATATATATATATATATATATATATATATATATATAGTCATGCGTTATTTATACAGACACAGATATTTAAGTAAATGCTCTGTTTATAAGATGAGTGGAGGCATAACATCGCCATCACTAGTAATCACTCTAAACACCTTCGTAATCACCATTAGACTCATTCAACTCTTTCTGAATCCTCTGCACTGTCACCCAAAACTCTCGGAAATGTTCGTATTGGAGTTTCCAGCGCAAATGCCAAGCAGTACATCGTTTCAAAATATCTGGCGGAGTGAATTGAGTCATGATGCTCTTTCTCTCACAGACAGTGCCCGATTAACCCGACTATACTGTGCAATCGACAAAATTCCCCCCCACCAAAAAAAAAAAAAAGAAAAAAATATATATACAATGCGCATGCGCGAAATTAAAAATATAAAATGGCACAACACATATGCCTCTGTCATTATAAAAAGTACAAATTGTGCTACCAATTTCAGCACTGGCTCTTTCCCCATCCTGAGCCGGGCTCACTCATTTTTTGATCTGAAGACATTAGAAACAATCTATGTCAGGTTCAAACAGCCTTTCCTCTGTAAACAGAAGGAGTGTCTGTTTGGACCTGACGTTATGTCTATCTAGATTGTTCTGCCGTTAATATCATACATTACATGCATACATTACATTGCTTTATATTGTGATATTTATTCCATCGATTCCAGCTCTGCTGAGTGAGGTCGAAACTGGTTAGCTGTTTTATTTTTTTTTTTAATTATTAAGGTAAAATTATTCTTACCTTTATAATATATATATATATATATATATATATATATATATATATATATATATATATATATATATATATATATATCAGTCATGCAATCTATTTGTGATAATGTGAATTTTTATATCAATGTGACCCGGATGCCATCCACTTACATACCATTTGTTACTATAGCAAGACAAACTATTGTGCATATTAAATTGAATTTTAAATAATTTCCGTTTTTATTTTTTATTTTTAATCTTCGAAAAATAATGTACAAATGTTTTTTTTATGCAATTATATATTTACCATTAATTGCAATGCTTTCTCGTTACTTCGTCACTCTTTGAGTAAGATTCCGGTGGTTTTCATGAGAAAATTTTTTTGAAGAACACTTGAATTTTCTTTTCGTTTGAGAAAGCTTTCTGCATCAAAGTATTCTTCGGCCATAAAAAGAACGTAATAATAGGTTGATGCAAGGTCAATTGAATATGCCGACAGACCAACCGAGTTCCAGCTATTTTTGCTATACTATTTATTCTGCATGTGGTCTTGCATCGCCATGGAAAGGAACGTTTTCCTATTGACGAGCTCAGGACGCTTTTCAACAAAGCTTTTATGGCCACTTTCCAGCTGCTGGACGTACAAATGGGCATTTGGTGTTTCATTGAGTTTTAAGGAGTCTAAATAAATTAACAACCCGACAATCTCACCACACGCACACCATTACCTTTCTCCCGTGGAGATAAGTTTTTGTGGTCGTTTTTGGTGATTTATTGTCATATGTTAATGTACACTAAACGTATTCTTAAGTGACACCCATGAAAAATAGTTATGATACTACATTCGTCATCACAATTAGTTCCTTAAAACAGAAATTACTTAGTCTTCTTCAATATGCCGTGTTTCTGCATCATGTTAGCGATTGTTGGCACTAAACAAGTTCCAGTCTTTTGTAGTTCTAAATAAATGGTCTTTTATCTTTTCTTAAAACTTGCTCCTTGTTACAACTTTTAGATACATTAGACTACTAGTGAGCCAACCCAAATGACTTGACTCACTTTATAGTCCAACAATAGAAGGTTAACCAATCAGAAGACGTAGAACATTCAATCCGTCGTGTATAAAGGCGGCCATTTTGTTTACTCTATCCGAATGCCCAGTGCCAGCTTGTCAGGCGAAGAGGAACAGAAGGAAGAACTACTGAACTACGCTCTGCTACTTTACCGGGATATCCACTGCTAACCTGAACTTCACTCCCCTACTGTCTTCGAAATATTCACTGCTAACCTCTGGATTCTATACTCAAAGACGACCGTCATCATGAACAACACTCCTCAATCTCAAGCTTGTTATGAAGGTTATGCATTGTTTCCCTCTGTTCATTTTGATTTCAATCTATCCTGTGAGTATCAAATTTTCCAAGCTTCGTTGTTGCTCACATTTGAATTGGATCTTTTCTAATAGATCTCTTTAGCTTTAAATTGAAATGGTGATCACTCTTCTTATTGCAACCCACTGATCCAGTTTTCCTCTCTAATGTTCCTTCTTTTTTAAAACTTATTTATCGTTCTCTTGATGGTTCTTGAGGGGTGCTGGAATATGCCGACTGCATTCTTAAATTTTCCAAGCCATTTTCCCTCGTCATGTGTCCCGGAATTTTCAACTGTCTCTTCCTGATATTAAGAATAAGTACCTTTTTTTTTGTTTCCATTTTCTTTAAAGCTTCGTTGTTGCTCACATTTTCAGTTCATGGTATTATCAGCATCCTTCTGTAGAAGGCATTCAAGTCTCATTTTCATCTGTGAGGAGACTGTTCAGCATCCATATTAGAGGACTGATATTACGTAATAGTTTAGTTGTCTTTTCTTTGTAGTCCTTTGGTATAAGGATAAACCACATCCAGCAGCAAAGCCCCTAATCGGGAGATTGAAGGTTTCGAGAAGCATGGAACCACCTCTTAATTGCTGTTGTTCCCCCACCCCTGGCTCGCAGTAGTAGCACCTTTTAGGGTCACAGCTATAGGTAAATAACGAACCCCCAAATAAAAAAACAAAACGCTATGAAAGTATAAAAATACATTTTTATAGTAAAAATACCAGCCATATACTAATTTTATCTGTAATTGATGGCATATATTCAAAATATTTGAAGCCATAAAACTGTGTTCAAATTATTTAGATTTCGGCATTAAATAAGCCATAGATATGCCGCTAAACAAAATCAAACAAACAACATGAAATACCTCTTTCATGATATTAATCCATATAACAGGTGTAAAAGAAAAATTGTCCAAACGTGTAAAAGCAAAATTGTCCAGTTGTTAGCTCTGAACCATTGTAACGTAGCAATGATTAAAGATGTCTTACTGGAATTCTCCGATTTTTTAAATAACACTACTGGATTCTACTTTGAGCAACGAGAATTTATAATTATTCTCTAAGCTTAACAGAAGTGTCGTGATGAAATCGACCATAAAGGAAAATGACATGTTCATCATCATTAATTAATCATAGCTAAGGATCGGAAGCTCGTGAAGTATTGAAATGAAGGTCAAATATATATATATATATATATATATATATATATATATATATATTATTCCAGGATTATTTTTCAACATATTCAATATGATCTTTGTCCTCTCTAATTTTCTAACTTTCTGTCCTGGGGTAACAAATTTCCACACAGGTTTCACGTACGATCACATTTTAAAGTTTTTTTTCACTGCTTTTGGACTGTCATAGCTGAAACTGCTCTCTCACGTGCGAAATATCTTGTGAATTAAGTTGGATCTTTTCTAATTGATCTCTATAGGTTTAAATTGAAATGATGATCCCTCTTGTTGTGACCCCCTGATTTAGTTTTCCTCTCTAATTTTCCTTCTTTTTTAAACTTATTCATCGTTCTCTTGATGGTTCTTGAATTGACTTCGAAGATGGAAGCCAGAGTATGAATGTTGGTGCCATTACTGAAGGCCTGAATGATCTTTTTCCTCTCACCATTGTTCAGTTGGGAAGACAGTATCTCTGGCACAAAAGAATTTCAACCTGCTCATTTTTAGCGGAATAACTCAAAGAGCTTTTCAGATATTCTTACGAAAAATGGTGTCAAGATGGTTAAACCTATTATCTGAAAACCTGGAAAAAAGAAACTTAATTAGTTTATTGATTTTTTAGATATTAAACATTTAATGAATAATTATGCTGATTTGGACAATTTTTCTGTAGCATCCGGTAATATTCTACAATTTTTTTAAATAAATCAAACTGTATTTCAAAATATGACTTCAACAAAACGACAACATAAAACGCACGTATCATGGCCCCTAGTAATTAGGTCCACATAAACGTGGATATGCACAAAAACTGAGTATCCTCTACCATATATGCAGTAGAGAAAGCTGAATAACATATCATTTTTAGTACTTCAAAGCTCCCAAGAAAATTAAATTTTGACATTAAATGACCCATAAGATGTTGTTATGCCGTTAAACAAACAAATCAATCAAATCTTTGTCTTTGTTATTCTACTGAGCGTTCGGATTTCAGTTGACTGGATTAGGGAAATGTAATCAAATATATCCGTTCTAATATCGATTATTAGTATCAGTGAGTAAAAAAGTTATTTTGGGAATTTATGAAGTTTAAAATAAATTATAACGAAAATTTATCGATGATATCGCGCAAGATCAATAAGAGTAAATAAACGATCCAAAATCGATTAATCGGTCTATTACAAACAAAAATACGGGGAATCGAAAAATCGTAAAGGAATATTCGCTTTCAACTGAGAATCAACCAACAAAAGTGTTTGTTTATAACTCGCGGCCTTATTCTGTTCAACCTTGTGAAATATGTCGCAGTCCTCTTGTCGCGAATGGGGTGTTGGAATACGTCGATTACATTCTCTAAAGTGACGTAAGACTCCATTCAAGAGGTGGGTGATTGAAGACCTATGTTTACCTACAGGCTCCAACCAATGTTTCCAAGGACGACCTTGATTTTCTAATTTTGGTGATAAGGAGTTATTTGCACTATTTATATTCGGGCTATTGTCACAACGTTTCGACCGTTTTTCCCTCCAGCCTTCCTCAGGTCTGGGTAACGTACATGAAGTTCAGAACTGAACCTTTTATTTAATCTACGGGGGTAGACGTTTCTCGTTCCACTGCTCATAATGTAGGGATATTGTCTACTTATTTTTATTTACTCGGTTAGTTATGCGCCATACGTGATACACGCTTAGGCGATCATGTATCTTTCGATACATCACTGACGAGGCAGGCTTTTTTTCCCGCTGTAGGTTGCCATTTCTTTCTGCGGTGAACCACAGTTACCATCCAATTGGTCTTTCTTGCTATTTACGCACAGCTGGAGGGAGAAGAGGATTATTGCCTTTTCCAAGGGTATTAGTACGTATGTGAATGTAATGGATTCGACTGGAATTCGAACTCGGCTCTCCGATTCCTCTAACCGAGACGCTATGCATTACTCCACCGATTCAAAAGCACTGACTACTATAATCAAATCATATGTGTTAGTGCCTAGATGTCGGTTCCTAGGAACTGAGCTGATTGACTCTCATACGTCAAATACGACGGGAGAATCCACCATATATATATATATATATATATATATATATATATATATATATATATATATATATATATATATATATATAATAAACAATTTGAATATATATATATAGTTAGTTAAACCTAGAGAGCCAGACAACCTACCACGATTTCACCTTAGCGAATCGTCAGGAAGCCAGCCTTCACTGACGATCCGCTCAGTTGAAACCGTGGTAGGTTTGTCTGGCTCTCTAGGTTTAACTAGTTCTGCTCTACTTACTGTATCGAGTACTTTATTTAGTTATTTTGCATACTCGTATCGTTTTTTTTTTTTTTGCTTTTTGCTTTGGACTTGCATGCTAGACGATTATTTTCGGCTAACGTACATCTTCTTGGTTGTTTTTTTTATACCTTTTTTCCCTTTGGTATTGGTTTGATTATTTGCAATTCAAGACACCGAAGGTTTTCGAACGAGTATAATTTCTTATACTTATAAGATTACTACTACTACTACTACTACTACTACTACTATATATATATATATATATATATATATATATATATATATATTCATTGAGTGCAAGTACATACTGCTCAATCCATCAATTGAAAACGCAATCAGAAAATTCACAAACCAATGATTTTAACCATTAGGCCATTGTTCCATAGAATATTTGGACACTTCTAATACAGAAAATACAGCCACTACGGCGATGGATATTTAGTGATAAATTTAATATTCGCCATACAATATTTCTACGCGAATTGAAACAGTATTGTAAAGGCTTCGTTAGATGGAAAATGGCTACTGCAGGTTCTGTCTCCATAGGATCGCCAACAACGTGTCGATTGTTGCGTATCATTTCTTAGACGACAACTTCAGTTGTTTGACAATAATAAAACAATATCAAGGCTGTTCTCGATTGCTGACAACTCCGTCGTTTGAAAGCAAATTTGGGCAGAAAGTATTATCAATCTTTAGTCAACAGAAAGGGATTAACCTTCCATCATAGTAATGTCCGTTCTTTCCTTGCACTAAATATCTTTTAGAAGAGCTCGCTTGGAAAACATTTATTTATCCCCCATATCCTCTAGACCTTTCCCCTGCTGATTATCGCATGTTTAAGGCTTTGCTGAACCATTTGGATGGCCTCGGGTTGACACCAAGAGAAGAGGTTGAACTTGAGTTGGTCTCATATTTCGCATGAAAACCTAAAATATATTTAGAAATATCGAAATTATAAACTTGTTGACAGATGGAATGAAGTTCCAGAGATCATGGAGGTTATATTGATGATTAAATATTTCCATGTGTGTGTGTCTATGTGTGCGTTTATATATAAATTAAAACTTTTAAAACCACTTGTTTTGCATTCAACATCATCACTTGATAAGACACCGGGAGTGTTGAAACAAAATGGCTATTTTTGTAGTGATTTTATAACATGTTTATGTTATAAATTTTCTAAATTAAAAATTATATATATATATATATATATATATATATATATATATATATATATATATATTGCAAGGAAAAGATATATTTTGTTTCTTATAGGCATTGTGAAATATGAAAATAAAAAATAAGGAATGAAAACACTTACAAGACAGACCAACCGGTTTCGTTCCGAAGCTCATCAGGGTCGACTGGGAACAGATTAATAATTTATTGAAAAGATACATTTCCTCCCACAAACACCCTACATCCAATTAAAACATTAAAAATTGAAATGATTAATGGTATGAGGGAAGACCAAAATCAAAACAAAACGAAATGAATGGGAAGAAAAACAATTAAAAAAGAGGGGGGATGTATGATTCACAGACACTAGAGTCTAATAATGTGAAGTCCAAGGAGACAGTCTCTTTGCTTACAAAGAGACGGCTCCCTGGACCGAATGTACAGAGACTCCAGTGCCCTCAAATGAAAAGGTGGGTGCGAACTAAACAGAACAGAGAACCAATCCCTGCAATTTATAAGATGTTCAGCGATAGCTAACCCGGAAGTATTGACCAGCTGGGTCTTAGAAATATCTAAGTAAATGCTCTGTTTATAATAAACAGTATTAAATTAATACTGTTTATTATACACAGAGCATTTACTTCAATATTTGTATCTATAAAAAGAATGTAAAAACAAAAAATGTCTTAAAATAATTGTCGGACTTTGTCCATTTCATATATATATATATATATATATATATATATATATATATATATATATATATATATATATATATATATGTGTGTGTGTGTGTGTGTGTTTGTGTGTGTGTGTTTTGTGTGTTTCTGTGTATACGATACGGTTCAAAATTTTGAGGCCACCCATGGTAATATTTTAAATTGGTTGCAAAAGTAGGTGTTTTGTACTTTAAATAGAAAATTATTATGCATGATTAAAAAAGGAAGACTTGATTTTTTATGAGAAATTTTATAATGACGAAAAGAAAAAAGTAATTTATAATCAAAGTTTGCTCTCATCAAAATATCCTCCTTTAGTCTTGATTACTGCAGCAGAAATTCTTTGAATTCGTTCCAAAAAGTTTGGTAATTGATTCCGTTCCTTTTTCAATGACTCTATGACTCTTTTTCATTTTTTTTTCATTCTTCTCTCAACTTCATCTCATGCTAATACTGGGGGTTGATTCAAACTTTTTTGTAGAACTGTATATTATATATATATATATATATATATATATATATATATATATATATATATATAAAATACATATATATATATATATATATATATATATATATATATATATATATAAAAATGTATACATATGTATATATATATATAAATACATGTATATATATATATATATATATATATATATATATATATATATATATATATATATATATATATATATATATATATATATATATATGTATGTATGTCATGCACGTGCCGTCAGTAATTACTCTGAGTATACAACTTATGACCTTCATGAAGTAAATCTACAAAAAATAAAATATTTTTCATTTTATGCACCATAATCAGAATAACATTCATAGTGTTATTGGATTAGGTACACAGAAGGAACATGTAGCTGTTGATCTATTTTTTATGTAGTACTGCCTACCTAAAACAGCACGTCCCTGATATTATATATATATATATATATATATATATATATATATATATATATATATATATATATATATATATATATATATATTTTAATTTTATTTTAATTCGATATTTATTATTTCAAATGTTATTAAAAATAATAAAAATGGGCCGTTTATTTCAAATATGAGTGCCCACTATAATAATTTGTAAAGTATTAAATATATATATATATATATATATGTGTGTGTGTGTGTAGAACAGTTGCGTACTGGACATTTGCGTCCCTTGATAATTGCGCATTTGATAATTTTTTAAAGCTTTTAAAGGCAATTACGATAAATTTTGATGCATAGGCAGTAAACATATTTTTTTTTTAATAAAGGAACAAAAGGAATAAAAAAAAATAAAAAGGTTAATTTTGTTTAAAATGCAATGAAAGATTAACAGTGTTGCAAGATCGTCAGGATGTTTTCTTTTATGATAGAAATAGGTGTAATTTTTTGCGTTCACATTTATTTTTCTACTTGATTTTCAGAACTTAGTCATGGGTTCCAAATAAAAATATAATCAATAAAATCCCGATGTTTGTGGTACGCTCTGTTGGAGTGAACTAAAATGCTAGCTTAATTTTCTCTTGCCTTAAATTTTTTTTTCTCGCTTTTTTATTTATTTTCTTCTTGTTTAGCGTAATTAAAGGTCTTCGTGTGCAAATTTCTATATTAAGCAACTCTTTAAAAAAATGGTAACATAAGAATATTATCAGAGGTACACAATTATTCAGAGGCGCATTTGTCTAGGGACGCAATTGTCCAGGACACAAGTGTCCGTACGTAACATCCGCGTAACATATATATATATATATATATATATATATATATATATATATATATATATATATATATATATATATATGTATGTGTGTGTGTGTGTGTGTATGTATGTGTATGTGTGGAGAGGACGGCGTATATATATATATATATATTTAATAAACACTCGACATTTATTGTACTCTGTTAAAATGTTATAATATTAAAAAGAACACAGCAAATTCCAACTTACATTGCAATTACTGCTGGTGCAACGAACGGCTTTTTAAGTCTTTTTTTTTCTGGAAACTAGTTACGCCCTCATGTCGAATAATAGGCGCCGTCTTAATTGCTATCGAGAACATATTTCTGAGATATGGCTGCATTATTTCTTCGTATAGTCTATAATGCTTTTGCTTCCAATTACCATGTGACTGGTTCGGTGTATCAAGAAAGACCAAACACTTTCCTATTCGTCAGACTATCTTCAGGTCACTTTGTAACCACAGATGTTTGGATGTGCGATGGTGCTATGGATAGCTGCTCGTAATGAGAAATTGGAGAGCAGAGTTCAAATTCTTCTCGAGTTCGTTACATTAACTTAAGCGCAAATACACTTAGTAAAGATATATGTCCAGCTCTTCCCTCCCCAGCAATGGGTTAAATAATTGGAATTGCATATAAAAATCCTTTTATTTCCAAAAACTTGTAAAGAAAAATAATTAATCTTACAACTAAAAAAAAATTGATTCCGATTTAACTAATCTATACAGGATTGATTAACCGTAAAAAAAAAGCAATCAATAAACCAATCCCACGGACAACGTCGCAAGCCTATCGTTAGTCTATCACTATCCGTATGAGTACTATTCTTTAGTTTACCTAGTTCAGACCATTCCAACAAAGATACACCATAGATTAAGTGAACTGCCTCCACGGAATCTGATCGGCTTCATTTCCCCCGTATTCCAATATTAAGAAGAAATTCTTCTCTGGTAGCTTTCTCACAATAACTGCTAATTTGTGCAACAGATTTCCACATGAATGCTGCTCTGAGTCCTGCAATATTATCCTGTTCAATTCAATGGACAATCCTTATCTATGTTACTTATCCTGATAATATTCACTCCCTATCAGCTCCTTTTATATCACATACGATTAACTGCCTACCTAGACTGGCTCTCGGGACTTTGGGTGAACTTATGTATATGAAATTTTTTTTTATGTATATTTCGATGTACGTATATATTAAGTGTAGGCACGGGGTGTAGAAATACCTGGGTTGGTATCCAGACGTGGGTTAAGCGCACAGGGAATATTGAACTTCTTTACCTTCGTTAAAGTGTCTGACAAAGAGAAGGAAAAGAATCCAACGATGTTGACTGGTTCTTCTATTTGGGTAAATACCGTTTTTGCTTCTCCAAATTTTATGTACAGACATTGCTTGGTATCGTACGTCACAAGTGATTTTTGCAATGATATCTTGCAATGCCTATACGAGAAACCAAAATGGCAGCCATCATATCTTCGATGTATATAAAAGTTTTCATGGAAAAAAGCATTTTTAACTATGTATTCGGTCTCCAGTTTCTCGTTTCTTCTTTCTCTCAGACACAACGGTTTTATTCATTTTTTTTTAATTCATTAACTTGTTGCTCGTTTTCTCTCGTTACCCCAGACGCCACACATGCAAGGTCAGATGAAAAAAGGTATCGGAACTGTTGCTATGGTAATGGATCTAAAGTACGCAGAGTGAAGCCGCTTGGCACAGACTAACCTCGAACTCATTCACGCATGCACACTAAGTTATAACGTTCTCGCTCACTTCCGTTGTTTATAACAGTGTTTGGACGGAAAGTGTGTAGAGTGTAGCCGTCTCCCAACAACGCATAGGTTCCATCAGTGACCATGGCTTGTGCAGTAGTTTTTGGCTAAGGACAACTTTACCCCGAGATCCGACAACCACCATATTCATCTTGCGATTTTATCCTCTTTCCAAAAATCAAATCCCACTTGAAAGGGACAAGTTTTCAAGATTTTGAGGAACACCAAGAGAATATGATGACATTCGTGACCCCCACACTCTCCCAAAAAAACGGAGTGCCATGTATGCTTCCATCAATGGAAATGATGCTGGATAAAATGCGTTACTTCAGAAGGAGTCTAATTTGAAGGATATTAAATGCCAAATTGATATGTGTTGTAGTTTTATTTGTTAACATTTTGATCAGACCTCGTATCTGTCTGTTTGTATGACTGACGACATCCATCCCTTTTATCCACCTACAGAAATGTAGAGGTTGCAGATTAGCAATTACGTTTGTTATTTGAAAGTTATGTAAACACTTTTGTAATTAAGAATCATTTTCTTTCACAAATATGTTGTAATTGAGAAAGAATAGTTTTCCAAATGAAAGAAACAAAAATGAACAGACAAAAAGGTCATCGCACTTCTGCTTAGCATTTTGTAGCGCAGCCGTCTCTTTGTGAAATCATAGTTAATGTAACTGAGGAGGTTATTAATACATTTTACTGTATTTATGTCTGCTAACACACACGTGTACGCCTGCATTGTATAGCAGGGGTTCTCTATCATGCAAGGATTCTCGCAGAGTGCATTTTCAGTGGGGAGGGAAAAATCTTTTACTTGTATAACCCACACCGACAAAAAAAGTCATGAGTTTCTCATTGGCCATAATCTTAATCTGAATAAAATCGATTTAAACACTCTGACTTTTTATTGAATTTTTGTCTATTGAATTAAAATACATTGGCATTCTATTGAAATTTTGTTTATTGAAGTATGCTACATCTTCTTTCTTTCTTTCTTTCTTTTTTTCTTTCTTTCTTTATTTATTTATTTATTTATTTAATAATTAGTTATGAATTAAAACCAATTACTGTACATGAGTTTAAAAAACATCCATCATCATTTTCTATTGCTGTTAAATTTGTAAGAATCTTCTATAAAAATAATCCACGTAAATGCCTATGTAATAATTTGGATAGGAATTAATTTTTTTCAATAATTGCTGCGTTCCGTATCATCACTAGACCCCCAACGCTACTGCGTAGATGGTATTAACGAAAAGACGATTTCATTCTCTTACTCGTTTTATTAGAGGAAAGAGAGCGGGAGGAAGAATTTCAAGGGAATGAATGTCGCTCATTGACTTAGCACTTCGCGGGTGATCTTAGCCTGTCACTCGAAAGTGGATGTGGGGAGCGTATCGACGCTTCGGAATTCTTGCGGCATATTGTTGACTTCACGTCGTTTTGGACATATCCAAGACATTCACACACGACGTATACTGACCAATCTCTAACTATTCTAATTCTCAACCTAGCTTTGCATTCTGTAACATAATGTATATATATTATTTAGAATGTACCTTTTGAGTTGGACATTTTTGGAAAGTAGGGGAATGATATTCTAACATATGGTGACAAGTGTGCTTTGGGCAAAAAAAGTTGAGAATCACCGAGTTAGAGTGGTTGTAAATCATACATCTTATTGGTTAGCAAATAAATTAATCAATAGCCAAGATAAAATACTTAAAACTTGCTGTCATTCATCCAAATAAATTATTTAGGATAAAATTGGTAATTTGACAGTTTTTACAATGCAAAGACTTGGCACAAAGCAAAAGTCATCTTTTTGTTTAGCACTTATCTTCCAGGAATGGAGAGTAATAGTACACCTGCCAGAATATTTTTAATTTTAAGCTTTTGTATTTATCTGAGTAGGAATACTGACTATTGCTTGAGAAGTTAGACTTACAAGCTGTATCTGAAGAAAAATCATTTGCTGAAGTGATTAAAACATTTAGTTTTAAAGCCCTTTTTCTGCTTCAAGTTTTCTATGTAATATTTACAATAGAACAACATTATTTTGCACCGCAATTGTGACAAACTTTAATGAAACACCACAAAATGAAAAACAATCATTCAGAATTTTATTGAATTGATATATCCTGGCATTCTATTGACATTTTTCTTTTATTGAAGTCTGATTCAGTTTATTTATTTAATAATTAGTTATGAATTAAAACAAATTACTGTACATGTATTTAAGTTTAAAAATCCCTCAACATTTTCCATTGCTATTAAATTTGTAAAAACTCCACATTAAAGATAATCAATGTAAATGTATATGTACTAATATGGAAAGAATGAAGATTTTCAATAATATATGCATATTAGTTCGAGTAGGACAATATTTGTAAATTAAACATTCTGACATATGATAAAAGGGTGCATTACGCAAAAAAGGTTGAGAACAACTGTTGCACAGGATGTCCCAAACGATCCGAGGTATTTAAAAAATGTCATAACATGCCATATTCTTGTCTTTTCTTTTTAGAACTAAGATTAACTTGGGGAAATTACCTATGAAAAAAATAACAATTGAACCAAAAATCAAAATTGTGTAAGTTTATTTTGAATTTAACCAAACTATAATAACAAAACTTATTATATAGTCTCTCTCTCTCTCTCTCTATCATGCATTATAAACCCCATGTTGGTTCTGTGGGTGCTGAAGAAACACAGAATGAGACTGAGCAGGCATCTGCCACCCTAGTAGACTTCATAATCTTTCGGTACTGATGGATGCCTACTATTATATCACTTAGAACACGCCCGATTCGTACGCCCAACAGAAAGTCGTGAGTTCCTGTTTATTTCGTCAAATTCGCACCGAAAGGTCATTCATCCTGCGTATGACAATAATTTATACCCGTCAGCAGCACCTTTGGTTGAGAAATTAGAGGTTTTGAGAAGCGTGGAACCACCACTGAGCCACTGTTGTTCCCAGGTCCACCCTGACGCGGGGTGGTAGAACCTGTTAGGATTCTAGCAAATAGCGAACTCCCAAACAAAAATTAACAGTACATTTTATAGTAAAATTACCAATAATACATTTTATGATCTACAAAATATATATTTAAAAAAATATACCTTTACTCTGAAAGTATAAAATTATGTAGAAAATATCTGTAGTTGAAAGTATAAAATTACGTAAAAATATTTAGATTTCGGCATTAAATAACCCATATAGTTGTTGATATGCCACCAAAGCCAACCAACATGAAAGAAGGCTTTCATGACATTAGTCTATATAACTTCTACAAGTTCTTAAAGAAATTAAACCATATTGCAAATTAACCCATAGCTGGAGAGAGAAGAGATACTTTTCCGTATCAGTGAATACAACGAATCCGATTTGAATTCAGACTCAGCTCGACAATATTTCCTTATGAGTCGATATCCATTACACCACATCACATATTCTGACCAAGCTTTGCTTAATCCAAAGAAATAGTCTGACATTCATAATGATTATTCTCAGATAATATTTAATTCAATGTTATGCAAGTCATTTCGTCAAGTCAGTCTACGATTTCTACTGGTAACATGTAACCCAGCACTCCCCGCCGCATGGTAGGGTCATCGGCGACTAAACCGGTTCCCTCGCCGGGCTTCTATGATGAGACGAGTTGTAGACACCTAGCAGGATTTTAAACGGCCATCTATCACGAGGCAGACTAGGCGGCTTAGGTAGGCATGCAATCAGTGTATTCGTGACACTGTATCGCTAGGCGGATGGCTTCCTAACCTGGAGTCATCAAAGACAAAGGCTGTACATCCCAGGAGATGGATGCCTACTATTATATCACTTATAACACGCCCGAATCGTACGCCCAACAGAAAGTGTTCGTGATCAAGGCGAATGGTCAAGCTCAGGATATTGGCTGCGGTTTGACCTAAAGAGGGATGAACCCCGAAATATCAATTTGTCCATGAAAACGCGTTTCAAAAAAGATGTATGGAAAGAACTGGTGAGGTATTCAGCTACTCAGCGATCCTACGACCATTCACGGTCATGGGACTGATGATGATAATGAGACTGATGATGATGTATAACGTAATAAATGGAAAGTATTGATAAAAACAACAAGGATAGCGATACTCGAAGAACAATGCAAAAGATTCATCTTAGAATTTCAGGCAATATATAAATCAATGTTATGCAAGTGAGCCTCACTACAAACGAATAAATAGAAATTAACGATTAAAAAAAGCAAGGATTGAGATATTCGTTCAAATAATTCGTAGAACAATGGCAATGCTTTATTTCGGAATTGCAAACAATATTTAAATCAATGTTATGCAAGTCAGCCCCAGTACAAATTCGAAATCGGAGAGCCGAGTTCGAATTCAAGTTGAATCCATTCACTTACGTGCTAATAACCTTGGGAAAGGTATGAATCCTTTTTTTCTTCTTCCCCCCAGCTATGGGTAAATATCAGGACATATCGGGTTTTACAGCCTTTGATGGCAACTGATCTACCACAGAAAAAATGGCAACCTACTGCGGGGAAAAATCTGCTTCGTCAGTCGTGTATCGAAAGATACATGATCGCCTAAGCGCGTATCACGCATGGCACATAACTGATTGATATCAAAGACAAGACGTCTCTCTTCCAAAATCATTAGAATATTATATGTTTGTAAGAAGTGCACAGAAAAAAATTAATTTTCACCTGACCCGTTTTGATTAATTCGTTTTTTTTTCGGTTTCTCAAACATTTGCAGGTTATTTAAAGCAAGAAAATATGTTTTGATTGTAAGAAGTTTTTTTGAGATAATAATAATACATGATCGCCTAAACGTGTATCACGCATGGCCCATAACTGATCGACTGATGAAAACAAGGATAGAATATTCTTTCAAATAGCTCGTAGAATAATGCAAACGATTCAACAGAGAATTTCAGACCATATTGAGGTCAATGATTTACAAATCAGCCTCAGTATAAACGAATTAATAGAAAGTAAGGATAAAAACCATAAAGGTAAAGATATTCGTTCAACTCGTAGACTTTGTAGACTCGTAGAAAAATGGCAATGATTCATGTCAGAATTTGAGTCAATATTTATTCACTGAATACACGCAACTGGCGCGTATTACTTGTCTTTCATTTTAGTATCTGGAGGCGTCGATGTATTGATCATAACTAATACGAAAAGAAGTATTGGGTTTTTTTACAAGAAAGTGAACTCAGCAGCTCGTCTGTCTGCCGTAGGAGAGACTGTTGCTTCGTAAAGTGTAAACATTTTGCATGCGAATCATTTCAGAAGGTTGCATCCCCTTTTTACTGGAATCGAATCAAAGGCTTCGATCCTTTTGGAGTGTGCACCAAGAAAGCAAGAAAATATAAAAAGAAAAGCCAACTTTTCAAACATACGCAGATTCAATGGAGCCGCCAATATATTGAACCATGATGCGGTCACTGCTAGAAGTAATTTTTGCTTTCAGATAAAAGCTAAAAAAAAAATCGTTTTTCACATTACAGCCCCTTTCAAACAAAAACAATATCACAAGTCCCTCACTGCTCTATCGCTATTTCCATGGCAAATGTTCTGACGAACTACAGTCCTTAGTTTCACCAGTTCAGATCTTTACAGTAAATGTCAGCCATGGCTTGTGTGTAGGTGAGCGAACCATTCTTATCCTCTTTGTGTTCAGCTGGAGAGAGGGGAGTGCCATTCAGTGAACTTATTCCCAAGAGCCCCTGCTCTGCTGAAGACACTCCAAATAGGAGCGTTTCCCAAACCCTACCGTGTTAACGTCTTCAAGTTCACGGTCCCTCATTCAGTACTCCTCTACATTGATTGACTCTTGGGCCGTGTATTAGGTGAACAATAGCGTAAAAAAAGTGGTGTTGTTTAATCGCAATAGTAAGATGTTATCGTCCCCAGAAAAGATTGGTTGGTTGATTGTGTTTAACAGTATATTAACCTCTAAGGGTTATATTTAATATTGAAATCTAAATACAGGGTGTACTGCTTAAAAATAAACTGACATAAATCTTGTAGTCTGATAACATAGCCAATTCTCGCTGAAATAACCTCAAATTTTGTCAAAAGGTGTAAGAACTAAGTTAACTGCGCAGACTTATTTCAATGGGAATCTACCAGGAAGATGAATCGGGCGTGCCAGTGATAATGACAATGTGCTGTTGAAATGACGACCATGTTCACCTTGTGATTTTTTTCTATGGGGCTATGTGAAAGAACAGGTCTATATCCCCACTCTTCCTACAAGCCTAGAGTACTTAAGCAGAGAATCATTGAGGTGATGGAGAATGTTACGTAAGGCATACTACAGCGTGTTTAACAGGAGCTGGACTACGGAATTGACGTGTGTCGTGTCACAAGTGATGCGCATATTGAACATTTGTGAATCTTTGTGAAATCGGTTATAAAATGTACACCTCTTAGAATATACTAAGGTATTCACATTTTAAATGAGGTCAATTTGTTCGGGACGCTCTATATTATTAACAATCTTATGACTTCAACTAAATATATTTTAACGCAATTCTATACTTTCAAGTACTCATAAAATATATTTGTGCATTTTTTGCTATAAAATATTTTGTTAAATAAAATGTATTACTGTTCATTTTGCTTGAAAAATGTATTGCCAATAATTTTACAATAAATAAGTATTGTTGGTAATTTATATATATATATAAAATGTATTGCTGGTATTTTTATTTTGAAAATGTATTTTTATACTTTCATAGTGTTTTATTTGGGGGTTCAATATTTGTCCATAGTAGGGGCTCTAACAGATGCTACCACGCCGGGTCAGGGTAGGCCTGGGAACAACAGCAATTAAGTGGTGATTCAACATTTATAAAAATCTCTAAACTTCTGACCAGATGCATTGCTGCTGGATGTCCCAAACGAAGACTGGAGTTCAATACCAATCTTAAAAGAAATAGAACCTTGTGAAAGATTTAGTCCGATTGTAACAAGTGAAAATAGGTTTAATGATTAAAAATCTAGATAATAAGCAGCTATACATGTTGTTTGAAATATATAGCATTTTTTAAAAATAGGATATGTTTGATAGATCAATTGACGGTCAAAAGTTCCAAGTCGGGGATTGGCAGCGGCCATTACAAAAAAAAAAAAAAAAAAAAAGAAGAAGAAAAAAGAACGAAAGTGGCGGGTATGAGTGACTTTTCATTCATCTGTGAACGGGGGGGGGTATTTCCTTGTAAAATAGGAATTTCTTTCCGCAATTTTTTTCAGTTAGAACTTTTGCCTTTTAGCGAATACGCGCTGCCTAAAACTGAATTATTTGAGTGCAAAACGTAATTGGAAGTCTTCTCTGACACTCTATTCTTCACTGACGAATAGTTGGTAAAGTTTTCTTACTAAGGATAATAAAAACAGCCAATACAAGCTATATGCATTTTGCTATTAAACACTTTAAAAAAAAAAACAAAAAACAAACTTTTCTCCTAGAGAAAATACTTCAAATTTGATTTTCAGTAAAGACGTAGAGACAGGCTTACTTTGGTATAATGGTTACAAGAAAGCCATGGGAACTAACGTAGTGACTGAAGCGACTCGATTCCTTCTCCCTGCGAAACAACAACGAGATTGGTCACCAAACAGCCTTTCGAGCCTTATGCTTAACAACATTTGATGTGGCAATGTCACACAGTGAACTCGGGACTGGAGTTATTTAGAATGTTAAAAGTTAAATAATAATACGTCTTTCTTTCTTTCTTTCTTTCTTTTCTTTCATAGTCTGTTAATTTATTTCTTTATTTTGTCAAGTTAAACGATATTTCTTTCTTTCTTTCTTTCTTTCTTTCTTTCTTTCTTTCTTTCTTTCTTTCATAGTTTGTTCATTTCGTCCTTTGTTCTATCATGTTAGACGATAATATTTCTTTCTTTCTTTTTTCTTTCTTTCTTTATTCTTTCTTTGATAGTCTGTTCATTTCTTTGTTTTTCAAATTAAATGGTAATATTTTTCTTTCTTTCTTTCTTTCTTTCTTTCTTTCTGTCTTTCTTTCCTTCTTTCTTTCATAGTCTGTTCATTTCGTTCTTCGTTCTATCATGTTAAACGATAATATTTCTTTCTTTTTTCTTTCTTTCTTTCTTTCTTTCTTTCTTTCTTTCTTTCTTTCTTTCTTTCTTTCATAGTCTGTTCATTTTTTCTTTGTTTTTTCAAGTTAAACAATAATGAGTCTTTCTTTCATTCTTTTTTTTGTGAAAATTCAGTTACTCCTATCAGAGATAAAATGAATGTATTTTATACCGGTCTAATTTCCTCGTTATTGTTTTTCTCCCTTATCATAGCATTTCACTTGCTGTACTCTCGGATCATTCCTCCGATATCGTCATTGTCTTTGGAATATCGAAACATTGAAGGCGGGAGATTACATTAGCCGATACGTTGATACAATAAGAAGAGGGAATCATTTCGAATAAGGCAAAATACAGTTACAAAAGATCACCTAAAGAGTCCAAACAGAAGCAAAACCAATATAATGAGTATATGTACAATATATGAATTTGTGGCATCACGTTTTAGTGTATATATTCACGTTCACTAGAGAATTAAACACTTTTGGTTCAGCAGCTTTGGTAAGTTTCGAAATATAAGTCATGATTTGGTAATATACGTGCTAAAAATGAAACATCCACCGAAGACTGAAGAATATTGATATAAATATTGCAGAGAACAGTATGAAGACAATAATAGGCAGGTTAAAGTAGTGTTTTTTTTTTACGAACCGCTATGTTCAAAACAACAATGAATGAAACCACTCGACTGGAAAATCTATCAAAAATGAAAATTCCTTCAAATCAGAAGTTCAGGCGACATCAGGAAAACCTAAGAATATATTGTTCGCAAAATGATATTCCGATTAACAAAGACGGAAACCGTATTCTGAAAATTACATGTAATAATAAATAACAACTCCAAATCAATAACCACATTATAGCAGACGACGTTATACAAAAAAAATTCAAAGCTGGAGACGCCGATAAAATTATCTATCTATCTCAAATTTTCATTCATATATATATATATATATATATATATATATATATATATATATATATATATATATATATATATATATATATATATATGTATGTATATATACATATGTATGTATATATATATATATATATATATATATATATTTTGAACAATAAGAAAATTAAAAATTAAAAATTAAAATCATTAGACACACTGGGTTGTAGATTAATATTCTTTCGTTTTTTTATTATTATTATTATTCCATTTAAATTCCTCGACTAGTTTCGACCGAAATGGCCATCATCGGGAGGCGAAATATTTCTGCTTGCTGTTAGCAAGGAACTACAGAAATGAATGTCTTTTGTTGGAGAAAATGAACTTTTGTCTGTATATATATATATATATATATATATAATTAATGTCAGTAAAAAATTGTAAAAAATTGTCACTTAGCTGATTGAATAATAGTTAAAATATTTCATCCTCGAGAATGGCTAAATGTATAGCCGAAAGCGCTCAGATAAAAAGAACATTCGGACAGTTGTTATATAATTTATCATCTGAAAAAAAAATAGATCGCATGAGAAATTGTATAAAAACCTAAATCAAAGCACCTTGTCTATCGTATTCAATGAAATGTGCATAAAAGAAGTATTGCTGCCCTAAATACAAAATATATATATATATATATATATATATATATATATATATATATATATATATATGATCATTAATATCATTAATATATATGTTAATTTTCACGTACCTATATATCTATCAGCGCCTGGCTGATTGGTTAGAATGTTCGCCCTTTCGACGTCCGCGTTTAGGAAGATGACTTTCGAAGATATTTGCCTGCCAAGCGGATACCGCTGTCAAGTGCCTGTAAACCACCTGGCACAGGTTTAAGCAAGGACAGTGAGTGAAATTGGGTAGACGTGACAGTCCAAAGTCTGTCAAATAATGTGCTAGCACAGAGTCGCAAGTTGCAGTTCCTCGTGACCGAGCGCTTGATCATACTGGTCTTGTTCAAACTGTTGATCATACCAGATTATACACTCTATATATAAGGTTCACTCAGCGTAGTTTCAGTGTAAACCACGGTAGGGGCTCTGTGGGTTTTGAACAAACACAAATGTGTTCGAGTTGATGCCTGCAACTGAGATTGGCAAGTCGTCCTACCAGACGGGCGCTCTCAGTAAACGAGGAGACGGACATTATCACAAACTATTCACAATCTATCTATCTATCTATCTATCTATCTATCATCTATCTATCTATCTATCTATCTCGGTCTTATCTATCTATCTATTCGGCATTAAATGATCCATAAGGAGTTGATATGCCGTATCTATCTATCTATCTATCTATCTATCTATCTATCTATCTATCTATCTATCTATCTCATTTTTATTTATCTATCTCAGCCAGTTAATTAATTAATTAACAATCTATGTATCTATTAATTATCTATATCACCCCGTTAATTAATCATCTATGTTTCAAACTTAGTTTTTATCTATCTATCTATCTATCTCTCTATCTATCTATCTATCTATCTATCTATCTTGGTCTTCTATTTTGGTCTTTATCTATCTATCTATCTATCTATCTATCTATCTATCTATCTATCTCGGTCTTATCTATCTATCTATCTATCTCACTTTTCATTATCTATCTCATCTTGTTGATTAATTACTTATCTATCTATCTATCTATCTATCTATCTATCTATCTATCTATCTATCTATCTATCTATCTATCTCAGCCTGTTAATTGATTATCTATGAATCAATTTCAGTCTTATCTATCTATCTATCTATCTATCTATCTATCTATCTATCTATCTATCTACCTCACTTTTAATTATCTATCTCAGCTTGTTAATTAATTACTTATCTATCTATCTATCTATCTATCTATCTATCTATCTATCTTGGTCTTATCTATCTATCTTGGTCTCATCTTTTCATTATCTATCTCAATTTTTGATTATTACTTATCTATCTATCTATTGATCTATCTATCTATCTATCTATCTATCTATCTATCTATCTATCTATCTATCTCAGCCTGTTAATTGATTATCTATGAATCAATTTCAGTCTTATCTATCTATCTATCTATCTATCTATCTATCTATCTATCTATCTATCTATCTATCTATCTAACTTTTAATTATCTATCTCACCTTATTAATTACTTATCTATCTATCTATCTATCTATCTATCTATCTATCTATCTATCTATCTATCTATCTATCTATCTATCTATCTATCTCGGTTTGTTCATTATCTATCTACTGACCTATCTTTTTTCCATCCTTCAAACCCAGATAAGACAACACTGGTGCGCATATGAAAAAATATAATAAAAATTATATCAAATACTTTGTCAATTTTGTTCGATTTGATGTATTTATATTATATTTATATTATAAACAGGACCCAACCTGACCATTGTAAAACGATACAAATTCAATATATTTTTATTCTGACAAATACCGTGACTTATGGAATGTCTAATAAATATTAATCTACAAAAAATATTTTAAAAATTATTCGATATTTTTACCAGCGGACCTGTAATTAGATATAGTGCCTAATGTTTTATACATATTTCCAATCTCACAATATACGATATTTGAAAGTTTTGTATATACGACAGAAAGTATCTAAGATAGTTTTTAAAATCGAATTTCCATATTTCCAGTACTTAAAATTTACAAGACATTTTTGAAGAGATGTTTTATAACTTTTCCGCCATTCTTACAAACTTGCTTCAAGTTATCAGCATTGCTCTTTGATTAATCGTAACACAATTATCAATACGTTTATCTTCTGGCTTGTTGGAAGTTTTTTTTTTTTCTTTGGAGTGTGGGTGTCTTATAATTAGTTCCGCCACGTGGTAACTGAGGCGCTTCCCAGGAGATTAAGGATTTCAGCAAAGCAATGAATTATCCAACATTTCCAGCCTTCATTTCACGCATCTTTTGGAATCACTCCGCCAGCGAAATGTAAAACCTTATTTTCTAACAATCATCTTTCTTTGAGGAAATAATTCCGTCAAAATATCGACAAAAACCTTGCACACACACACACACACACACACACACACACACACACACACACACATATAATCCATCTTTTTTATATATATATATATATATATATATATATATATATATATATTATTATTATTATTAATAGAAATCTTATAAGAATAAGAAACTATATTTGCCCGGAAAACCTTCGATGTCTTGCTTTGCGAATAAACAAGCCAATACCAAAGGGGAAAAAAGGTATAAAAAAAGAAAGAACCAAGAACAGTTACGTTACCCGAAAATAATCGTCCAGCATACGAGTTCACGACCCAAAGTAAAAAAAAAACCCGATACGAGTACCCAAAACAACTAAATAAAGTGCTCAATACAATGAGTAGAGCAGACCTAGTTAAACCTAGAGAGCCAGACAAACCTACCAAGGTTTCACCTAAGTGGATCGTCAGGGAAGGCCACCTTCTCTGACGATCCGCTATTGTGAAACCTTGGTAGTCATTTTCTGGCTCTCTAAAATAACTAACAACAACTAACTAAATAACTAACGATATATATATATATATATATATATATATATATATATATATATATATATATATATATATATATATATATATATCGTTATCACCCCATGCAAGGCAGTAAAGTCACTAAAACACAAGGGGTTACAGGGTGTGGAAGAATTAAAAAGTGTGGAAAGAGAAAAGAGTAATTAAATTTTTGCAGATTAAGGTTGGCTGCCAACCATGGACCGGAAGGGAGTTCCACAAGCAAAAAGTACGAAAGCATTTTTCGAACTAGGTCTGCGTTTCCGTCTTTTCGCAAGGATGTATTGCCCTACATCAAATTGAGTAATTTAGTATATGAATTTAATTGCCAGTGTGCTGCTGGTTATGTGGGGCGTACAACCTTGCATTTGGAAACTAGAATCAATCAGCACGTACCTTCCAAAATACGACTTGGTAAGATAGATAGAATATGCTATCTTCCCCCCATGAATATGGAATCGGCTATTGCTCAACATTTAGTTGAGAATATAGCTTGCGCCAAGTTGTTTAAAAAAGAGTGGTTTAAAATTATTCATACAGCCGATTCCAATAATCATTTGAAGATTTTGGAATCGGTCTGTATAGGATTAAGAAAACCTTCTCTCTGTCGGCAGAAAGAATTTATAAAGTCTCTGAATCTGTTGGGGATATTTTATTTTAACTGTCCCTCGCTAATTTATTTACACGATTCTTTTCACTTCCCCTCGTTACAAGTATATATACTTGTTTGTTATTTTAGTGTGTTTCCCCCTCTTTTTTGCTCTTCAATATCGTTTATATTCTTTTCGCTAATCCAACGATTGTCTCCTGATGAGATGTTGGCTGAAAGGGCCCTAGAGACTTTTAAAATTAAAATCAATGCATTCCTTGTTTTTAAAACTATATATATACATATGTGTGTGTGTGTGTGTATGTCTGTGTGCGTGTGCGTGCAGGTATGCAAAAAATAAGAAATTAATTATATTGAGGTTTTGGCTCTCGTTTTCAAAACATGAGAACTCTTATGTAGCGAAGGATCATATTTTTAAAAAAATAATTATAACATATATATATATATATATATATACTAATTCCCAGTCAGCTCCCTTATATTGAAACCCTTGTTTTGTCAAAAAATTCCATAACTACAACGGATAGATTTAAAAATTCTAAAATAACTGATAGCGCGTTCGTGCTTGACTTTGAAAATCACTATCAAAATAAGCAGACACAATTTATCTATATTATTCAGTGAAACATGTTTGAAGGAAATTATGATGCCTATGCCTTATTTCATGTAAGGACACTATCAAATTGACTATTGCTTGGATCTTTCACGAAGATCTCATCTCTAAACCTGGATGTGGGAAACTTCATAGACTTGCATTTTGGGGGGCAAAAAATCTTAAATACAAATTCCGACATTAGGACTCTGGTCTGTTGTATTATATCTGGATAAACAAGGAGACGCCGTAGAATGTTCATTTCTGTTGAACGAACAAGACTTTTCAAGGTGGTGCTGCGTCCCATATCGCCACTGGATCTCAACACTACTTCATATAAGGTATCCACGAAAAGAGGATTTCTTTTTCTTACTCGTTTTCATTAGAGGGTAGGGACAGACATTGCAATTTGGATTCTACGTAGAAGCAGGGGGAATGACTTCAAATGAACGCATGTCGCACGTGAGATCTCAGACTGTCTCTAGAACCTGGATGTGGGAAACGTCTCGACGCTTCAGAATTCTTGCGGTCTTTAGTTGAATTGGCACCATTTTTTAACTTATAACTCGCACAAAACTATCTTAAATACTTATAAGCCTACCATTCGCCTCCGCTTTGAGTATTACTGCCACGTCTGGTCTGTTGATACTGATATATATTTAGAGATTCTTGAGAAAGTCTAAACAAGGAGACGCAATGTTATTGGTCCTGAGCTGGCATCTCGGTTTCACTGTTTCATTGAACAGATTACGTACTGCACTGTATTCTATATTCATAGACAATGGTGAACATGGTCAACAAAGGTTATGAGCCCAGCACGCATCCACTGTGCATTGAATATTTTGAGCCTTCTGATTGGTTAACCCTTCTATTGGTGAACTCTAAAATGAGTCAGCTTATTTTGGCTGGCTCACCAGGGTATCAAAAATTCCAACATCTACCGCCGTAACTTAGCTTCTCCGTGCCTTTTCTATAAATACTTTCATGGTAATTGTTCTGATGAACTTTGCGCTATGATACCTAGATTTATAAATTTAAGCTTTGTACTAGATTGGCGCCCAGGTCTTATCATTTTACAGCTGAAACGGCTAGATATAAGCGTAAATTCTATGCTAACTGTTTCTTCTATCGCACTTCTCGTTTGTTGACATCTCTTCCGGTTTCTCGCTTCCGGTTTATTGCTTCCGGTTTCTCGCTTCCGGTTTTTCGCTTCCGGTTTCTTGCTTCCGGTTTCTTGCTTTCCTGTCAACTTT